>CM075766.1:26875370-27240370 GCA_037974665.1 Ehretia macrophylla
GTGGCGTGGTGTGCTAGGCGATTTGCGCATTGCGCAGGCCCATCGGAACCAACCAAGGGACGTCTTCAAGGCCGCATGGTGCTTGGATCGCCACGACATTGAAGCATCAGCAATCGTCTCATCGCAACGTTTGCGTCGTTGCTTAACGAAAACTAACGCCACATGTGCTAGGTGATTCACGCATCATGCATGCCTCTCACGGTCCCCCTGTATGCACTCGTATGCACCTAACGGGACAAGCAAACTACCTTCCTGCCCATGCAGTGCTTGGATCGCCACGACACTATACCACGTCCGTCGCATTACGACTCAGCGAGGACCATGGCGTCGTGTGCTATGCAATTCGTGCATCGCGCAGACACGTCGAAACCAACCGAGGGATGGCTTCAAGGCCGCATGGTGCTTGGATCGCCACGACATTGAAGCATCAGCAATCGTCTCATCGCAACGCTCGCGTCGTTGCTTAACAAAAACCAACGCCACATGTGCTGGGTGATTCGTGCATCACGCATGCCCCCCACAGTCCCCCTGTATGCACTCGTATGCCCAAAACGGGACAAGCAAACTACCTTCCTGCCTACACGGTGCTTGGATCACCACGACACTAGACCATATCTGTCGCATTACGACTCAACGAGGACCATGGCATCGTGTGCTAGGCGATTCGCGCATCACGCAGGCCCGTCAGAACTAACCGAGGGGCGACATCAAGGCCGCATGGTGCTTGGATCGCCACGACATTGAAGCATTAGCAATCGTCTCCTCACAACACTCGCACCATTGCTTAACGAAAACCAACGCCACATGTGCTAGGTGATTCACGCATCACGCATGCCCCCCACCGTCCCCGTGTATTCACCCGTTTGCATGGAATGGGACAAGCAAACTACCTTCCTGCCCAAGCAGTGCTTGGATCGCCATGAAACTAGACCACGTCCGTCGCATTACGAATCATTGAGGACCGTGGCGTGGTGTGCTAGGTGATTTGCGCATTGCATAGGCCCATCGGAACCAACCAAGGGACGTCTTCAAGGCCGCATGGTGCTTGGATCGCCACGACATTGAAGCATCAGCAATCGTCTCATCGCAACGTTTGCGTCGTTGCTTAACGAAAACTAACGCCACATGTGATAGGTGATTCATGCATCATGCATGCCTCTCACGGTCCCCCTGTATGCACTCGTATGCACCTAACGGGACAAGCAAACTACCTTCCTGCCCATGCAGTGCTTGGATCGCCACGACACTATACCACGTCCGTCGCATTACGACTCAGCGAGGACCATGGCGTCGTGTGCTAGGCAATTCGCGCATCGCGCAGGCCCGTCAGAACCAACCGAGGGACGGCTTCAAGGCCGCATGGTGCTTTGATCGCCATGACATTGAAGCATCAGCAATCGTCTCATCGCAACGCTCGCGTCGTTGCTTAACAAAAACTAACGCCACATGTGCTAGGCGATTCACGCATCATGCATGCCCCCCACGGTCCTCCTGTATGCACTCGTATGCACATAACGGGACAAGCAAACTACCTTCCTGCCCATACAGTGCTTGGATCGCCACGACACTATACCACGTCCGTCGCATTACGACTCAGCGAGGACCATGGCATCGTGTGCTATGCGATTCGCGCATCGCGCAGGCCCGTCGAAACCAACCGAGGGACGGCTTCAAGGCCGCATGGTGCTTGGATCGCCAAGACATTGAAGCATCAGCAATCGTCTCATCGCAACGCTCGCATCGTTGCTTAATGAAAACCAATGCCACATGTGCTAGGTGATTCGCGCATCACGCATATCCCCCACCGTCCCCCTGTATGCACCCGTATGCATGGAATGGGACATGCAAACAACCTTCCTACCCACGCGGTGCTTGGATCACCACGACACTAGACCACGTCCGTCGTATTACAACTCATTGAGGACCATGGCATCGTGTGCTAGGCGATTCGCGCATTGCGCAAGCCCCTCGGAACCAACCGAGGGACGGCTTCAAGGCCGAATGGTGCTTGGATCGCCACAACATTGAAGCATCAGCAATCGTCTCATCGCAACGCTGGCGTCGTTGCTTAATGAAAACTAATACCACATGAGCTAGGCGATTCGTACATCACGCATGCCCCCCACTGTCCCCTTGTATGCACTCGTATGCACGGAATGGGACAAGAAAACTACCTTCCTGCCCACGCAGTGCTTGGATCGCCACGACACTAGACCACGTCCGTCGCATTACGACTCATTGAGGACCATGGCATCGTGTGCTAGGCAATTCGCGCATCGCGCAGGCCCGTCAGAACCAACTGAGGGACGGCTTCAAGGCTGCATGGTGCTTGGATCGCCACGACATTGAAGTATCAGCAATCGTCTCATCGCAACGCTCGCGTCGTTGCTTAACGAAAACTAACGCCACATGTGCTAGGCGATTCGCGCATAACGCATGCCCCCCACTGTCCCCTGTATGCACCCATATGCACGGAATGGGACATGCAAACTACCTTCCTGCCCACGCAGTGCTTGGATCACCACGACACTAGACCACGTCCGTTGTATTACGACTCATTGAGGACCATGGCATTGTGTGCTAGGCAATTCGTGCATTGCGCAAGCCCGTCGGAACCAACCGAGGGACGGCTTCAAGGCCGCATGGTGCTTGGATCGCCACGACATTGAAGCATCAGCAACCGTCTCATCGCAACGCTCGCGTCGTTGCTTAACGAAAACCAATGCCACATGTGCTAGGCGATTCGCGCATAACGCATGCCCCCCACTGTCCCCCTGTATGCACCCGTATGCACAGAATGGGACAACCAAACTACCTTCCTGCCCACGCAGTGCTTGGATCGCCACGACACTAGACCACGTCCGTCGCATTACGACTCATTGAGGCCCATGGCGTCGTGTGCTAGGCGATTCGCGCATCGCGCAGGCCCGTCGGAACCAACCAAGTGACGGCTTCAAGGCCGTATGGTGCTTGGATCGCCACGACATTGAAGCATTAGCAATCGTCTCATCGCAACGTTCGCGTCGTTGCTTAACAAAAACCAATGCGACATGTGCTAGGCGATTCGCGCATCACGTATGCCCCTCACCGTCCCCTTGTATGCATTCGTATGCACAGAACGGGACAAGCAAATTACCTTCCTACCCACGATGTGCTTGGATCGCTACGACACTAGACCACGTCCGTCGCATTACGACTCAGCGATGACAATGGCATCGTGTGCTAGGCGATTCGCGCATCGTGCAAGCCCGTCGGAACCAACCGAGGAACGGCTTCAAGGCCGCATAGTGCTTGGATCACCACGACATTGAAGCATTAGCAAGTGTCTCATCGCAACGCTCGCGTTGTTGCTTAATGAAAACCAACGCCACATGTGCTAGGCGATTCGCGCATCACGCATGCCCCCCACGGTCCCCCTGTATGCACCCGTATGCACGGAATGGGACAAGCAAACTACCTTCTTGCCCATGCAGTGCTTGGATCGCCACGACACTAGACCACGTCCATCGCATTATGACTCAATGAGGACCATGGCGTCGTGTGCTAGGCGATTCGCACATCGCGCAGGCCCGTCGTAACCAACCGAGGGACGGCTTCAAGGCCGCATGGTGCTTGGATAGCCACGACATTGAAGAATCAGCAATCGTCTCATCGCAACGCTCGCGTCGTTGCTTAATGAAAGCCAACGCCACATGTGCTAGGCGATTCGCGCATCACACATGCCCCCTACCGTCCCCCTGTATGTACCCGTATGCATCGAATGGGACAAGCAAACTACCTTCCTGCCCACGCAGAGCTTGGATCGCCACGACACTAGACCATGTCCGTCGCATTATGACTCATTGAGGACCACGGCGTCGTGTGCTAGGCGATTCGCGCATCGAACAGGCCCGTCTGAACCAACCGAGGGACGGCTTCAAGGCCGCATGGTGCTTGGATCGCCACGACATTGAAGCGTCAGCAATTGTCTCATCGCAATGCTCGCGTCGTTGCTTAAAGAAAACCAACGACAGTTGTGCTAGGTGATTCACACATCAGGCATGCCCCCCACAGTCCCCCTGTATGCATTCGTATGCACATAACGGGACAAGAAAACTACCTTCCTACCCATGCAGTGCTTGGATCGCCACGACACTAGACCACGTCCATCGCATTACGACTCAGCGAGGACCATGGCGTCGTGTGCTAGGCAATTCGCGCATCGCGCAAGCCTGTCGGAACCAACCGAGGGACAGCTTCAAGGCCGCATGTTGCTTGGATCGCCACGACATTGAAGCATCCGCAATCGTCTCATCGCAATGCTCATGTCGTTGCTTAATGAAAACCAATGCCACATGTGCCAGGTGATTCGCGCATCACGTATGCCCCCCACCGTCCCCCTGTATGTACCAGTATGCACGGAATGGGACAAGCAATCTACCTTCTGGCCACGCAGTGCTTGGATCGCCATGACACTAGACTACGTCCGTCGCAATACGACTTATTGAGCACCATGGCATCGTGTGCTAGGCGATTCGCGCCTCGGGCAGGCCTATCAGAACTAACCGAGGGATGGCTTCAAGGCCGAATGGGGGCAAGACAACTTCACTTCCCATAGAGGCTAGGCCCGCAAACCGAGGGTGTGGGCTTGTGACCAGGTCTACGTCGTTCCGGTGCCCATAACTTTTGATTCGTAAGGTGTTACGTGTCGCACAGCATACCGTTGGAAAGCTTTTCGAGAGCTCTATGACGGGGGTAGCAAGCCTGCTCGGCTGCGCCCGTTTTTGGATACTAAAATCGAACGTTTTCATCTGTTTCAGGCCACTTTTCTTTTTAGCTCTGTTTTTCATCCCGGATCGTACGTCATGAGCTGTTAAAAGGACGACAACTTAACTCGCGGGACATTAGAGGGCCATACAATGCGTCGATATCACGTCTTGCGAGGATGCTGCGTTGTTGAAGCAGATGGGTTGTCATTAGGCCCATTGGGCATTTTGAATGGGCCATCTCTCTGGGCTGGGACTGTGAACCGTCAACACATAAAGGATTTGTGCCCTCAACATGACAAGTGCGATCATAACAGTACTAATGCACCAGACCCCATCAGAATTTCGAAGTTAAGCTTGCTTGGGTGAGAGTAGTACTAGGATGGGTGACGCCTTGGGAACTCCTCGTGTTGCACCCCATCTTTTCAATTTTTTTTGCCCCAGTTAGGGTTGCCAAGATATTTTATCCACCACATTTCTATTACCGAATCCCACGGCACCTTGGGCAAGACAACTTTGCTACATGTAGAGGCCGGGCTCGCAAACCGAGGCCGTAAGACTTGTGACCAGGTCTCCGTCGCTCTGGTGCCCATAACTTTTGATCCGTAAGGAGTTATGCGGCGTACAACATACCGTTGGAAAGCTCTTCAAGAGCTCTATGACGGGGGCTCCAAGCCTGCATGGCTGCGCCCGATTTTGGAGCCCAAAATCAAATATTTTCATCTGTTTCGGGCCACTTTTCTTCTTTTGCTCTGTTTTTCCATCCCGGATCGTACGTCATGTGCTGTTAAAAGAATGACAACCTAACTTGACAGGACATTAGAGGGCCCTACAACGCGTCGATATCACGTCTTGCGAGGATGCTGCGTTGTTGAAGCGGATGGGTTGTCGTTAAGCCCATTGGGCCTTCTGAATGGGCCATCTCTCTGGGCTGGGACTGTGAACCGTCAACACATAAAGGATTTGTGCCCTCAACATGACGGGTGTGATCATACCAGCACTAATGCACCGGATCCATCAGAACTCTGAAGTTAAGCGTGCTTGGGCTAGAGTAGTACTAGGATGGGCGACCCCTTGGGAACTCCTCGTGTTGCACCCCTTATTTTTAATTTTTTTTGCCCCGGTTAGGGTTGCCAAGATATTTTATCCACCACATTTCTATTACCAAATCCCACGGCACCTTGGGCAAGACAACTTTGCTACACGTAGAGGCTGGGCCCGCAAACCGAGTCCGTAGGGCTTGTGACCAGGTCTTCGCTGCTTTGGTGCCCATAACTTTTGATCCGTAAGGAGTTACGCGATGCACAGTATACCGTTGGAAAGCTATTCGAGAGCTCTACGACGTGGGAGGTAAGCCTACTCGGTTGCGCCCATTTTTGGAGCCCAAAATCGAACGTTTTAATCTATTTGGGGAAACTTTTCTTCTTTTGCTCTATTTTTTCATCCCAAATCGTACGTCGTGAGTTGTTAAAAGGACAACAACCTAACTCGCGGGACATTAAAGGGCTCTTCAATGCGTCGATATCACGTCTTTCGAGGATGCTACGTTGTTGAAGCGAATGGGTTGTCGTTAAGCCCATTGGGCCTTCTAAATGGGCCATCTCTCTAGGCTAGGACTGTGAACCGTCAACACATAAAGGATTTGTGCCCTCAACATGACGGGTGTGATCATACAAGTACTAATGCACCGGATCCTATCAGAACTTCGAAGTTAAGCATGCTTGGGCGAGAGTAGTACTAGGATGGGTGACCCCTTGGGAAGTCCTCGTGTTGCACCCCCCTTTTCAATTTTTTTTGCCCCGGTTAGGGTTGCCAAGGTACTTTATCCACCACATTTCTATTACCAAATCCCACGGTACCTTGGGCAAGACAACTTCACTTCATATAGATGTTGGGCCCGTAAACCGAGGGCGTGGGGCTTGTGACCAGGTCTACGTCGTTCCGGTGCCCATAACTTTTGATCCATAAGGTGGAACGCGGCGCACAGCATACCGTTGGAAAGCTCTTCGAGAGCTCTACGACGGGGGTAGCAAGCTTGATTGGTTGCGCCCATTTTTGGAGGCCAAAATCGAACGTTTTCATCTATTTCGGGCCACTTTTCTTTTTTGCTCTATTTTTCGGTCCCAGATCGTACGTTGTGAGCTGTTAAAAGGACAACAACCTAACTCGCGGGACATTAGAGGGCACTACAATACGTCGATATCACATCTTGCGAGGATGCTACATTGTTGAAGTAGATGGGTTGTCGTTAAGCCCATTGGGCCTTTTGAATGGGCCATCTCTCTTGGATGGGACTGTGAACCTTCAACACATAAAAGATTTGTGCCCTCAACATGACGAGTGCGATCATAACACCACTAATACACCAGATCCCATAAGAACTCCGAAGTTAAGCATGCTTGGGTGAGAGTAGTACTAGGATGGGTGACCCCCGAGGAACTCCTCGTGTTATACCCCCTTTTTTCAATTTTTTTTGCCCCAGTTAGGGTTGCCAAGATATTTTATCCACCACATTTCTATTACCAAATCCCACGGCACCTTGGGCAAGACAACTTTGCAACACATAGAGGCTGGGCCCACAAATCGAGGCCGTAGGGCTTGTGACCAGGTCTCCGTCGCTCTGGTGCCCATAACTTTTGATCCGTAAAGAGTTACGCGGCGTACAACATACCGTTGGAAAGCTCTTCAAGAGCTCTATGACGGGGGCAACAAGCCTGCTCGGCTGCGCCCATTTTTGGAGCCCAAAATCAAACATTTTCATCTATTTCGGCCCATTTTTCTTCTTTTGTTCTATTTTTCCATCCCGGATCGTACGTCGTGAGCTGTTAAAAGAACGACAACCTAACTCTCGGGACATTAGAGGTCCTTACAATGCGTTGACATCATGTCTTGCGAGGCTGCTGCATTGTTGAAGCGGATGTGTTGTCGTTAAGACCATTGTGTCTTCTAAATGGGCCATCTCTCTGGGATGGGTCTGTGAACCGTCAATACATAAAGGATTTATGCCCTAAACATGACGGGTGCGATCATACTAGCACTAATGCACCGTATCCCATAAGAACTCTGAAGTTAAGCGTGCTTGGGCGAGTGTAGTACGAGGATGGGTGACCCCTTGGGAAGTCCTCGTGTTGCACCCCCCTTTTCAATCTTTTTTGCCCCGGTTAGGGTTGGCAAGATGCTTTATCCACCACATTTCTATTACCAAATCCCACGGCACCTTGGGCAAGACAACTTTGATACACGTAGAGGCTGGGCCCGCAAACCGAGGCCGTAGGGCTTATGACCAAGTCTATGTCGCTCCAGTGCCCATAACTTTTGATCCGTAAGGAGTTACGCGACGCACAGCATACCGTTGGAATGCTCTTCGAGAGCTCTACGACAAGAGTAGTAAGCCTGATCGGCTGCGTCCATTTTTGGAGCCCAAAATCGAACGTTTTCATCTATTTGGGGCCACTTTTCTTCTTTTGCTCTGTTTTTTCATCCCGGATCGCACATCGTGAGCTGTTAAAAGGATGACAACCTAACTCGTGGGACATTAGAGGGCCCTACAATGCGTCGATATCACGTCTTGCGAGGATGCTACGTTTTTTAAGTAGATGGGTTGTCGTTAAGCCCATTAGGCCCTTTGAATAGGCCATCTCTCTGGGCTGGGACTGTGAACCGTCAACAGATAAAGGATTTGTGCTCTCAACATGACGAGTGCGATCAAACCAGCACTAATGCACCGGACCCCATCAGAACTCCAAAGTTAAGCGTGCTTGGGCGAGAGTAGTACTAGGATGGGTGACCCCCTGGGAGGTCCTCATGTTGCACCCCCTCTTTTCAATTTTTTTTGCCCCGTTAGGGTTGCCAAGATATTTTATCCACCACATTTCTATTACCGAATCCCATGGCACCTTGGGCAAGACAACTTTGCTACACGTAGAGGCTGGGCCCACAAACCGAGGCCGTAGGGCTTTTGACTAGGTCTCCGTCGCTCCGGTGCCCATAACTTTTGATCCGTAAGGAGTTACGCAGCGTACAACATACCGTTGGAAAGCTCTTCGAGAGCTCTATGACGGGGGGCAGCAAGCTTGCTCGGTTGTTCCCGTTTTTTGAGCACAAAATCAAACATTTTCATATATTTCAGCCAACTTTTCTTCTTTTGTTCTGTTTTTCCATCCTCGATCGTACATCGTGAGTTGTTAAAAGAATGACAACCTAACTCGCGGGACATTAGAGGTCCCTACAACGCACCGATATCACGTCTTGCGAGGGTACTGTGTTGTTGAAACGGATGGGTTGTCGTTAAAACCATTGTGTCTTCTGAATGGGCCATTTCTCTAGGCTGGGACTGTGAACCGTCAACACATAAAGGTTTGTGCTTTCAACATGACGGGTGCAATCATACCAGCACTAATGCACCGGATCCCATAAGAACTCTGAAGTTAAGCGTGCTTGGGCGAGTCTAGTACAAGGGTGGGTGACCCCTTGGGAAGTCCTCGTGTTGCAGCCCCCTTTTCAATTTTTTTTGCCCCGGTTAGGGTTGCCAAGATGCTATATCCACCACATTTCTATTACCAAATCCCACGGTACCTTGGGCAAGACAACTTTGCTACACGTAGAGACTTGGCCCGCAAACCGAGGCCGTAGGGCTTGTGACCAAGTCTCCGTCGCTCCGGTGCCCATAACTTTTGATTTGTAAAGAGTTACGCGACGCATAGCATACCGTTGGAAAGCTCTTCGAGAGCTCTACGACGGGGGTAGCAAACCTGCTCGGCTTCGCCTATTTTTGGAGTCAAAAATTGAACATTTTCATCTGTTTGGGGCCACTTTTGTACTTTTGCTCTATTTTTTCATCCCGGATCGTACATCGTGAGCAGTTAAAAGTAAGACGACATAACTCGTGGGACATTAAAGGGCCCTACAATGCGTCGATATCACGTCTTGCGAGGATGCTGCGTTGTTGAAGCAAATGGGTTGTCGTTCAGCCCATTGGGCCTTCTGAATGGGCCATCTCTTTGGGCTGGAAGTATGAACCGTCAACACATAAAGGATTTGTGCCCTCAACAGGACGAGCGTGATCATACCAGCACTAATGCACCGGATCCGATCAGAACTCCGAAGTTAAGCGTGCTTGGGTGAGAGTAGTACTAGGATAGGTGACCCCCTGGGAAGTCCTCGTGTTGCACCCCCTTTTCAATTTTTTTTGCCCCAGTTAGGGTTGCCAAGATACTTTATCCACCATATTTCTATTACCAAATCCCACGGAACCTTGGGCAAGACAACGTCGCTTCACAAAGAGGCTGGGCCCGCAAACCGAGGGCGTGGGGCTTGTGACCAGGTCTACGTTGCTTCGGTGCCCATAACTTTTGATCTGTAAGGAGTTACACGTCGAACACCATACTGCTGGAAAACACTTCGAGAGCTCTACGACGGGGAGAGCAAGCCTGCTCTGTTGCGCCCATTTTTTTAGCCCAAAATCAAACATTTTCATCTGTTTCGGGCCACTTTTCTTCTTTTACTCTGTTTTTCCGTCCTATATCGTACGTCGTGAGCTGTTAAAAGGATGACAACCTAACTCGTGGGACATTATAGGGCCCTACAACGCGTCGATATCACGTCTTGCGAGGATGCTGCGTTGTTGAAGGGGATGGGTTGTCGTTAAGCCTATTGGGCCTTTTGAATGGGCTATCTCTCTGGGCTAGGGCTGTGAACCGTCAACACATAAAGGATTTGTGCCCTCAACATGACGGGTGCGATCATACCAGCACTAATGCATCGGATCCCATCAGACCTCTGAAGTTAAGCATACTGGGGCGAGAGTAGTGCTAAGATGTGTGACCCCTTGGGAAGTCCTCGTGTTGCACCCCCTCTTTTCAATTTTTTTTCCCTGGTTAGGGTTGCCAAGATATTTTTTCCACGACATTTCTATTACCGAATCCCACGGCACATTGGGCAAGGCTACTTCGCTTCACGTAGAGGCTGGGCCTGTAAACCGAGGCCGTAGGGCTTGTGACCAGGTCTCCGTTGCTCCGATGCCTATAACTTTTGATCCGTAAAGAGTTACGCGACGCACAGCATATCGTTGGAAAGCTCTTTGAGAGCTCTACAATGGGGGCAGCAAACCTGCTCGGCTGCGCCCATTTTTGGAGTCAAAAATTGAACGTTTTCATCTGTTTAGGCCCACTTTTGTACTTTTGCTCTATTTTTTCATCCCGGATCGTACGTCGTGAGCAGTTAAAAGGAAGACGACCTAACTCGTGGGACATTAAAGGGCCCTACAATGCGTCGATATCACGTCTTGCGAGGATGCTGCATTGTTGAAGCAGATGGGTTGTCGTTCAGCCCATTGGGCCTTCTGAATAGGCCATCTCTCTGGGCTGGGACTATAAACCGTCAACAATAAAAGGATTTGTGCCCTCAACATGACAGGTGTAATCATACCAGCACTAATGCACCGGATCCCATCAGAACTCCGAAGTTAAGCGTGCTTGGGCGAGAGTAGTACTAGGATGGGTGACCCGCTGGGAAGTCCTCGTGTTGCACCCCCTTTTCAATTTTTTTTGCCCCAGTTAGGGTTGCCAAGATACTTTATCCACCACATTTCTATTACCAAATCCCACGGCACCATGGGCAAGACAACATCGCTTCACAAAGAGGCTGGGCCCGCGAACTGAGGGCGTGGGGCTTGTGACCAGGTCTACGTCGCTTCGATGCCCATAACTTTTGATCCGTAAGGAGTTATGTGGCACACACCATACTGCTGGAAAGCTCTTCGAGAGCTCTACGACGAGGAGAGCAAACCTGCTCAGTTGCGCCTGTTTTTAGATCCCAAAATCAAACGTTTTCATCTGTTTCGGGCCACTTTTCTTCTTTTGCTCTTTTTTTGGTCCCAGATCTTATGACGTGAGTTGTTAAAAGGACGACAACCTAACTCGCGGGACAATAGAGGGCCCTACAATGCGTCGATATCACGTCTTGCGAGGATGCTGCATTCTTGAAGCAGATGGGTTGTCGTTAAGCCCATTGGGTCTTTTGAATAGGCCATCTCAATGGGCTGGGACTATGAACCGTCAACACATAAAGGATTTATGCCCTCAACATCACAAGTGTGATCATACCAGCACTAATGCATCGGATCCCATCAGAACTCCGAAGTTAAGAGTGCTTGCTCGAGAGTAGTGCTAGGATGGGTGACCCCCTGGGAAGTCCTCGTGTTGTACCCCCTCTTTTCAATTTTTTTTTCCCCGATTAGGGTTGCCAAGATATTTTATCCACGACATTTCTATTACCGAATCCCACGGCACCTTGGGCAAGGCTACTTCGCTTCATGTAGAGGCTGGGCCTAAAAACCGAGGCCGTAGGGTTTGTGACCAGGTCTCCGTCGCTCCGGTGCCCATAACTTTTGATCCGTAAGGAGTTACGCGATGCACAACATACTGTTGGAAAGCACTTCGAGAGCTCTATGACGTGGGCAGCAAGCCTGCTCGGCTGCACCCATTTTCTGAGCCAAAAATTGAACGTTTTCATCTGTTTGGGGGCACTTTTCTTCTTTTGCTCTATTTTTTCATCCCGGATAATACGTCATAAGCAGTTAAAAGGACGACGACGTAATTCGCAGGACATTAAAGGGAACTACAATGCGTCGATATCACGTCTTGCGAGGATGCTGCGTTGTTGAAAAAGATGGGTTGTCGTTAAGCCCATTGGGCCTTCTGAATGGGCTATCTCTCTCGGCTGGGATTATGAACCGTCAAAACATAAAGGATTTGTGCCCTCAACGTGATGGGTGTGATCATACCAGCACTAATGCATTGGATCCTATCAAAACTTCGAAGTTAAGCGTGCTTGGGCAAGAGTAGTACTAGGATGGGTGACCCCTTGGGAAGTCCTCGTGTTGCACCCCCCCCCCTCCCCCTTTTTCCATTTTTTTTGCCTCGGTTAGGGTTGCCAAGATACTTTATCCACCACATTTCTATTACCGAATCACAGGGCACCTTGGGCAAGACAACTTCACTTCACGTAGAGGCTAGGCCCGTAAATCGAGGTCGTAGGGCTTGTAACCTGGTCTCCGTCGCTCCGGTGCCCATAAGTTTTGATCCTTAAGGAGTTACGCGGCATACAACATACCGTTTGAAAGCTCTTCGAGAGCTCTATGACGGGGGCTTCAAGCCTACTCGGCTTCGCCCATTTTTTGGAGCCCAAAATCGAACGTTTTCATCTGTTTTGGGCCACTTTTCTTCTTTTGCTCTGTTTTTCCTTCCCGGATCGTACGTCGTGAGCTGTTAAAAGGATGACAACCTTACTCATGGGACATTATAGGGCCCTACAATGCGTCGATATCACGTCTTGCGAGGATGCTACGTTGTTGAAGTGTATGGGTTGTCGTTAAGCCTATTGGCCCTTCTGAATGGGCCATCTCTCTGGTCTAGGACTGTGAACCATCAACACATAAAGGATTTGTACCGTCAACATGACAGGTGCGATGATACCAGCACTAATGCACCGGATCCCATCAGACCTCCGAAGTTAAGCATGCTTGGGCGATAGTAGTACTAGGATGGGTGACCCCCTGGGATGTCCTCGTGTTGCACCCCCCCCCCCCCCTTTTCAATTTTTTTTGCCCCGATTAGGGTTGCCAAGATACTTTATCCACCACATTTCTATTACCAAATCCGACGGCACCTTGGGCAAGACAACTTCGCTTCACGTAGAGGCTGGGCCCACAAACCGAGGGCATGGGGCATGTGACCAGGTCTATGTCACTCCGGTGCCCATAACTTTTGATCCATAAGGAGTTACGCGGCACACAGCATACTGTTGGAAAGCTCTTCGAGAGCTCTACGACGGGGGCAGCAAGCCTGCTCGGCTGCGTCTGTATTTGGATCCCAAAATCGAATATTTTCATCTGTTTTGGGCCACTTTTCTATTTTTGCTTTGTTTTTCAGTCTCGGATAGTGCATCGTGAGCTGTTAAAATGACGACAACCTAACTCGGGAGACATTAGAAGGCCCTACAATGCGTCGATATCACGTCTTGCGAGGATGCAGTGTTGTTGAAGCAGATGGGTTATTGTTAAGCCCATTGGGCCTTATGAATGGGCCATCCCTCTAGGCTGGGACTATGAACCGTCAACACATAAAGGATTTGTGCCCTCAACATGACGGTTGCGATCATACCAGCACTAATACACCGGATCACATCTGAACACCGAAGTTAAGCGTGCTTGGGCGAAAGTAGTACGATGATGGGTGATCCCCTGCGAAGTCCTCGTGTTGCACCCCGCTTTTCAATTTTTTTCCCCCGGTTAGGGCTGCCAAGATGCTTTATCCACCGTATTTCTACTACCAAATCCCACAGCACCTTGGGCAACACAATTTTGCTACACGTAAAAGCAGGGCCCGCAAACTGAGGGCGTAGGCTTGTGACCAGGTCTCCGTCGCTCCGGTGCCCATAACTTTAGATCCGTAAGAAGTTACGCAGCATACAACTTACTGTTGGAAAGCTCTTCAAGAGCTCTACGATGGGGGAAGCCAGCCTGCTATGCTGCGCCCTTTTTTGGAGCCTAAAATCGAACGTTTTCATCAGTTTCGGGCCATATTTATTATTTTGCTTTGTTTTTCCGTCCCGGATCGTACGTCGTGAGCTGTTAAAAGGACGACAACCTAACTTGCGGTACATTAGAGGGCCCTACAACGAGTCGATATCACGTCTTGCAAGGATGCTGCGTTGTTGAAGCGGATGGGTTGTCGTTAAGCCCATTGGGCCTTTTGAATGGGCCATCTCTTTGGGCTGGGACTGTGACCTATCAACACATAAAGGATTGGTGCCCTCAACATGACGGGTGTAATCATACCAGCACTAATGCACCGGATCCCATCAGAACTACGAAGTTAAGCGTGCTTGGGCGATAGTAGTACTAAGATGGGTGACCCCCTTGGAAGTCCTCGTGTTGCACCCCCCATTTTCTATTTTTTTTGCCCCGGTTAGGGTTGCCCAGATACTTTATCCACCACATTTCTATTACCGATTCCCACGGCACCTTGGGCAAAACAACTTCGCTTCACGTAGAGGCTGGGCCCGCAAACCGGGGGCGTGGGGCTTGTGACCAGGTTTACGTCACTCCGGTGCCCATAACTTTTGATCCATAAGGTGTTACGCGGTGCACAGCATATCGTTGAAAAGCTCTTCAAGGACTGTACGACGGGGGCAGCAAGCCTGCTTAGCTGTGCCCATTTTTGGATTCCAAAATCGAATGTTTTCATCTGTTTCGTGTCACTATTTTTCTTTTGCTCAGTTTTTCCGTCCCGAATTGTACGTCGTGAGTTGTTAAAAGGACGACAACCTAACTCATGGGACATTTGAGGGCCCTACAACACATCGATATCACGTCTTGCGACGATGCTGCATTGTTGAAGCGAATGGGCTGTCGTTAAGCCCATTAGGCCTTTTGAATGGGCCATCTCTCTGGGCTCGGGCTGTGAACTGTCAGCACATAAAGGATTTATGCCCTGAACATGACGGGTGCGATCATACCAGCACTAATGCACCGGATCCCATCAGAACTCCGATGTTAAGCGTGCCTAGGTGAGAGTAGTACGACGATGGGTGACCCCTTGGGAAATCCTCATGTTGCACCTCCCTTTTCAATTTTTTTTGCCCCAGTTAGGGTTGCCAAGATGCTTTATCCACCACATTTATATTACCAAATCCCACGGCCCCTTGGGCAAGATAACTTTGCTACACGTAGAGGCTGGGCCTGCAAACCGAGGGCATAGGGCTTGTGACCAAGTCTCCATCGCTCTGGTGCCCATAACTTTTGATCCGTAAGGAGTTACGCAGCGCACAGCATACTGTTGGAAAGCCCTTGGAGAGCTTTACGACAAGGGTAGCAAGCCTGCTCAGCTGCGCCTGATTTTGATAATCAAAATCGAACGTTTTCATCTATTTTGGGCCACTTTTCTTCTTTTGCTCTGTTTTTTCATCCCAGATTGTACGTCGTGAGCTATTAAAAGGACGACAACCTAACTCGTGGGACATTAGAGGGCCCTACAATGCGTCGATATCACGTGTTGCCAAGATGCTGTGTTGTTGAAGCGGATGGGTTGTCGTTAAGCCCATTGGGCCTTCTGAATGGGCTATCTCACTGGGATGGGACAGTGAACTGTCAACACATAAAGGATTAGTGCCCTCAACATGACAGTTGCGATCATACCAGCACTAATGCATAAGACCCCATTAGAACTCCGAAGTTAAGCGTGCTTGGGCGAGAGTAGTACTAGGATGGGTGACCTCCTGGGAAGTCCTGGTATTACACCCCTCTTTTAAATTTTTTTTGCCCCGGTTAGGGTTGCCAAGATGCTTTATTCACCATATTTCTATTACCAAATCCCACGGCACCTTGGGCAAGACAACTTTGCAACACGTAGAGGTTCGGCCCGCAAACCGAGGGCGTAGGGCTTGTGACCAGGTCTTTGTTGCTCCGGCGCCCATAACTTTTGATTTGTAAGGAGGTACGCGGCGCACAACATACCGTTAGAAAGATCTCCGAGAGCTCTACGATGGGGGCAGCAAGCTTGCTTGACTACGCCCCTTTTTGGAGCCCAAAATCGAATGTTTTCATCTATTTTGGGCTACTTTTCTTCTTTTGCTCTGTTTTTCTATCCCGGATCGTACGTCGTGAGCTGTTAAAAGGACAACAACCTAACTTGCGGGACATTAGAGGGCCCTACAACGCGTCGATATCACGTCTTGCAAGGTTGCTACGTTGTTGAAGCAGATGGGTTGTCGTTAGGCCCATTGGGCCTTCCAATGGGCCATCTCTCTGGGCTGCGAATGTGAACCGTCAACACATAAAGGAATTGTGCCCTCAACATGACGGGTTCAATCATACCAGCACTAAACCACCGGATCCCATCAGAAATCCGAAGTTAAGCGTGCTTGGGCGAGAGTAGTACTAGGATGGGTGACCCCCTGGGAAGTCCTCGTGTTCACCCCCCCTTTTCAATTTTTTTTGCCCCGGTTAGGGTTGCCAAGATACTTTATCCACCACATTTCTATTACCGAATCCCACGGTACCTTGGGCAAGACAACTTCGATTCACGTAGAGGCTGGGCCCGCAAACCGAGGGCGTAGGGCTTGTGACCAAGTCTACGTCGCTCCGGTGCCCATAACTTTTGATCCCTAAGGAGTTACGCGGCGCACAGCATACCTTTGGAAAGCTCTTCGAGAGCTCTACGATGGTGGTAGCAAGCCTGCCCGGCTACGCCCATTTTTGGAGCCCAAAATCGAATGGTTTCATCTGTTTCAGGCTACTTTTCTTCTTTTGTTCAGGTTTTCCATCCCAGATCGTATGTCGTGAGCAGTTAAATGGACGACAACCTAACTCGCGGGACATTAGAGGCCTTACAACGCATCGATATCACGTCTTGCGAGGATGCTGCGTTGTTGAAGTGGATGGGTTGTCGTTAAGCCCATTGGGCCTTTTGAATGGGCTATCTCTCTGGGTTAGGGCTGTGAACCGTCAATACATAAAGGATTTGTGCCCTCAACATAACGAGTGTGATCATACCAGCACTAATGCACCGGATCCCATCAGAACTCCGAAGTTAAGCATGTTTGGGCAAGAGTAGTACTAGGATGGGTGACCCCCTGGGAAGTCCTTATGTTGCACCCCCCTTTTTCAATTTTTTTTGCCCTGGTTAGGGTTGCCAAGATGCTTTATCCACCCCATTTCCATTACCGAATCCCACGACAACTTGGGCAAGACAACTTCGCTACACGTAGAGGCTGGCCCGCAAAATGAGGGCGTGAGGCTTGTGACCAAGTCTACGTCGCTCCGGTGCCCATAACTTTTGATCCGTAAGGAGTTACGCGATGCACAACGTACCTTTGGAAAGCTATCCGGGGGCCCTATGACTGGGGAAGCAAGCCTGCTCAGCTGCGCCTGTTTTTGGGGCCCAAAATCGAACGTTTTCATCTCTTTCGGTCCACTTTTCTATTTTTGCTCTCTTTTTCCGTCCAGGATCGTAGAAGCTGGGCCCGTAAACCGAGGGCGTGGGTTTTGTGACTAGGTCTCCGTCGCTCCGGTGCCCATAACTTTTGATCCGTAAGAAGTTTGGTGGTGCACAACATACCGTTGGAAAGCACTCCCAGAGCTCTACGACGGGGGCAGCAAGCCTGGTCGGCTGTGCCTATTTTTAGAGCCCAAAATCGAACGTTTTCATCAGTTTCGGGACACTTTTCTTCTTTTGCCCTATTTTTTTGTCCCAGATCGTACGTCGTGAGTCACAAAAAGGACGACAACCTAATCCATCACATTTCTATTACCGAATCCCAAGACACCTTGGGCAAGGCAACTTCGCTTCACGTAGAGGCTGGGCCTGCAAACCGAGGTTGTGGGGCTTGGGACCAGGTCTCCGTCGTTCCGGTGCCCATAACTTCTGATCCGTAAGGAGTTACGCGGTGCAAAGCATACCGTTGGAAAGCTTTCTGATAGCTCTACGACGGGGGCAGCAAGCCTACTCGGTTGCACCCAATTTTTGAGACCAAAATCGAACATTTTCATCAGTTTCGGGACACTTTTCTTCTTTTGGCTGTTTTTCATCCCGGATCGTACGTCGTGAGCCGCAAAAAGGACAACCTAATCTGTCACATTTCTATTACCAAATCCCATGGCACCTTGGGCAAGACAACTTCACTTCATGTAGAGGCTGGGCTCGCAAACCGAGGGTTTGGGGCTTGGGACCAGGTCTTCGTCGCTCCGATGCCCATAACTTTTGATTCACAAGGAGTTACGTGGTGCACAACACACCGTTGGAATATTTTCCAAGAGCTCTACGATGGGGGCAGCAAGGCTGCTTAGCTGCACCTGTTTTCAGAGCCCAAAATCGAACGTTTTAATCAATTTCGGGACACTTTTCTTCTTTTGCGCTGTTTTTCCATCCTGAATCGTACGTCGTGAGCCGCGAAAAGGATGACAACCTAATCCATCACATTTTTATGATCGAATACCAAGGCACCTTAGGCAAGACAACTTCGCTTCACATAGAGGCAGGGCCAGCAAACCGAGGGCTTGGGGTTTGTGACTAGGTCTCCGTCGCTCTGGTGCCAATAACTTTTGATCCGTAAAGAGTTACGCAGCTCACAGCATACCGTTGGAAGCCTCTTCGAGAGCTCTACGACGGGGGCAGCAAGCCTGCTTGGCTGCGCTCATTTTTGGAGCCCAAAATTGAACGTTTTCATCTGTTTTGGGACACTTTTCTTCTTTTGCTCTGTTTTTCCGTCCCGGATCGTACTTCGTGAGCTGTTAAAAGGACAACAACCTAACTCGCGGGACATAATAGGGCCCTACAATGCGTCGATATCACGTCTTGCGAGGATACTGCATTGTTGAAGCGGATGTGTTGTCGTTAAGCCCATTGGGCCTTTTGAATGGGCCATCTCTCTAGGCTGGGACAGTGAACGGTTAACACATAAAGGATTTGTGCCCTCAACATGATGGGTGCGATCATACCAGTACTAATGCACCGGATCCTATTAGAACTCCGAAGTTAAGCGTGCTTTGGCGAGAGTAGTACTAGGATGGATGACCCGGAAGTCCTCGTGTTGCACCCCCCCCCCCTTTTCAATTTTTTTTGCCCCGGTTAGGGTTGCCAAGATACTTTATCCGCCATATTTCTATTACCGAATGCAACGGCACCTTGGGCAAGATAACTTTGCATCACGTAGAGGCTAGGCCCGCAAACCGAGGTCTTAGGGCTTGTGACCAGGTCTCCGTCGCTCTAGTGCCCATAACTTTTGATCATCAAAGAGTTACGCGGCGCACAGCTTACCGTTAGAAAGCTCTCCAAGAGCTCTACAACTCGAGCAGCGACCCTGCTCGGTTGCGCCCATTTTTGGAGCCTAAAATTGAACTTTTTTTATCAGTTTTGAGCCACTTTTCTTGTTTTTCTCTGTTTTTCCGTCCCGGATCGTACGTCAAGACCTGTTAAAAGGACGACAACCTAAATCGCAGGACATTAGAGCCCCTACAACGCGTCGATATCATGTCTTTCCAGGATGCTGCGTTATTGAAGCGGTTGGGTTGTCATTAAGCCCATGGGGCCTTTTGAATGGGCTATCTCTCTGGGCTAGGGCTGTGAACCGTCAACACATAAAGGATTTGTGCCCTCAACATGATGGGTGTGATCATACCAGCACTAATGCACCGGATCCCATCAGAACTCCGAAGTTAAGCGTGCTTGGGCGAGAGTAGTACTAGAATGGGTGACCCCCTGGGAAGTCTTTGTGTTGCACCCCCCATTTTCAATTTTTTTTCCCCGATTACGGTTGCCAAGATACTTTATCCACCATAATTATATTACCGAATCCCACGGCACCTTGGGCAAGAAAACTTCGCTTTACGTAGAGGATGGGCCCACAAACTGAGGGCGTCGGTTTTGTGACAAGGTCTCCGTCGCTCCGGTGCCTATAACATTTGATCTGTAAGGAGTTAGGTGGTACACAACATACCGTTGGAAAACTTTCCCAGAGCTCTACGACGGGGGCAGCAAGCCTAGTCGGCTGTGCCTATTTTTAGAGCCCAAAATTGAACGTTTTCATCAGTTTCGAGACACTTTTCTTCTATTGCCCTATTTTTCAGTCCCGGATCGTACGTCGTGAGTCGCAAAAAGGACAACAACCTAATCCATCACATTTCTATTACCGAATCCCAAGGCACCTTGGGCAAGGCAACTTCACTTCACGTAGAGGCTGGGCCTGCAAACCGAGGTTGTGGGGCTTGGGACCAAGTCTCCGTCGCTCCGGTGCCCATAACTTTTGATCCGTAAAGAGTTACACGGTGCACAGCATACCGTTGGAAAGCTCTCCGATAGCTCTACGATGGGGGTAGCAAGCCTACTCGGCTGCGCCCCTTTTTTGAGACCAAAATCGAACATTTTTATCAGTTTCGGGACACTTTTCTTCTTTTGTGCTGTTTTTCATCCCGGATCGTACGTCATGAGCCGCAAAAAGGAAAACCCAATCTGTCACATTTCTATTACCGAATCCCAAGGCACCTTGGGCAAGGAAACTTCGCTTCACGTAGAGGCTGGGTGTGCAAACCGAGGTTGTAGGGCTTGGGACCAGGTCTCCGTCGCTCCGGTGCCCATAGCTTTTGATCCGTAAGGAGTTACGCGATGCACAGCATACCGTTGGAAAGCTCTCCGATAGCTCTACTATGGAGGTAGCATGCCTACTCGGCTGCACCCATTTTTTGAGACGAAAATTGAACGTTTTTATCAGTTTCGGGACACTTTTCTTCTTTTGCGCTGTTTTTCATCCCGGATCGTACGTCGTGAGCCGCGAAAAGGACAACCTAATCTGTCACATTTCTATTACCGAATCCCATTGCACCTTGGGTAAGACAACTTCGCTTCATGTAGAGGCTGGGCTCGCAAACCGAGGGTTTAGGGCTTGGGACCAGGTCTTCATCGCTCCAGTACCCATAACTTTTAATCCGCAAGGAGTTACGCAGTGCACAACATACCGTTGGAATGTTTTCAAATAGCTCTACGTCGGGGGCAGCAAGCCTGCTCAGCTGCGTCTATTTTTGAAGCTCAAAATCGAACATTTTCATCAATTTCGGGACACTTTTCTTCTTTTACGCTACTTTTCCATCCCGGATCGTACGTCGTGAGCAGCGAAAAGGATGGCAACCTAATCCATCACATTTCTATTACCGAATCCCAAGGCACCTTGGGCAAGACAACTTCGCTTCACGTAGAGGCTGGGCCCGCAAACCGAGGTTGTGGGGCTTGGGACCAAGTCTCCGTCGCTCTGGTGCCAATAACATTTGATCTGTTAAGAATTACACGCTACACAGCATACCGTTAGAAAGCTCTCCGAGAGCTCTACTACTGGGGCAGCAAGACTGCTCGGATGTGCTTGTTTTTTGAGACCAAAATCGAATGTTTTCATCAATTTCGGGACACTTTTCTTCTTTTGCGCTGTTTTTTCATCCCGAATCGTACATCGTGGGCCGCAAAAAGGACAACCTATCACATTTCTATTACCGAATACCATGGCACCTTGGGCAAGACAACTTCGCTTCACGTAGAGGCTGGGCTCGCAAACCGAGGGCGTGTGGCTTGGGACCACGTCTTCGTTGCTTCGGAGCCCATAAATTTTGATCTGTAAGGAGTTACGCGGCGCACAGCATATCGTTGAAAAGCTCTTTGAGAGCTCTACGACGGTGGCAGCAAGCCTGCTCGGTTGCGCCTATTTTTGGATCCCAAAATCGAATGTTTTTATCAGTTTCGGGACACTTTTCTTCTTTTGCGCTATTTTTTCATCCTGGATCGTACGTCGTGAGCAGCGAGAAGGACGACAACCTAATCCATCACATTTCTATTACCGAATCCCAATGCACCTTGGGCAAGACAACTTCGCTTCACGTAGAGGCTGGGCTCACAAACCGAGGGCGTGGGGCTTGGGACCAGGTCTCCGTCGCTCCGGAGCCAATAACTTTTGATCCGTAAGGAGTTACGCAGTTCAAAGCATAACGTTGGAAAGCTCTCTGAGAGCTCTACGACAGGGGCAGCAAGCATGCTCGGCTGCACCAATTTTTGGAGCACAAAATCGAACATTTTTATCAATTTTGGGACACTTTTCTTCTTTTGCGCTGCTTTTCCATCCCGGATCGTACGTCGTGAGCCGCGAAAAGGACGACAACCTAATCCAACACATTTCTATTACCGAATCCTAATGCACCTTGGGCAAGAAAAATTAGTTTCACATAGAGGCTGGGTCCGCAAACCGAGGGCGTGGGGCTTGGGACCAGGTCTCCGTCGCTCCGGAGCCCATAACTTTTGATCCGTAAGGAGTTACACGGCGCACAGCAAACCGTTGGAAAGTTTTCCAAGAGCTCTACGATGGGGGTTGCAAGCCTATTTAGCTGTGCCTATTTTTGGAGCCCAAAATTGAATGTTTTCATCATTTTCGGGACACTTTTCTTCTTTTGTACTATTTTTTCGTCCCGGATGGTACGTCATGAGTCACGAAAAATATGACAACCTAATCCATCACATTTCTATTACCAAATCCCAATGCACCTTGGGCAAGACAACTTCGTTTCACGTAGAGGTTGGCCCACAAACCGAGGGTGTGGGGCTTGGGACCAGGTCTCCGTCGCTCCGGAGCCCATAACTTTTGATCCGTAAGGAGTTACGCGGTGCAAAGAATACCGTTGGAAAGCTCTCTGAGAGCTCTACGAGGGGGGCAGCAAGCCTGCTCAGCTGCGCCTATTTTCAGAGCCCAAAATTGAACATTTTCATCAATTTCAGAACACTTTTCTTCTTTTACTATGTTTTTCCATCCCGGATCGTATGTCGTGAGCCGCGAAAACGATGACAACCTAATCCATCACATTTATATTACCGAATCCCAAGGCACCTTGGGCAAGACAACTTCGCTTCACGTAGAGGCTGGGCCCCCAAACTGAGGGCGTGGGGCTTGGGACCAGGTCTTTGTTGCTCCGGAGCTCATAACTTTTGATTCGTAAAGAGTTACGCGGCGTAAAGCATACCGATGGAAAGTTCTCTGAGAGCTCTACGATGAGGGCAGCAAGGCTGCTTGGCTGCACCTATTTTCGTAGCCCAAAATCAAAACTTTTTCATCAATTTCGGGATACTTTTCTTCTTTTCCACTTTTCTTTTGTCCCGGATGGTACGTCGTGAGCTCGAAAAGGACAACAACATAATCCATCACATTTCTATTACCAAATCCCAAGGCACCTTAGGCAAGACAACTTCGCTTTAATGTACAGGCTTGGCCCACAAACCGAGGACGTGGGACTTGGGACCAGGTCTCCGTCGCTCCGAAGCCCATAACTTTTGATCTGTAAGGAGTTACGCGGCGCAAAGCATACCGTTGAAAAGCTCTCTGAGAGCTCTACGACGTGGGCAGTAAGTCTGCTCAGCTACGCCTATTTTTGGAGCCCAAAATTGAACATTTTCATCAATTTCAGGACACTTTTCTACTTTTGCGCTGTTTTTCCATACCGGATTGTACGTCGTGAGCCATGAAAAGGAGGACAACCTAATCCATCACATTTTTATTACCTAATCCCAAGGCATCGTGGGCAAGACAACTTTGCTTCACGTAGAGGCTGGGCCCGCAAAACGAGGGCATGAGGCTTGGGACCAGGCCTCTGTCGCTTCGGTACCCATAACTTTTGATCCGTAAGGAGTTACAGGGCGCAAAGCATACTGTTGGAAAGCTCTCTAAGAGCTCTACGACGGGGGCAGCAAGCCTGCTCGACTGCGCCTATTTTCAGAGCCCAAAATTGAACATTTTCATCAATTTTGGGACACTTTTCTTCTTTTGCGCTATTTTTCCATCCCGAATCGTGCGTCGTGACCCGCGAAAAGGACGACAACCTAATCCATCACATTTCTATTACCGAATCCCAAGGCATCGTGGGCAAGACAACTTCGCTTCACGTAGAGGCTGGGCCCACAAAATGAGGGCATGGGGCTTAGGACCAGGTCTTCATCGCTCCGGTGCCCATAACTTTTGATCCGTAAAGAGTTACGCAGCGCACAGCATACCATTGGAAAGTTTTGCAAGAGCTCTACGACGGGGGCTGCAAGCATGTTTAGCTGTGCCTATTTTTAGAGCCCAAAATCAAACATTTTCATCATTTTTGGGACACTTTTCTTCTTTTGCGCTGTTTTTTTGTCTCAGATGGTACGTCGTGAGTCACAAAAAGGATGAAAACCTAATCCATCACATTTCTATTACTGAATCCCAAGGCACCTTGGGCAAGACAACTTCGTTTCATGTAGAGGCTGGGCCTGCAAACCGTGGGCGTAGGGTTTGGGACCAGGTCTCCGTCGTTCCGGAGCCCATAACTTTTGATCCGTAAGGAGTTACGCGGCGCACAGCATACCGTTGAAAAGTTTTCCAAGACCTCTACGACGGGGGCGTAAGCCTATTTAGCTGGGCTTATTTTCGGTGCCCAAAATTGAACGTCTTCATCATTTTTGGGACACTTTTCTTCTTTTACGCTGTTTTTTCATCCCAAATCGTACGTCATGAGCCGCGAAAAGGATGACAACATAATCCATCACATTTCTATTACCGAATCGCAAGGCACCTTGGGCAATACAACTTCGCTTCACGTAGAGGCTGGGCCTGCAAACGGAGGGCGTGAGGCTTGGGACCAGGTCTCCGTCGCTCCGGAGCCCATAACTTTTGATCCGTAAGAAGTTACGCGACGCAAAGCATACTATTGGAAAGCTAGCCTGCTCGGCTGTGCCTAGTTTCAGAGCCCAAAATCGAACATTTTCATCAATTTTGGGGCACTTTTCTTTTTTGCGCTGTTTTTTCATCCCGAATCGTACGTCGTGAGCAGCGAAAAAGATGACAACCTAATCCATCACATTTCTATTACCGAATCCCAAGGCACCTTGGGCAAGACAACTTCACTTCACGTAGAGGCTTGGCCCGCAAACCGAGGGCGTGGGGCTTGAGACCAGGTCTCCGTCGCTCTAGTGCCCAGAACTTTTGATCCGTAAGGCGTTACGCGGCGCACAGCATACCGTTGGAAAGCTCTCTGAGAGCTCTAAGAAGGGGGCAGCAAGCCTGGTCGGCTGCGCCTATTTTTAGAGCCCAAAATCGAACGTTTTCATCAATTTTGGGACACTTTTCTTCTTTTGCGCTATTTTTTCGTCCAGGATGGTACGTCGTGAGTCGTGAAAAGGACAACAAGCTAATCCATCACATTTCTATTACTGAATCCCAAGGCACCTTGGGCAAGACAACTTCGCTTCACGTAGAGGCTGGGCTTGCAAATCGAGGCCGTAGGGCTTGGGACCAGGTCTCCATCGCTCCGGTGCCATAACTTTTGATCCGCAAGGAGTTACACGACTCAATGCATACCATTGGAAAGCTCTTTGAGAGCTCTACGATGGGGGTAGCAAGCCTGCTCGGCTGCACCTATTTTCGGAGCCCAAAATTGAATGTTTTCATCACTTTCGGGACACTTTTCTTCTTTTGCGCTATTTTTCCATCCTGGATCGTACGTCGTGAGCCGCTAAAAGGACGACAATCTAATCCATCACATTTCTATTACTGAATCCCAAGGCACCGTGGGCAAGACAACTTCGCTTCACGTAGAGGCTAGGCCCGCAAACCGAGGGCGTGGGGCTAGGGACCAAGTCTCCGTCGCTCCGGTGCCCATAACTTCTGATCCGTAAGGAATTACGCGGCGCACAACATACTGTTAAAAAGTTTTCCAAGAGCTCTACGATGGGGGCTACAAGCCTGTTTAGCTGTGCCTATTTTCGGAGCCCAAAATCGAACGTTTTCATCATTTTCGTGACACTTTTCTTCCTTTGCGATGTTTTTTCATCCCGGATGGTACGTCGTTATTCGCGAAAAGGATGACAACTTAATCCATCATATTTCTATTACTGAATCCCATGGCACGTTGGGCAAGACAACTTTGCTTCACGTAGAGGCTGGGCCCGCAAACCGAAGGCGTGGGGCATGAGACCAGGTCTCCGTCGCTCCGGTGCCCATAACTTTTGATCCGTAAGGAGTTAGGCAGCGCACAACATACCGTCGGAAAGCTCTCAGAGAGCTCTACGACAGGGGCAGCAAGTGTCATCGGATGCGCCTATTTTTAGAGCCCAAAACCGAACGTTTTCATTAGTTTTGGGAAACTTTTCTTCTTTTGCCTTGTTTTTCTGTCCCGAATCGTACGTCGTGAGTCATGAAAAGGACGACAACCTAATCCATCACATTTCTATTACCGAATCCTTAGGCAACTTGGGCAAGACAACTTCACTTCACGTAGAGGCTGGGCCCACAAACCGAGGTTGTGGGGCTTGGGACCAAGTCTCCATTGCTCCGGTGCCCTTAACTTTTGATCCGTAAGGATTTACGCGGTGCACAACATACCATTGGAAAGCTCTCTGAGAGCTCTACAAAGGGGGCAGCAGGCCTGCTGGGCCATGATTGCTTTCGGAGCCCAAAATTGTACATTTGCATCATTTTCGGCATATTTTTCTTATTTTGCGCTGTTTTTCGTCCCGGATGGTACGTCGTTAGCCGCGAAATGGATGACAACCTAATCCATCATATTTCTATTACTGAATCAGCTAGTACCTTGGGCAAGACAACTTCGCTTCACATAGAGGCTGGGCCCGCAAACCGAAAGCGTGGGGCATGCGACCAGCACTCCGTCGCTCCGATGCCCATAACTTTTGATCCGTAAGGAGTCACACGGTGCACAACATACCGTTGGAAAGCTCACCGAGAGCTCTACGATGGGGGCAATAAGCCTGCTCAGTTGTGCCTTTTTTTGAGCCCAAAATCGAACGTTTTCATCAATTTCGGGATACTTTTCTTCTTTTGCGCTATTTTTTTGTCCCGGATCGTACGTTGTGAGCCGCGAAAAGGACGACAACCTAATCCATCACATCTCTATTACTGAATCCCATGGCACCTTGGGTAAGACAACTTCGCTTGACGTAGAGTCTGGGCCCGCAAACTGAGGGCGTGGGGCTTGGGACCAGGTCTCCATCGCTCCAGAGCCCATTACTTTTGATCCATAAGGAGTTATGTAGCGCACAACATACCGTTGGAAAGCTCTCTAAGAGCTCTACGATGGGGCAGCAAGCCTCCAAGGCTGCACCTATTTTCGGAGCCCAAAATCAAACATTTTTTGATCAATTTCAGGACACTTTTCTTCTTTTGCGCTGTTTTTCCATCCCGGATCGTACGTCGTGAGCCACGAAAAGGATGACAACTTAATCTATCACATTTCTATTACCGAATCCCAAGGCACCTTGGGCAATACAACTTCACTTCACGTAGAGGCTGGGCCCACAAACCGAGGCCGTAGGGCTTGGGACCAGGTCTCCGTCGCTCCGGTGCCCATAACTTTTGATTCGTAAGGAGTTACGCGGCGCACAGCATATCGTTGGAAGGTTTTCCAAGAGCTCTACGATGGGGGCTGCTATCCTGTTTAGATGTGCCTGTTTTCGGAGCCCAAAATCGAACGTTTTCATTATTTTCGGGACACTTTCTTTCTTTTGCGCTGTTTTTCCATCTCGGATCGTACGTCATGAGCCGCAAAAAAGATGACAACCTAATCCATCACATTTCTATTATCGAATCCCAAGCCACCTTGGGCAAGACAACTTTGCTTCACGTAGAGGCTGGGCCTGCAAACCGAGGGCGTGGGGCTTAGGACCAGGTCTCCGTTGCTCTAGAGACCATAACTTTTGATCCGTAAGGAGTTACGCGGCGCAAAGCATACTGTTGGAAAGCTCTTTGAGAGCTCTACGACAGGAGCAGCAAGCCTGCTCGGCTGCGAGTATTTTTGGAGCCCAAAATCGAACATTTTCATCAATTTTGGGACACTTTCCTTCTTTTGTGCTGTTTTTCCATCTTGGATCGAACGTCGTGAGCCGCGAAAAGGATGACAACCTAATCCATCACATTTCTATTACCGAATCCCAAGGAACCGTGGGTAAGACCACTTCTCTTCACGTAGAGGCTGGGCCCGCAAACCGAGGGAGTTGGGCTTGGGACCAGGTCTCCATCGCTCCGGTGCCCATAACTTTTGATCCGTAAGGAGTTACACGGCGCACAGCATACCGTTGGAAAGTTTTCCAAGATCTCTACGATAGGGGCTGCAAGCCTGTTTAGTTGTGCCTGTTTTCGAAGCATACAATCCAATGTTTTTATCATTTTTGGGACATTTTTCTTCTTTTGCGCTGTTTTTTCATCCCGAATGGTACGTCGTTAACCGCGAAAAGGATGACAACCTAATCCATCATATTTTGATTACCAAATCCTATGGCACCTTGGGCAAGACAACTTCGCTTCACGTAGAGGCTGGGCCCGCAAACCGAAGGCGTGGGGCATGGGACCAGGTCTCCGTCGCTCCAGTGCCCATAACTTTTGATCCGTAAGGAGTTAGGCGGCGCACAACATACCGTTGTAAAGCACTCAGAGAGCTCTACGACGGGGGCAGCAAGCGTCGTCAGTTATCCCTATTTTCAGAGCCCAAAAATGAATGTTTTCATTAGTTTCGGGACACTTTTCTTCTTTTGCCCAATTTTTTTTATCCCGGATCGTACGTCGTGAGTCCCGAAAAGGACGACAACCTAATCCATCACATTTTTATTACCGAATCCCAAGGCACCTTGGGCAAGACAACTTCGCTTCACGTAGAGGCTGGGCCCGCAAACTGAGGTTGTGGGGCTTAGGACCAGGTCTCCATTGCTCCGGTGCCCATAACTTTTGATCCGTAAAGATTTACGTGGCGCACAGCATATCGTTGGAAAGCTCTCCGAGAGCTCTACAAAGGGGGCAGCAAGCCTGCTTGGCTGTGCTTGCTTTCGGAGCCTAAAATTGAACATTTTCATCATTTTCGGGACATTTTTCTTCTTTTGCACTGTTTTTCCTTTGCGGATCGTTCATCATGAGCCGCGAAAAGGACGACAACCTAATCCATCACATTTCTATTACCGAATCCCACAACACCTTGTGCAAGAAAACTTCGCTTCACATAGAGGCTGGGCCCGCAATCCGAGGGCGTGGGGCTTGGGACCAGGTCTCCGTCGCTCTGGAGCCCATAACTTTTGATCCGTAAGGAGTTACGCGGCGCACAGCATACCGTTGAAAAGCTCTCGGAGTGGTCTACGATGGGGATGGTAAGCCTGCTCGGCTGTGCCTATTTTTGGAGCCCAAAATCGAATGTTTTCATCAATTTTGGGACAATTTTCTTCTTTTGCGCTATTTTTTTGTCGCGGATCGTACGTCATGAGCCACGAAAAGGACGACAACCTAATCCATCACATTTTTATTACCGAATCCCAAGGCACCTTGGGCAAGACAAATTCACTTCACGTAGAGGTTGGGCCTGCAAACCGAGGGCGTGGGGCCTAAACTAGGTCTCCGTCACTCCGGTGCCTATAACTTTTGATTTGTAAGGAGTTACGCGGCGCACAGCATACCGTTGGAAAGTTTTCCAAGAGCTCTACGATGGGGGCTGCAGGCCTGTTTAGTTGTGCCTGTTTTCAAAGCATAAAATCCAATGTTTTTATCATTTTTGGGACACTTTTCTTCTTTTGCGCTGTTTTTTCGTCCCAGATGGTACGTCGTTAGCCGCGAAAAGGATGACAACCTAATCCATCATATTTTGATTACCAAATCCCATGGCACCTTGGGCAAGATAACTTCGCTTCACGTAGAGGTTGGGCCCGCAAACCGAAGGCGTGGGGCGTGGGACCAGGTCTCCGTCGCTCCGGTGCCCATAACTTTTGATCCGTAAGGAGTTACGCGGCGCACAACATACCGTTGGAAACCTCTCTGAGAGCTCTACGAAGGCGGCAGCAAGCCTGCTAGCCTGTGCCTGTTTTTAGATCCCAAAATTGAATATTTTCATCATTTTCGGGAGATTTTAATTCTTTTACGATATTTTTTCATTCCGGATCATTCGTCATGAGCCGCGAAAAGGACGACAACCTAATCCATCACATTTCTATTACCGAATCCCACAACACCTTGTGCAAGACAACTTCGCTTCACGTAGAGGCTGGGCCCGCAAACCGAGGGCGTGGGACTTGCGACCAGGTCTCTATCGCTCCGGTGCCCATAACTTTTGATCCGTAAGGAGTTACGCGGCGCACAGCTTACCGTTGGAAAGCTCTCAGAGAACTCTACAAAGAAGACAGCAAGCCTGCTCGGCTGTGCCTATTTTTAGATCCCAAAATTGAATATTTTCATCATTTTTAGGACATTTTTCTTCTTTTACGATATTTTTTCATCCCGGATCGTTCGTCATGAGCCGCGAAAAGGACGACAGCCTAATCCATCACATTTCTATTACCGAATCCCATAACACCTTGTGCAAGACAACTTCGCTTCACGTAGAGGCTAGGCTCGCAAACCGAGGGTGTGGGGCTTGGGACCAGGTCTCCGTCGCTCCGGAGCCCATAACTTTTGATCCGTATGGAGTTACGTGGTGCACAGCATACCATTAAAAAGCTCTTTGAGAGCTCTACGACGGTGGTAGCAAGCCTACTCGGCTGTGCCTATTTTTGGAGCCCAAAATCAAACGTTTTCATCAGTTTCGGGACACATTTATTCTTTTGCGTTGTTTTTTCATCCCAGATCGTACGTCGTGAGCCTAAAAAAGGATGACAACCTAATCCATCACATTTCTAATACCGAATCCCAAGGCACCTTGGGCAAAACAACTTCGCTTCACGTAGTGGCTGGGCCCGCAAACCGAAGGCGTGGGGCTTGGGACCAGGTCTCCGTCGCTCCGAAGCCCATATCTTTTGATTCGTAAGGAGTTACGCGGCACACAACATACTGTTGGAAAGCTCTTTGAGAGATCTACGACAGGGGCAACTAGTCTTCTCAGCTACACCTATTTTCAGAGCCCAAAATCGAACGTTTTCATCAGTTTCGGGACACTTTTCTTCTTTTGTTCTGTTTTTCTATCCCGGATCGTACGTCGTGAGCCTAAAAAAGGATGACAACCTAATCCATCACATTTCTATTACCGAATCCCAAGGCACCTTGGGCAAGAATCTCACACCCCAACTCGGCCTATAGCGTTAGACTAGCGTGTGAACTAACATTCAAGTAATATCACGTACTTAGCTGTTTATGAAGATTAATACCTAATGATTTAGCCTAAACTCCAAAGTTTTTCTGGAAAACCGGCAGCATAACGGCTGTAATTGGCCCTTTGGTTTAACCTAATTCTCTAAACGCCTTAAAATTTACCATCTCAAATTCATTTTCAACTAAGAATACTATTTTACTATCAATTGAATTGCATATTGGTTATTTCGACGTCCCGTTTGATTTATAACCTAACATGATACTATGTCTCGTTTGATTATTTGTCCTCGTTACAAATATACATGTTGATCTTAGCTCAATAGCAAGTACCCGTTAAGATTGGATAAATTCATTTACTTAGTTCTTAACTAAAGCGTCATAACCTAAGATAGATACTAGCGGTGATAAAAGCAAAACGATCATAGTAGTGTTATGTCTAGCATCAGTCTACTTAATATAAGTACAAACCAAAATTAGACCCCAAATTATAACGGGGGTCTTTTACATCATGACATCGGGCAACATAAAAGGAAATAGTCTTCAAGTAACATAAAGCTCACAAGTAGTCACATTCAAGCAAAACAAACAACGACAGGCAGTCACTCTAGAGGTTCATCATTAGGCACACCGTCCTCGAGTACCTGTTCTAGGTCTTCTTCACCTGAGATGATAAAAAAGGGTGAGTCCTTATGAACTCAGTGAGGGGGAACGAGAAATAAGCTTTGAAATTCATTTTCCAGTTCAACTTATGAAAAATCTTTTTTGCAAGCATGAACATGACATAATATAAGTACAGAAATAGGAATACCGGTCTTTCTTCCCCGAGGTTCTCTAGGAACCAAGCGAGAGTACTTATACACATAGTAAAAAGGATACAGTGAGCTTTTGCTCTCAGATCAGTTCCAAGATCAGTTGTTGCGGCCGACTTCAAATCATTCCCCAAACACGCCAGGTGGGTATACTCTGGATATACCCCAAAATCCTACGACCCAACTCTCCGAGGAAGTCTAGCCCCCAAGCAAGAGAGGGAATGGGACCATGGTAGTCACGGGTGTACCGGAAAGCCCGATGCCGCCCGGTGTGCGTGATCGCTACCATGCCAACAGGAAAGGTTGCAACCTTGTATACAATGCACATTCATGACATGTAATATATCACAGTAGGAGGACAACAAAGTAGGTTGCCGCCGGACAGTCATAATATTGCACATTGACAGGTAAACAAGCAGGGCACGATAAGACAGGAAATTTCACTTGAAAGGCATATAGAGTTTCATGAAAATTAAACGGGCAGCCATGTAACACATGTAAAATAGACCATATAACTCATTAAGAAGCCTACGTGATCAAGTGATAAGATAATTCAACATGCAATGACATCAATCATGGTTCGGGTGCAAGAAAAGCTTATTTGTCAACATGCAATGGTCAAAATCACATTTGAAGTTATAAGACATTTACGGGCAGCCCACTAAGCATATAATTCCCACACAATATCCAATTGATCAATACTTAACAAAACTACCTAGTCATTAGGGTTTCCATTTCATGTATATTCGTGCAATTTGAGCCTCAAACCAACTCAAAGTCAATCTCAAACCATGCATCATATAATTCAACATCCTCAAACATTCAAAACAGTCCACACAACATCCCGTAGCTACAATCCCAAGCATTTAATTCAACAAGAGGAGTCACAACAATTTTTCTAAGCACACATTAAGTGAAACCCTTACTGCAATAGGCTTTCTTCTTACAATCAATCAGACAAGCAAACAATCTCCAAATTCAGTGAATAAGATTTCAAATTAAAGCTTAAGAAGTTAACTAAAATTAGAAACAAACCTTGCAACAATTGAAGTTCGGGATCATTAGATATAGCCGAAACAGTGGAATAGCACAAAACTGTCCAGATTTGCACACTTTTCAGAAATTGACGTTTTTGAGATCTTTGGGTCAGTTTTAGCCTTGGTCCATTTTTGACAAAATTGTCCAGAACTGAAAAATATAGCAGCACACCAAATTTAATGCATTTTGGACATCATTTACTAAGTCAAATATGGTTCGTTCCACAAGGTCAGTGCATCTGCCAAAACTTGCTTCATTTTTCCAGATTTCCAGATTTGGTCACATTTTAAAGATTTGCCATTTTGAGGACCTTAGAGTCAAAATTAGCTTTGGCCTATTTCTGGGAAAAATTTTCAAAACTGTCCAAAATAGTCACCTACCAATTTTCAAGAATTTTCAACATCATTTGCCTAGCTAAACTTACCTCGAATAGTCTGGTCAGAGAGCTGTCAACAATTTCAACTTCACCTAGCATCAATTTCAAGCCAAGATCTTGTCATGCATGGTTGTTTAAGCTTATGAACGACCATATAGCTCAAGTACAGAAGCATAAACACACATTTATGAGCATGCATGTGAATTTTTGAAGAGTTTTCAAAAGGTTTTAACCCTCACCTTAGCAATCAACCACAAGATGCTCAAAAACCTTTGTTGAAGCACAACCTTCTTCCTCTCCTTGCTTAGCCGAAAACCCATCTAGATTTTCTCTATTTTTCCTAGATTAGTGATCAATCTCTTAGCACATGCATGAAGTTAGAACATGAAGAAAAGAAATGGATGCCAAGAAGCTTACCTAGGCCGAGTAGAGTCTTCAATGCACATGCATGTGTAATTTTCACCTCCTAGCTAGCTCGGTTGAGGTTCTTTGCTTGTAGCTTGCTTTGCTTAGCTATGGTGTGAAGAAGAGAAGCTATGGAGATGAAGAACTCAGCCAAGGCTGAGAATGAGAGAGGAGAATGAGATGAAGAGAGAAAAGAATGAAAGAGAAATGAAGAAATGACAAACAATGAAGCCTTTTGCAAATTTGAGGAGCATGTCGGCCTTGGGCTTCCAAATCTGAATTTTTTGTGTCTTCAAGGTGGAATTTTGAAATGTTAGCATGGGCTATGAGTTTTTGGTCGAGCAAGAGAGAGATTTGAGGTGGTTTTGGTCATTTTTTTATGCATTTTGTGTCATAGTTTGTCCAATGTGTCTAGGAATTAAATTAAATTGAATAAGCATGCACAAATGCCACCTAGTGGTCGGCCAAGCATGTGGAAAAATTCTGAATTTTGTCTTGGTTAAGCTTATTTTATTGCTTGTGTTTGGGAGTGCAAAAAGAAAAGGAATAAAGAATGAAGAATGTTTAGTGTTTGGTGCATTTTTTGTCTTCTAGTGAGTTGAATTAGGATTATTATATTGATAGTGGATTTTGTAGGATTGTTTAATAGTCTAGTGCTCCATGTAAGATTCTTTCTTGATTAGCGTGAAGGCACGCTTTTCTAGTTCTAGGGCACGCACTACGAGGTAGGACACGAACTACGAGACGAATGCATATTTTTCAAGTAAATGCACGCAACTCTAAATGAATGCACGTAATTCAATGCATGGCACATAAAATGAACACAATTCTTAAACCTAGGGCATGGCATGCAAATCTAGGTTAGGCCACACGAAGCGAGGTTTCGCACGCAAATCGGGGTCAGGCCTCACATCCTCCCCTCCTTAAAAGAATTTCGCCCCGAAATTCAATATTACCTTGAAATAAAGCTGGATACTGCTGCTCCATCTGGTCTCGCCTTTCCCACGTTGCTTCTTCGACACCGTGATGATCCCACAACACCTTTACCATCGGTATAGTTCTATTGCGCAACTCCCGATCCTGTTGGGCTAGGATCCGAATGGGCTTCTCCTCATAAGACAAGTTCTCCCGAAGCTGCAACGGCTCTGGCTCCAAGATTTGCGACGGGTCAGGATGATACTTCCGCAGCATCGAAACATGAAAGACGTCGTGAATATTGGAGAGGTTCTGGGGTAGTGCTAGGCGATACGCCAACTTGCCAACCTTCTCAACTATCTCAAATGGTCCTACAAATCTCGGGCTCAACTTTCCACCCTTGCCATGCTTAATCAGTCCCTTCCGGGGTGATATCTTCAAGAATACCTTGTCGCCAACCTCAAACTCGAGACTCCGTCTTCGTCGGTCTGCATAACTCTTCTGCCTGCTTTAGGCAGTAAGCATCCGTTTCCGAATGAGGTGGATATTATCAACAGTCTTCATCAGTTCAGATAAAAGGGTCGGGTCAAAAGTCTTCATCTCACCTACTTCATCCTAGTAAATCGGGGATCGACACTTCCGTCCATACAACGCCTCAAATGGGGCCATCCCGATAGTGGCCTGATAACTATTGTTGTAGGCGAACTCCGCTAGAGATAGATATTTCTCCCAACCTTTGCCGAAATCCATAACACAAGCCCTCAGTATATCCTCCAAAATCTGAATAGTCCTCTCCGATTGTCCATCAGTCTGAGGGTGATAAGCTGTGCTAAAACTCAACTTCGTTCCCAAAGCTTCTTGCAATCTCTTCCAAAACCGGGAAGTAAAACGAGGATCCCTATCCGGGACAATACTCACAGGCATCCCGTGCAATCTTACAATCTCTGCCACATACATATCTCCCAATTCCTCAGGACTATCCTCCTTGTTCATCGGTAAAAAGTGCGCCGACTTAGTCAATCTATCCACTATAACCCAAACGGCGTCACGACCCTTTTGTGATCTGGGCAGGTCCATAACAAAACCCATAGTTATATGTTCCCATTTCCATTGAGGAATCTCCAACGGCTGAAGTAAACCTGCGGGTCGTTGATGTTCTACTTTAACTCTCTGGCAAGTCAAACACCGTGCTACAAACTCCGCAATTTCCCTTTTCATGTTATTCCACCAATAGTGTTGCTTCAAGTCCCGATACATCTTTGTTCCGCCGGGGTGAATAGTATATCTTGAATTGTGGGCTTCCTCAAGAATCTTCTTTTTCAGCTTCGGCTTGTTCGGAACACAAATCCGGTTCCTAAACCTCCAAACACCATCATCATGAAACTTGAAATCTGCATTGCCTTCCTTAATCTTCTGAAATTGTTGGTTCTTCTGTTGAGCCTCTTGTAACTCAGACAACAAAGTCGATTGAACTTGGGTAGTGGCAAAAAGTAACCCCTTCTGAGTCAATTGTGGTTTCCACAGAAATGTTTCCTCCAACAACTCCTGCACCTTGACTTCCAATTTTGCCATGCTTGATTTTCTGTTTAAGGCATCTGCAACTACATTCGCTTTACCAGGCACATAATTGATTGAGCAGTTATAATCATCCAAAAGCTCCATCCACCGCCTTTGCCTCATATTCAACTCCTTTTGTGAGAACAAGTATTTCAAGATCTTATGATCAGTAAATACCTCAAACTTGTTACCCCATAGATAATGCCTCCATTTCTTGAGTGCAAACACAATGGCCACTAACTCCAAATCATGCGTCGGGTAATTCATCTCATACGGCTTTGGTTTCCTAGAAGCATATGCAATCACTCTTCTATTTTGCATCAATACACATCCCAGTCCTTCTTTCGAAGCATTGCTATAGATTACAAAATCTTGACTCCCTTCAGGCAATGCAAGAACTGGTACGGTAGTCAATCTTTTCTTCAACTCTTGAAAGCTGTTCTCACACTTATCATCCCACACAAACTTGGTTTTCTTTTGGGTGAGCTTTGTAAGCGGTCCTGCAATCTTAGAGAAATCCTTCACGAACCTCCGATAATAGCCGGCTAGACCAAGAAAACTCCGAACCTCCTTAACATTTTCTGGTTTCTTCCAAGACATCACTACATCAATCTTTGCTGGATCCACCGCTATTCCCTCTTGGGATATGATATGCCCCAAAAATGCAATCTGCTGCAACCAAAATTCACACTTGCTAAACTTTGCATACAATTGATGCTCTCGAAGCTTCTGCAGTACCAACCGCAGATGTTGCTCATGCTCCGCCTCCGATTTCGAGTATACCAAAATATCATCAATGAAGATCACCACAAATTGGTTCAAGTAGGGTTGAAACACCCTATGCATCAAATCCATAAAAGCCGCAGGGGCATTAGTTAGTCCAAAAGGCATCACCACATATTCATAATGCCCATACCTCATCTTGAAAGCCGTTTTAGGCACATCCTCCTTCTTGATCCGCAATTGATAATACCTTTGCCTCAAGTCGAGTTTCGAATACACTTTTGCTCCTTGCAGTTGATCAAATAACTCGTCGATCAGGGGAAGTGGGTATTTATTCTTGACAGTCACTTGGTTCAAACCTCGGTAGTCAATGCATAGCCTCAACGTTCCGTCTTTCTTCTTCACAAATAGAACTGGCGCACCCCACGGTGAAGAACTTGGTTGTACAAACCCCTTCTTCAGCAATCCTTGCAATTGGTCCTTCAATTCTTGTAGCTCGGCCGGTGCCATACGATAGGGAGCTTTTGATATCGGCTGGGCGCCAGGCAGCAACTCAATAACAAACTCGATTTTCCGATTCGGGGGTAAACCGGGTAATTCTTCTGGGAACACATCTGCATTGTCTTTGATCACATGCATCTCCTCCAACTTAGCTTTATCTGACGGCTTGTTGATAAGGTAAGCCAAGTATCCGCTGCACCTTTTCCTCAAGGACTTTACTGCTTTTGTAGATGAAATGATGGAACTCCTGGTGAAATCTCTTCAGCCCATAACCTCCAGTATTGGTTGATTAGGTACCTGGAACGTTATAATCTTCGCCCAGCAATCCAATTGGACATGATGTTTTGCCAGCCAGTCCATCCCTAAAATGACCTCATATTCTCGGAAAGGTAATACAATAAGATTGGCTGAGAATTCCCTATCCTTAATTTGGATTTTACATGCTTTACAAGCTGAACTAGTTACAAGTTTAGGACCCATTGGAGTACCAACTTCTACTTCATATGGCAAACATACAACTTTCAATTTCACACGTTCCACACATAAGGGAGTAATAAATGAATGAGTAGCACCCGGATCAATTAACACCTTAACAGGTTGATTCAGTATGAAGAATGTACCTTCAACAATAGCGGTCTCATCCGGAATCTCCTCGCACTCAATAGCATAGGCTCGAGCCTGGACCCTAGGAACTGGAGTCTTGCCTCTACAGGCTGGTTTACCTTGATTCTGCCTTGCCTGACGTTTAGGGCAATCCTTGATCTGATGCTGATCACTGCCGCACCTCATACACCGTCCCGACTTCCTCCAACACTGGGCCTCAGTATGCCCCTTCCTGTCACAATAAAAACAACTAACGGACTGAGTAGCAGGTGAACTACCTGTGGATCCGCGGGCCGAAGAGGCTGATGGCGCTTTTGTCGAGCCACGGTTATTCCCTGGTCTGTTCTGGCTATGGCCCTGACCGCGACTCTGACTCTGAAATTTCTTCTGTTGACCTGGAGGCTGGAATGGTTTCTTGTTTGGCTGACTCGAACCAGCTCCATCTAGTTTCCTCTTCTCAACTCGAGAGACAGCAGCAAAGAGAGAAGAGTAAGTATCGAAGTCATGAGAAGCTAACTGGTCCTGAATCTCCGGCCTCAATCCAACAATAAATTTCCACATTTTCACCTCCGGAGTACAAACCATATATTGAGCATAACGGGACAGTCGATCAAAACGTGCCTCGTATTGGGCTACCGTCATATTACCCTAGGTCAAGTGCATGAACTCCTCGTTCCGCCTCTGCCTGGAAACTGCAGGTACATATTTCTCCTTAAATGCCATAACAAAATTACCCCACAAGCGAGGTGTCTGATTAGTCTCCCACAGTGCCTCTACAGTGTGCCACCAGTGCTCGGCATCCCCGTGCAACAGAAATACAGCAAACTCCACTTTCTCTTCATCTGTATAATCAAGGGGCCTGAAAATCTTCTCGATCTTAGACAGCCAAGCCTCTGCTTTCTCATCATCAACTTCCCCGTAGAATTTAGACGGGCGAAAGTCCAGGAATTCCCTCATTCTGCTATGTCTCCCATGGTTACCCTCATTCCTGTTGTTGATGTTGTTGTTGTTGGCTTCATGAGCATCCTGACGCTCCATCACACGTGATACACGATCCATGGCATTTTCCATCATATTAAACATAGTTATACCGGGATTAGTCTGATAGGCATCCCCGGTCTCTTAAGGTTCACCGCTCCTATTAGTAGTACGGGTACTAGGGCCAGCCATCTATAGGCACAATTATGATGCACAATTTATTGAAATATGACAATTAAGAATCTAACGCATATGATATGCAACATAATATAGGTACAATTCTAAAAACATTTAAGGCATGTAAGTCACTTAAGCACATAGAACATAGAAGGTACATTTATCACACAATAACACATAAACAAGTCATCCTAATTATCTTAGGGCTCTACCCACGGTCCGAGAGTTAAACCCGGCTTAAGCAATCTAAGCTCTGATACCATTCTTTTCTAAGGTGTCATGCCCCAACCCGGCCTATAGGGTTAGACTAGGGTGTGAACTAACATTCAAGTAATATCACGTACTTAGCTGTTTATGAAGATTAACACCTAATGATTTAGCCTAAACTCCAAATTTTTTGGGACATTTTTCTTCTTTTGCAATATTTTTTCGTCCCGGATCGTACGTCGTGAGCCGCAAAAAGGACGACAACCTAATCCTTCACATTTCTATTACCGAATCCCAATGCACCTTGGGCAAGAAAACTTCACTTCACGTAGAGGTTGGACCCGCATACCGAGGGCGTGGGCCTTGGACCAGGTCTCCGTCGCTCCGGTGCCCATAACTTTTGATCCGTAAGGAGTTATGTGGCGCACAGCATACCGTTGGAAAGCTCTCCGAGAGCTCTACGGATAGGGCAAAAAGTCTACTCAGCTTTGCCTGTTTTTAGATGCCAAAATTGAATATTTTCATTATTTTTGGGACATTTTTCTTCTTTTGCGATATTTTTTTGTCCCGGACCGTTCGTCATGAGCTGCGAAAAGGACGACAACCTAATCCATCACATTTCTATTACCGAATCCCACAACACCTTGTGCAAGACAACTTCACTTCACGTAGAGACTGGGCTTGCAAACCGAGGGCGTGGCGCTTGGGACCAGGTCGCCGTCGCTCCGGAGCCCATAACTTTTGATCCGTAAGGAGTTATGCGGCGCACAGTATACCATTGGAAAGCACTTTGAGAGCTCTACGACGGGGGCAGCAAGCGTGCTCGACTGCGCCTATTTTTGGAGCAAAAAATCGAACGTTTTCATCAATTTTGGGACACTTTTATTCTTTTGCGCTGTTTTTTCATCCCGTATCGTACGTCGTGAGCCGCGAAAAGGACGACAACATAATCCATCACATTTCTACTACTGAATCCCAAGGCACCTTGCGCAAGACAACTTCGATTCACATATAGGCTGGGCCCGCAAACCAAAGGCTTACGGCTTGGGACCAGGTCTCCGTCGCTCCGGTGCCAATAACTTTTGATCCGTAAGAAGTTACACGGCGCACAGCATACCGTTGGAATGCTCTCCGAGAGCTCTACAAAGGGGAAGCAACCCTGCTCGGCTGTGCTTGTTTTGGGAGCCGAAAATTGAACATTTTCATCATTTTCGGGACACTTTTCTTCTTTTGCGCTATTTTTCCGTCCCGGATCGTTCGTCATGAGCCGCGAAAAGGACGACAACCAAATCCATCACATTTCTATTACCGAATCCCACAACACCTTGTGCAAGACAACTTCGCTTCACATAGAGGCTGGGCCCGCAAATCGAGGGCCTGGGGCTTGGGACCAGGTCTTCGTTGCTCCAGTGCCCAAAACTTTTGATCCGTAAGGAGTTACGCGGTGCACAGCATACCATTGGAAAGCTCTCCGAGAACTCTACGATGGGGGCAGCAAGCGTGCTCAGCTGCACCTATTTTTTGAGCCCAAAATCGAATGTTTTCATCAATTTCGGTACACTTTTGTTCTTTTGCACTGTTTTTTTGTCCCGGATCATACGTTGTGAGCCGCGTAAAAGATGACAACCTAATCCATCACAGTTCTATTACCGAATCCCAAGGCACCTTGGGCAACACAACTTCGCTTCACGTAGAGGCTGGGCCCACAAACCGAGGGCGTAGGGCTTGGGACCAAGTATCCGTCGCTCCGGAGCCCATAACTTTTGATCCGTAAGGAGTTATGCGGCGCATAGCATACCTTTGGAAAGTTCTACGAGAGCTCTACGACTAGGATAGCAAGCCTGCCCGGTTGCGCCTATTTTCGAAGCCGAAAATCGAACATTTTTATCAGTTTTGGGATACTTTTATTCTTTTGCGCTGTTTTTTCGTCCCGGATCTTACGTTGTTAGCCTCGAAAAGGACGACAACCTAATCCATCAAATTTCTATTACTGAATTCCAAAGCGCATTGGGCAAGACAACTTCGCTTCACGTAGAGGCTGGGCCTGCAAACCGAAGGCGTGGGGCTTGAGACCAGGTCTCCGTCGCTCCAATGCCAATAACTTTTGATTCGTAAGGAGTTACGCGACGCACAGCATAGCGTTGGAAAGCCCTCCGAGAGCTCTACAAAGGGAGCAGTAGCCCTGCTCAACTGTGCCAGTTTTAGGAGCCCAAAATTGAATATTTTCATAATTTTTGGGACACTTTTCTTCTTTTGTGCCATTTTTTCATCCCGGATCGTTCGTCATGAGCCGTGAAATGGACGACAACCGAATCCATCACATTTCTATTACCGAATCCCACAACACCTTGTGCAAGACAACTTCGCTTCACGTAGAGGCTGGGCCTGCAAACCGAGGGAGTGGGGCTTGGGACCAGGTCTCCATTGCTCAAGTGCCCATAACTTTTGATCCGTAAGGAGTTACACGGTGCACAGCATACCGTTGGAAAGCTCTCCAAGAGCTCTACGATGGGGGCAGCTAGCTTGCTCAAGCTGGGTCTATTTTTTGAGTCAAATATCGAATGTTTTCATCAGTTTCGGGATACTTTTATCCTTTTGCGCTATTTTTTCATCCTGGATCGTACGTCGTGAGCCGCGAAAAGGACGATAACCTAATCCATCACATTTCTATTACCGAATCCCAAGGCACCTTGGGCAAGACAACTTCGCTTCACGTAGAGGCTGGGCCCGTAAACCGAGGGCATGGGGCTTAGACCTGGTCTCCGTCGCTCCGGTGCCCATAACTTTTGATCTGTAAGGAGTTATGCGGCGCACAGCATACCGTTGGAAAGCTCTCTAAGAGCTCTACGACAGGGGCAACAAGGTTGTTTTGTTGTGCAAATTTTCGGAGCCCAAAATCGAACGTTTTCATCAATTTTGGGACAATTTTATTCTATTGCGCTATTTTTTCATCCCGGATCGTACTTCGTGAGCCGCGAAAAGGACGAAAACCTAATCCATCACATTTCTATTACTGAATCCCAAGGCACCTTGGGCAAGACAACTTCGATTCACGTAGAGGCTGGGCCCGCAAACTGAAGGCGCGGGGCTTGGGACCAGGTCTCCGTCGCTCCGGAGCCCATAACTTTTGATCCGTAACGAGTTATGCGGCGCATAGCATACTGTTGGAAAGCTCTACGAGAGCTCTACGTCGGGGACAGCAAGCCTGCTCGGTTGCGCCTAATTTCGTAGCCCAAAATTGAACGTTTTCATCAGTTTTGCGATGCTTTTATTCTTTTGCGCTGTTTTTTCATCCTGGATCGTGCGTCGTGAGCCGCGAAAAAGACGACAACCTAATCCATCAAATTTCTATTACTGAATCCCAGGGCGCATTGGGCAAGACAACTTCACTTCACATAGAGGCTGGGCCTGCAAACCGAAGGCGTAGGGCATAAGACCAGGTCTCCGTCGATCTAGTGCAAATAACTTTTGATTTGTAAGGAGTTACGTGGCACACAGCATAACGTTGGAAAGCTCTCCGAGAGCTCTACAAAGGGAGTAGTAGCCCTGCTCAGCTGTCCCAGTTTTGGGAGCCCAAAATTGAATATTTTCATAATTTTCGGGACACTTTTGTTCTTTTGCGCCGTTTTTTCGTCCCGGATCGTTCATCATGAGCCGCGAAAAGGACGACAACCGAATCCAACACATTTCTATTACCGGATCCCACAACACTTTGTGCAAGACAACTTCGCTTCACGTAGAGGCTGGGCCCGCAAACTGAGGGCGTGGGGCTTAGGACCAAGTCTCCATTGCTCAAGTGCCCATAACTTTTGATCCGTAAGGAGTTACACGGTGCACAGCATACCGTTGGAAAGCTCTCTGAGAGCTCTACGACGGGGGCAGCAAACTTGCACAGTTACGCCTATTTTTTGAGCCCAAAACTGAACGTTTTCATCAGTTTCGTGATACTTTTATCCTTTGTACTATTTTTTCATCCCGGATCGTACATCGTGAGCCGCGAAAAGGATGACAACCTAATCCATCACATTTCTATTACCGAATCCCAAGGCATCTTAGGCAAGACAACTTCGCTTCACGTAGAGGCTGGGCCCGCAAACCAAGGGCATAGGGCTTAGACCAGGTCTTCGTCGCTCCGGTTCCCATAACTTTTGATCCGTCAGGAGTTACGCGGCGCACAGCATACCGTTGGAAAGCTCTCTGAGAGCTCTACGATAAGGGCAACAAGCTTGATTGGTTGTGCATATTTTCGGAGCCCAAAATCGAACGTTTTCATCAATTTTCAGACAATTTTAATCTATTGCGCTATTTTTTTGTCCCGGATCGTACGTCGTAAGCCGCAAAAAGGACAACAACCTAATCCACCATATTTCTATTACTGAATCCCCAGGCACCTTGGGAAGAAAACTTCGATTCACGTAGAGGCTGGGCCCGCAAACTGAAGGCGCGGGGCTTGGGACCAGGTCTCCGTCGCTCCGGTGCCAATAACTTTTGATTCGTAAGGAGTTACGCGGTGCACAATATACCGTTGGAAAGCTCTTCGAGAGCTCTACAAAGAGGGCAGCAACCCTGCTCAGCTATGCCTGTTTTGGGAGCTTAAAATTGAACATTTTCATCATTTTCGGGACAGTTTTCTTCTTTTGCCATGTTTTTCTGTCCCGAACCGTTCGTCATGAGCCGCGAAAAGGATGACAATCGAATCCATCACATTTCTATTACCGAATCCCACAACACTTTGTGCAAGACAACTTTGATTCACGTAGAGGCTGGGCCCGCAAACAGAGTGCGTGACGCTTAGGACCAGGTCTCCGTTGCTCCGGTGCCCATAACTTTTGATCCGTAAGGAGTTAAACGGTGCAAGCATACCGTTGGAAAGCTCACCGAGAGCTCTACGACCGGGGCAGCACGCTTGCTCAGCTGCGCCTATTTTTGAGCCCAAAATTGAATGCTTTCATCAGTTTCGGCATACTTTTCTTCTTTTACGATGTTTTTTCATCCCAGATCGTACGTCATGAGCCGCGTAAAAGACGACAACCTAAACCATCACATTTCTATTACCGAATCCCAAGGCACCTTAAGCAAGACAACTTCGCTTCACGTAGAGGTTGGGCCCGCAAACCAAGGGCGTGGGCCTTAGGACCAGGTCTCCGTCGCTCCGGAGCCCATAACTTTTGATCCGTAAGGAGTTATGTGGCGCACAGCTTACCGTTGGAAAGCTCTACGAGAGCTCTACGACGGGGGCTGCAAGCCTGCTTGGTATTGCCTATTTTCGGAGCCCAAAATCGAACATTTTCATCAATTTCGGGACACTTTTATTCTTTTGCGTTGTTTCTTCGTCCCGAATCATACGTCGTGAGCCGCGAAAAGGATGACAACCTAATCCATCACATTTCTATTACCGAATCCCAAAGCACCTTGGGCAAGACAACTTCGCTTCACGTAGAGGCTGGCCTGCAAACCAAGGGCATGGGGCTTGGACTAGGTCTCCGTCGCTCCGGTGCCCATAACTTTTGATCTGTAATGAGTTTCACGGTGCACAGCATACCGTTGGAAAGCTCTCCGAGAGCTTTACAAAGGCGGCAGCAAGCCTGCTAGGCTGTTGTGAGGCCCGACCTCGATTTGCGTGCAATACCTCATTTCGTGTGCCCTAATCTAGATATGCGTGCCTTGACCTAGGTTTAAGAATCGTGTTTCGTTTTGTGTGCCTTGCATTGAATTACGTGCATACATTAGGGTTGTATGCATTTACTTGGGAAACGTACATTCGTCTCGTAGTTCGTGCCTTACCTCGTAGTGCGTGCCCAAAACCTAGGAAAGCGTGCCCTCACGCTAATCAAGAAAGCATCTTACACGAAGTACTAGATCATTAATTAATCCTACAAATTCCATTAACTAATATTAAATTGCTAATTCAACCCACTAGAAGACGAAATTGTACCAAAAGCTAAGCATTATTTATTATTTATTCCTTATTCTTTAGCATATTCCAAACACACAATATTATATTGCTCAACCAAGACAAAAATTCAGAATTTTGCAATGCCTTGGCCGACCACCTCTTACAGTTGTGCATGCATTGCAATTTCAAAATTAGTTCCTAGACATTCTATGACATGTTATGACACAAAACGAAAGAAAAATGGCTCAAAAACCCTACCCAATGCACCCATTCTCGACCCATTCACTTGCCCATGCTAGGATGATTCAAATTATGCTCCTTGAAGACACAAATTCTGAATTTTGCAAGCCCTAGGCCGATACATGCCTCAAATCCTTCAATGCTTTTCATTTTTCTTTCATTCTTTCTTTCTTTCCCTCATTCTTCTCCCACTCTCTCATTTCTTCTCTCTCTCTCGGCCCTAGCTGAAATTCTACACTCCATAGCTTAGGTTCATCATCCTAAGATTCATCAAGACCTCCAAGCTACCAAGGAACTCGACCAAGCAAGCTAGAATGCAAAAGTCGCACATGCAAGCTCATAGCACATTCACTTTGGCTTAGGTAAGTTTGTTAGCTTCCATTTCATTTTCTTTTTGTTCTAGCCACTTGCACATACTAAGAACATGGTTACTAAGCTAGGAAATTAGAGAAAATCAAGTGGTCTCTCGGCTAAGCAAGGAAAAAGGGTCGACATTGTGCTTCATCAAGAGTTTGTGCATCTTCTTTGTTGTCTTGCTAAGGTGAGGGCTAAAACTTCTTGAAAAGCTTTCAAAAACCACATGCATGCCTTCAAATGTCTATTTTTACTTCTGTACTTGTGATATATGTGTGTTCATGAGCTTTTGTAAACATGCATGGCAAGATATTTGGCTAGAATGTGATGATAGATGAAATCGCGTATGGGATAGTCTTTTGTCTTGTTGGTTCGAGGTGATTTTTACCAGGTAAATGATATTGAAAATGTGTGAAAATTGATATGTGACTAGTTTTGCCAGTTCTAAGCATTTGTCAAAGAAATAGGCCAAAGCTAATTTTGAATCTAAGCTCCCCAAAATGGCAAAACATCAAAATGTGTCCAAATCTGGAAAATCTGGGAAAATGAAGCAGGTTTTGGCAGATTCACTATCCTTGTAGAACGAACCCGTTTTGACTTAGTAAATGATATCCAAAATGCATAAAATTTGGTGTACTGCTATATTTTTCAGTTCTCGACATTTTTGTCAGAAATGGACTAAGGCCAAATCTGACCCTAAGGCCCTCAAAAATGATAAGAATTGAAATGTGTGCAAATCTGGACAGTTTTGCGTAGTTTCACGGTTTTGGCTATAACTCTTGAACCCGAACTCCAAATGATGCAAGGTTTGTTTCTGAATTTATTTCACTCCTTAAGCTTTAATTTGACATTTTGTTCACTGGAATTGGAGATTGTTTGCTTGTCTCAATGATTGTGAGAAAACAGACCATTGCAGTGAGGTTTTCATCTAGTGATATGCTTAGAAAAATTATTGTAGCTTCTCTTGTTGTATTAAATGCTTGGGATTGTGGAATTTGGATGTTGTGTAGACTGTTTTGAATGCTTGACGGTGTTTGAATTAATCAATGCATGGCTTGAGCTTAATTACGAGATGACTTAGGGCTTAATCGCACGGGTGAGCATGAAATGAAACCCTAATGACTAGGAAAAAACTCGCTAAGTGTTGATCCTATGGATATCGTGTTTAGTTATGTGATTAGTAGGCTGCCCGTAGTTGCCCTTGTAGCTCTAAATGTGATTTCGATAATTACATGTTGACAAGTAGGCCTTTCTTGCACCCGGTCCCACATAGATGTCGTTGCATGTTGAATAATCTTGTTATTTGATTACGTGAACTTTGAAATGAGTTATATGACTTGATTTACATGCGTTACATGGCTGCCCGATTAATATTCATATAACTCCATGTGCTTATAAGTGAAATTACCTATCATATCGTGCCTCGTGTATTTACTTGTCAATGTGCAATCTTATGACTGCTCGGAGGCAACCTACTTTGTTGTCCTCCTAATGTGATATATTAAATTTCATAAATGTGCATTGCATACAAGGTTGCAACCTTTCATTCTGGCGTGGTAGCGTTCACGTACACCGGGCGGCATCGGGCTTGCCGGTGTAACTGTGACTACTATTGTCCTATTCCCTCTCTCGCTTGGGCGCTAGACTTCCTTGGAGAGTTGGGTCGTAGGATTTCAGGGTACATCTGGAGTATACCCATTTGGCGTGATAAGGGGATGAATTGAAGTCGGCCGCAACAACTGATACTGGAAATGAACTGAGAGCAAAAGCTCACCGTATCCTTTTCACTATGTGTATAAGTACTCTCGCTTGGTTCCTAGAGGACCTCGGGGAGGAAAGACGGGTAATTTATTTCTTTTACTGTTATATTATATTATGTACTTACTTGTGATACATGTCATGCTTGCAAAAGGGTTTTCATAAGTTGAACCGGAAAATGAGTTTCAAAACTTATTTCTCGTTCCCCCTCGCTGAGTTCATAAGGACTCACCCTCTTTTATCATCTCAGGTGAAGAAGACCAGGAACAAGTACGCGAGGACAACGTGCCTAATGATGATTCCTTGGAATGATTGCTTGTCCTACGTGCCTTACTTGACTATGGCCATTTTGTGAACGATATGTTGCTTGAAGACTATTTCATTTCTTATGTTGCTTGTTATTGTATTGTAAATGACCCCCATTGTAATTTGGGGTCTAATTTTGGCTTGTACTGATCATAACTAGATAGACACTACTATGATCGTTTTTGCTATCGTTACTGACTAGTATCTATCGTAGGATTATGAAGTATCAGGTAAGGATTAAGTTAAATGAATCAATCCAATCTTAAGCAGGTACTCATTGTTAAGCTAAGATCAACAGGTACTTTTGTAACGAGGATTAACAAACAGACGAGACATAGTATCATGCTAGGTTATTAATCAAACGAGACTTCGAGATAACTAGTAGGCGTTTCAATTGATGATAAATAGTAATCTTAGTTGGAAATGAATTTGAGATTGAAAGTTTTGAGGCCTTTAGAAAATTAGGTCAAACTAAAGAGCCCAATTACAGCCGTTATGCTGCCGGTTTTCCGGAGAGTTTGTGGAGTTTAGGCTAAAACGTTAAGTGTTAAACCCTCTTGAACGATTAAGTACGTGATATGACTTGAATATTTAGATCACACCCTAGTCTAACCTTTATAGGTCGGGTTGGGGCGTGACACCTTATCTGAATGGTATCAGAGCTTAGATTGCTTAAGCCGGGTTTAACTCTCGGACCTTGGGTAGAAGCCCTAAGGTTATTAGGATGACTTGTGTATGTGTGATAATGTTAATTGGGCCTTCTATGTTCTATGTGCTTATGTGATTAACATGTCTTGACTGTTTCTAGAATTGTGTGCCTATATAAAAATTATATGTTGCATACCTTATACATTAAATTCTTGTTTGTCGTATTCCAATAAATTGTGCATCGTAATCTGTGCCTATAGATAGCTGGCCCTAGTACCCGCACTACTAATAGGAGCGGTGAGCCCCAAGAGACCGGAGATGCTTATCAAACTAATCCCAGTATGGCTATGTTTAACATGATGGCGAATGCCATGGATCGCGTGTCGCGAGTGATGGAACGTCAAGATGCATGTGAAGTAAACAACAACAACAACAGGAATGATGGTAACCATGGGAGACATAGCAGAATCTGGGAGTTCCTTGACTTTCGCCTGTCTAAATTCCACGGGGAAGGTGATGATGAAAAAGCAGAGGCTTGGCTGTCTGAGATCGAGAGGATTTTTAGACCACTTGACTATACTGATGAAGAAAAGGTGGAGTTTGCTGTGTTTCTGTTACATGGGGATGCTGAGCATTGGTGGCACACTGTGGAGGCACGTTGGGAAACTGATCATACACCTCGCTTGTGGGGTAATTTCGTTAAGGCTTTCAAGGAGAAATATGTACCTACAGTTTCCAGGCAGAGGCGGATTGAGGAATTCATGCACTTGAACCAGGGTAACATGACAGTGGCCCAGTACGAGGCTCGTTTTGATTGACTGTCCCTGTGAGGCCCGACCCCGAATAACGTGTCCTACCTCGATTTGCGCGCCTTAGACCTAAAATTATATGACTGACCTAGGATTACATGCCCTGTCTTGGTTTTCGTGTATGCCTCGTTATACGTGCCTTAACCTAGAATTGTGTGTCCTAATCCTCGATATACGTGTGATACCTAGATAAACATGCCATGACCTTAATTTACATGCGAGAACTTGATTTGCGTGTGTTTCTTCATTTCGTGTGCATTAACCTTGAACTGCGTGCTCTAACCTAGGTTTAAGAGTCGTGTCTTGAATTACGTGCATTGCATTGAATTACGTGCCTTATTTTGGTCTATGATCATTCACCTAGGGTTGCATGTGTTAGCATTAGAATCCGTGCATTTATCTTGAAGTACGTGCATTAGTCTTGAAGTTCGTGTCTTACCTCGTAGTTCGTGTCTACCTCGTAATTCGTGCCCTAGACCTAGGAATTCGTGCCACCACGCTAATCAATAAAGAATCCTACACAAAGCACAAGACAATAAAATAATCCTACACAATCCACTAACCAATATTATATTCCTAATTCAAATTCTCTACAAACTCCACTAACAATAAAATAATACTAAACTATTCCTACATTTTCCACTATCTATTATTCTATTCATAATTCAACTCATCAACAAACATTCCTATATTTTATTCTACCTAGATTCCCTAATTTCCCAACATTCCTATGACAATTCTAATGACACAAATGCATAAAAAAAAAATTAGTCCTAGACAAACTATGACAAAACACTCAACACAATGCATAAAAAATTGCCCAAAACCACCTCAATTTCCTCCCATTTTCGACCAAACCACTCATGGCCCATGCTAACATTTCAAAATGCCTCTTGAAGACATAAAAATCAGAATTGCTAAGCTCAAGGCTGAACCCATGCATCAACTTTTGCAAAAAGCCTCATTTTTCTCTCATTTCTCTCACTTTTCCTCACATTTCTCTCTCTCCCTCTCATTTTCTCTCTCCATTTCGGTTTTGGCTGAGTTCTTCATCTCCATAGCTTCTCTTCTTCACACCATAGCTAAACCAAGCAAGCCACAAGCAAAGGACCTCAACCGAACAAGCTAGGATGCAAAAATCACTCATGCATGTGCATTGAAGCTTCATTTTCGGCCTTGGTGAGTTTTTAAGCTTCCATTTCTTTTCTTCTTGTTCTAACCACATGCATGTACTAAGAACTTGGCCACTAAGCTAGGAAAAATAGAGAGAAATCGAGTGGTGTCTTGGCTAAGCAAGGAAGAAGAAGAAAATCGTGCTTCATCAAGTTTTGTGCATCTTCTTGTTGATTTGCTAAGGTGAGGGTTAAAAGCTTTTGAAAACTCTTTGAAATTTCAAATGAATGTTCATAAATGTGTATATTTGCCTCTGTATTTGAGTTATGTGGTCGTCCATGAGCTTAAACAACCATGCATGGCAAGATCTTGGCTTGAAAATGATGCTAGGTGAAGTCGAATTCTTGTGACAGCTCTCTGACCAGTCTGTTCGAGGTAAGTTTGGCTAAACAAATGATGTTGAAAATGCTTGAAAATTGGTGGGTGACTATTTTGGACAGTTTTGAACATTTTTCCCAGAAATAGGCCGAAGCTAATTTGGATTCTAAGGACCTCACAATGACAAATCATTAAAATGTGACCAAATCTGGAAATCTGGAAAAATGAATCAGGTTTTGGCAGATGCACTGACTCTATGGAACGAACCATATTTGACTTAGTAAATATTGTCCAAAATGCATGAAAATTGATTTACTTCTATATTTTTCAGTTCTGGACAATTTTGTCAGAAATGGACCAAAGCTAAAAATGACTCTAAGGACCTCAAAAACGTCAATTTCTGAAAAGTGTGCAAATCTGGACAGTTTTGTGCTACCTCACTGTTTCGGCCATAACTAATGATTCTGAACTCCAATTGATGCAAGGTTTGTTTCTGAGTTTAGTTAACTTCTTAAGCTTTAATTTGAAATCTTAATTACTGAATTTGGAGATTTTTTGTTTACCCGATTGATTGTGAGAAAACAGCCTATTGCAGTGAGTGTTTCAGTTAGCTATATGCATGGAAAACTATTGTAACCTCTCTTGTTGTGCTAATTGCTTGGAATTGTGATGTCGGAATATTGCGTGGACTGTTTTGAGTACTTGAGGATGTTTGAATTGAATGATGTATGACTCGGGAATGATGTTGAGTTGACTTAGGGCTTGAACACACGATCGTGAATGAAACGGAAACCCTAATGGCTAAGTAGTCTTACTAAGTGTTAATCATTGGATATTGTGTGAAAACTGTACGTTGCGTGGGCTGCCCGTAAATGTGTTATAACTTCAATTATGGTTTTTACCATTGCATGTTGTCAAATAAGCTTGTCTTGCTACCGAACCCACGTAAATGTTGTTGCATGTCGAATAATTCGTATCACTTGATTATATGAATTTCTTGATGAGTTATATGGCCTATTTTACATGTGTTACATGGCTGCCCGTTTAATGTTCATATGGCTCTAGGTGTTCTACAAAATGAAATTTCATGTCAAGCATGTCTCGTTCGTTTACTTGGCAATATATGATCTTGAAATTGCTCGGAGACAACCTACTTTGTTGTCCTCCTAATGTGAATTGTTAAAAGATATTAAACGGTTTATTTGAACATGATTACTTGGCTGCCCATTAAAGTTTAATTGCTTTCAAATGGATATATGAAATGATTATATGTTCTTACAATGCCTTATATGCCAATATGTCAAAATGTGATCATATACTTGCTCGGAGGCAACCTACTTTGTTGACCTCCTAATGTGAAATGTTAAATGACATAAATGGGCATTGTATACGAGGTTGCAACCTTTCGTGTGGCATGGTAGTGTTTCACGCTCGCCGGGCGGCATCGGGCTTGCCGGTGTTACCGTGACTACCATGGTCCAATTCCCTCTCTCGCTTGGCATTTCACCCTCGGAGAGTTGGGTCGTAGGTTTCGGGGTACATACGGAGTACACCCAATTGGGAGCGATAAGTGGATTATTGAAGTCGGTCGCACCAAATGAATCGAAATTGATATTGAGAGCAAATGCTCACTGTATCCTTTTTACTATGTGTATAAGTACTCTCGCTTGGTTCCTAGAGAACCTCGGGGAGGAAAAACTGGCATTTCTGTTCCCTTACTTTGTATCCGTTACTCGATTTGTTTCTTATAATTGCATACCTTATTATTTGTAATACGTGACATGTTCTCAAAAAGAGTTTTCATAAATTGAACCGGAAAACGAGTTTCAAAACGTATTTCTCGTTCCCCCTCGCTGAGTTCATAAGGACTCACCCTCTTTTCATCACAGGTAAAGAAGAACAGGCACAGGTACCCGAGGACGGTGTGTCTAACGATGAACCCCTAGAGTGATTGCCTGTCTTGTGTGCCTTGTGTGATTGTGGCTATTTGTGAACTATGCTACTTGAAGACTATTTATTTTATGTTGCTCGTTGTTTATTGATGTAAATGACCCCGTTGTAATTTGGGTCTAATTCTGAGATTGTACTATCTATAACCGGACGAACTTTTATTTGGTTGTTTGCTTTCGTTTTCTTAATTAGTAGTTATCGTAGGCATTCAAACCACTAGATGAAAAATCAACTAAGTTAATTCTATCTAATTTCACTTAGGTGCTCATTTGCAAACTAAAGGATAATAGGTACTTGCATGATAGGAAATTGGAAAATAAACGGGACATAGTTATCATGTTAGGCTTATTAACCAAACGAGACTTTCAAGATAAACTAGTAGGCAAATCGGTTGGTGACAAATAGGAGTCCTTAATGAAATTTGATTAATGATTGAAATAATTGAGGCGTTTAGAGAATTAGGTCAAACAAAAGAGTCCAATTACAGCCGTTATGTTGCCGGTTTTCTGAAAAACTTTGGAGTTTAGGCTAAAAAAGATAAGTGTTAAATCTTTATAAACAGTTAAGTACGAGACGTGACTTGAATGTTTAGTTCACACCCTAGTCTAACCTTATAGGCCGGGTTGGGGCGTGACACCTTATAAGTTGAATGGTATCAGAGTTTAGTTTAGTAACTAGGCGTTAGTCGGGTTCAACTCTCGGACCATGGGTAGAAGCCCTAAGGTAACTATGATGTCTTGTTTATATGCGTTAATGTGTGCTAATGTGCTTTAATTGCTTTGAATATTATGTGCCTTTGTGGACCATATGTATTATGTGTCATGCACACCGACACGTTCTCAATAATGCATGCATACTTTTATACTCCTTCCTTGATACATGTGCATGTTATATAACCATGAATGACTGTTCATGCACATAGATAGTTAGGATTAGAACCTTCAGGGAAGTGAATTCATGCAGGAAGAACGAAAAGTCTTGGTTAGAGATTTCTGGCATCTTCACAGGTACTCGATGGATAGTATGTATTATTGGATATGCATATGTATAAAATGCGTAGCACGGGTATAATTGTTGAGGTAAAGTTTTTCCTTATTTTTGAAATACTTATACCTGTGATTAAGTTGTCAATTTTATAGATATGAAGTTATTGATTCCGTTAAACCGTTCTTCTAATTATGGTTCAAGTATAAAGTTTAATGACATACAACTTCGCTTAAGATATAAGAACATACTATTAAATATGTAGAGTAGTATATATTCTCATGTGCTGATAGTGGAAGTTGACTTGGAGGTTTCTTTGAATCTATTTCTCACATCTTAAAATTGGCTTGATAGACTATCTAAGAAGTAAGCAATACACTCGTACGATTGAATCCTTACTTGATTGGAATTAAGCATCGTTGAACCTAATAAGGTGTATATTAACGAGTTTCAAGTTCACTCAATGGTAAGTTTGTGACCTAGAAATTAAGGGATAAACTCGTGGAAATGGGCGATAGGGGTTAGATTATTAAGGCGTGAATAATGTGTTTAGGTAACTTAACAATGGATAACCTCGAGACATGTAGGCAACTCTAGAGATTAAGTTTAACAAGATTGATGAATCTTTAGTATGACAAGATATGGGGATATTGGAATCGAGGAATTCGTGTAACGAGAACTCGTGTTCGGAAGACTACACCTAAATGTTAGGTCGAATGGAAGTGTAAGGTATTGAATTATGTATTAGATGATGTTGCTAAGGTCCTAAGTTGGATATTGGTGATATTAAGAATCATGGTATTAATTTGGCACCTCTCGGATTTAGTTGTGATTATGTAAGTAAGTCATTCTATGCACTCGTTGTTTGGATACCCTAGAGGATATTAGGAAGCATATATCTCTAAGTAATACCGATGGACCTATTATATAAACCATCGAAATGATATTAAGCATCTGGTTGCAAAGTGGAGTCGTTAGGATATGATTAGTAATCCTAAATAGCTAATAGTAAGTATGCATGATGATTCATGGTGAACCCTAGAACCTAAGGTCGATGAGTCTTGATGTTCTTAGTTAGTTGAACATGTAAACGAAGAGAGTAAGATAGAGATAAATCAGAGTCATGATGATCCAAGAGACTATTGTTAGACCACCGTATCTATGTGTACCGTTTCACTTCTAGAAACTAGCAGTTGGAGACTTCGAATTGTGGTCGTCGAATAAGAGGGGTGAATTTTGTAGTGATAGTTAAATAAGTAATTGATTACTTTTGAAGTTCTATTAGATTATATTGTGGTTATAATTCTTATGTTGATACAACCTTGAAGTTATCTCGTGTAAGTATTTTATGAGCTCGGTCATTTCGGTACCCATTTATAGTCCTAGGATTGTTGTTGTACAGTCGGTAACCTAGTAGAGTATTAATATCACTTACATGGCGATGAACCCAGCTTAGTAACATTAATGTCGAAGATATATTGGCAGGCATTAAGTATTCGAAAGAATGACTAGGTTGCTAAGTGAGTAGGACCATTGTCTTCTTAAGTATGACGTAACCTTGGAGTGAAGTGAGTGGAATTTATTTGAGGTTGAAACTATTCGCCTTAGGAGTTTTGGATAAGATTAAAAGAAAATTCTGAAGTCTCGTGACTTGAAGATAAAGATTTGAATTAGAAAATAAATTGTGGATTACGAGTTGATGAATTTATTTGTAAGAGTTGAACTAATGCAACATGATCAGTTTACCCATGCAATTTCGATGGCAGCTGTTGGTGGTACCTAATAAATCTTAGAGTTTGAGTTTAACGGATCTCAATGGTCTTTCTCATTGATTACGAGAGTGAAGGTTAACGAAGCCGGGAAAGGAGATTAGTGAATAGGAGCTTGTAATCGGGAGACTAGTCATTAGAAGATTTACTAATCCAATGTACCTTCAAGATAAGAACTATAATACTACCGATAGATGACGATTTGAGATGGATTAGTTTATTGGTGAGTTCTTCCTGAAAATAGGGTCGTATCGTGAAAATAATCCATAACATGTGTATGTCTTACGTGCTAACAATTTGAAACTAGTAGATATGATATGTAAATCGGATATAGACCTATCATCTTGAAATTAGCGTCTGTTACCCTAGGATTGTGGAATTACTGTGATATTCCTTTTGAGGTATGGATGCGAGATTGATACAACATGAGTCATGATTTTGGAGTTATTGTTATATTGTTAGGATACCGATGCAGTTTTGATGACTATGTTTGGAGATTCTAACCTTAGTAATGAACTTGACCTTAAGATCAAATGGAGAATAGAGTTGTTCAAAGGAAAGAACTGTAATTGTGAAGGTCACACCGAACTAAGTGATTGGAGAAGCTAGGAAGTGAATTTGTTGTGGTAAGAGAGATCACAGAGCAAAGGACGAACCGGAGTTGAAGATGACAATGGTCGGAATCCGTCTAAATGACCTTAACAAGTAAAAATGAATTTCGGGACGAAATTCTTTTAAGGAGGGGAGGATGTGAGGCCCGACCCCGAATAACGTGTCCTACCTCGATTTGCGCGCCTTAGACCTAAAATTATATGACTGACCTAGGATTACGTGCCCTGTCTTAGTTTTCGTGCATGCCTCGTTATACGTGCCTTAACCTAGAATTGTGTGTCCTAATCCTCGATATACGTGTGATACCTAGATAAACATGCCATGACCTTAATTTACGTGCGAGAACTTGATTTGCGTGTGTTTCTTCATTTCGTGTGCATTAACCTTGAACTGCGTGCTCTAACCTAGGTTTAAGAGTCGTGTCTTGAATTACGTACATTGCATTGAATTACGTGCCTTATTTTGGTCTATGATCATTCACCTAGGGTTGCGTGTGTTAGCATTAGAATCCGTGCATTTATCTTGAAGTACGTGCATTAGTCTTGAAGTTCGTGTCTTACCTCATAGTTCGTGTCTACCTCGTAATTCGTGCCCTAGACCTAGGAATTCGTGCCACCACGCTAATCAATAAAGAATCCTACACAAAGCACAAGACAATAAAATAATCCTACACAATCCACTAACCAATATTATATTCCTAATTCAAATTCTCTACAAACTCCACTAACAATAAAATAATACTAAACTATTCCTACATTTTCCACTATCTATTATTCTATTCATAATTCAACTCATCAACAAGCATTCCTATATTTTATTCTACCTAGACTCCCTATTTTCCCAACATTCCTATGACAATTCTAATGACACAAATGCATAAAAAAAAAATTAGTCCTAGACAAACTATGACAAAACACTCAACACAATGCATAAAAAATTGCCCAAAACCACCTCAATTTCCTCCCATTTTCGACCAAACCACTCATGGCCCATGCTAACATTTCAAAATGCCTCTTGAAGACATAAAAATCAGAATTGCTAAGCTCAAGGCTGAACCCATGCATCAACTTTTGCAAAAAGCCTCATTTTTCTCTCATTTCTCTCACTTTTCCTCACATTTCTCTCTCTCCCTCTCATTTTCTCTCTCCATTTCGGTTTTGGCTGAGTTCTTCATCTCCATAGCTTCTCTTCTTCACACCATAGCTAAACCAAGCAAGCCACAAGCAAAGGACCTCAACCGAACAAGCTAGGATGCAAAAATCACTCATGCATGTGCATTGAAGCTTCATTTTCGGCCTTGGTGAGTTTTTAAGCTTCCATTTCTTTTCTTCTTGTTCTAACCACATGCATGTACTAAGAACTTGGCCACTAAGCTAGGAAAAATAGAGAGAAATCGAGTGGTGTCTTGGCTAAGCAAGGAAGAAGAAGAAAATCGTGCTTCATCAAGTTTTGTGCATCTTCTTGTTGATTTGCTAAGGTGAGGGTTAAAAGCTTTTGAAAACTCTTTGAAATTTCAAATGAATGTTCATAAATGTGTATATTTGCCTCTGTATTTGAGTTATGTGGTCGTCCATGAGCTTAAACAACCATGCATGGCAAGATCTTGGCTTGAAAATGATGCTAGGTGAAGTCGAATTCTTGTGACAGCTCTCTGACCAGTCTGTTCGAGGTAAGTTTGGCTAAACAAATGATGTTGAAAATGCTTGAAAATTGGTGGGTGACTATTTTGGACGGTTTAAACATTTTTCCCAGAAACAGGCCGAAGCTAATTTGGACTCTAAGGACCTCAAAATGACAAATCATTAAAATGTGACCAAATCTGGAAATCTGGAAAAATGAATCAGGTTTTGGCAGATGCACTGACTCTGTGGAACGAACCATATTTGACTTAGTAAATGTTGTCCAAAATGCATGAAAATTGATGTACTTCTATATTTTTCAGTTCTGGACAATTTTGTCAGAAATGGACCAAAGCTAAAAATGACTCTAAGGACCTCAAAAACGTCAATTTATGAAAAGTGTGCAAATCTGGACAGTTTTGTGCTACCTCACTGTTTCGGCCATAACTAATGATTCGGAACTCCAATTGATGCAAGGTTTGTTTCTTAGTTTAGTTAACTTCTTAAGCTTTAATTTGAAATCTTATTCACTGAATTTGGAGATTGTTTGTTTACCCGATTGATTGTGAGAAAACAGCCTATTGCAGTGAGTGTTTCAGTTAGCTATATGCATGGAAAACTATTGTAACCTCTCTTGTGGTGCTAATTGCTTGGAATTGTGATGTCGGAATATTGCGTGGACTGTTTTGAGTACTTGAGGATGTTTGAATTGAATGATGTATGACTCGGGAATGATGTTGAGTTGACTTAGGGCTTGAACACACGATCGTGCATGAAACGGAAACCCTAATGGCTAAGTAGTCTTACTAAGTGTTAATCATTGGATATTGTGTGAAAACTGTACGTTGCGTGGGCTGCCCGTAAATGTGTTATAACTTCAATTATGGTTTTTACCATTGCATGTTGTCAAATAAGCTTGTCTTGCTACCGAACCCACGTAAATGTTGTTGCATGTCGAATAATTCGTATCACTTGATTATATGAATTTCTTGATGAGTTATATGGCCTATTTTACATGTGTTACATGGCTGCCCGTTTAATGTTCATATGGCTCTAGGTGTTCTACAAAATGAAATTTCATGTCAAGCATGTCTCGTTCGTTTACTTGGCAATATATGATCTTGAAATTGCTCGGAGACAACCTACTTTGTTGTCCTCCTAATGTGAATTGTTAAAAGATATTAAACGGTTTATTTGAACATGATTACTTGGCTGCCCATTAAGGTTTAATTGCTTTCAAATGGATATATGAAATGATTATATGTTCTTACAATGCCTTATATGCCAATATGTCAAAATGTGATCATATACTTGCTCGGAGGCAACCTACTTTGTTGACCTCCTAATGTGAAATGTTAAATGACATAAATGGGCATTGTATACGAGGTTGCAACCTTTCGTGTGGCATGGTAGTGTTTCACGCACGCCGGGCGGCATCGGGCTTGCCGGTGTTACCGTGACTACCATGGTCCAATTCCCTCTCTCGCTTGGCATTTCACCCTCGGAGAGTTGGGTCGTAGGTTTCGGGGTACATCCGGAGTACACCCAATTGGGAGCGATAAGTGGATTATTGAAGTCGGTCGCACCAAATGAATCGAAATTGATATTGAGAGCAAATGCTCACTGTATCCTTTTTACTATGTGTATAAGTACTCTCGCTTGGTTCCTAGAGAACCTCGGGGAGGAAAAACTGGCATTTCTGTTCCCTTACTTTGTATCCGTTACTCGATTTGTTTCTTATAATTGCATACCTTATTATTTGTAATACGTGACATGTTCTCAAAAAGAGTTTTCATAAATTGAACCGGAAAACGAGTTTCAAAACGTATTTCTCGTTCCCCCTCGCTGAGTTCATAAGGACTCACCCTCTTTTCATCACAGGTAAAGAAGAACAGGCACAGGTACCCGAGGACGGTGTGTCTAACGATGAACCCCTGGAGTGATTGCCTGTCTTGTGTGCCTTGTGTGATTGTGGCTATTTGTGAACTATGCTACTTGAAGACTATTTATTTTATGTTGCTCGTTGTTTATTGATGTAAATGACCCCGTTGTAATTTGGGTCTAATTCTGAGATTGTACTATCTATAACCGGACGAACTTTTATTTGGTTGTTTGCTTTCGTTTTCTTAATTAGTAGTTATCGTAGGCATTCAAACCACTAGATGAAAAATCAACTAAGTTAATTCTATCTAATTTCACTTAGGTGCTCATTTGCAAACTAAAGGATAATAGGTACTTGCATGATAAGAAATTGGAAAATAAACGGGACATAGTTATCATGTTAGGCTTATTAACCAAACGAGACTTTCAAGATAAACTAGTAGGCAAATCGGTTGGTGACAAATAGGAGTCCTTAATGAAATTTGATTAATGATTGAAATAATTGAGGCGTTTAGAGAATTAGGTCAAACCAAAGAGTCCAATTACAGCCGTTATGTTGCCGGTTTTCTGAAAAACTTTGGAGTTTAGGCTAAAAAAGATAAGTGTTAAATCTTTATAAACAGTTAAGTACGAGACGTGACTTGAATGTTTAGTTCACACCCTAGTCTAACCTTATAGGCCGGGTTGGGGCATGACAGTCCCGCTATGCTCAATACATGGTTAGTACCCCTGAGGCGAAGATGTGGAAATTTACGAATGGGTTGAGACCAGAAATTCAGGACCAGTTGGCTTCGCATGACTTTGATACTTATTCTGCTCTCCTTGCTGCTGCTTCTTGAGTTGAGAAGAGAAAACTTGATAGAGCCGATTCAAGCCAGCCGAACAAGAAACCATATCAGTCTTCAGGTCAACAGAGGAAATTCCAGAGCCAGAGTCGTAGTCAGGGCCAGAGCCAGAACATACTAGTTAATAACCGTGGCTCTACTAAAGCACCATCAGCCTCTTCCACCCGCGGATCCACAGGTAGTTCACCTGCTACTCAGTCTATCAACTGTTCTTACTGTAACAAGAAGGGGCATACCGAGGCCCAGTGCTGGAAGAAGTCAGGACGATGTGTGCGGTGTGGCAATAATCAGCATCAAATCAAGGATTGCCCTAAATGGCAAGAAGGACAAAATCAAGTTAAACCAGCTAGTAGAGGCGAGACTTCAGTTCCTAGAGTTCAGGCCTGAGCTTACGCTATTGAGTGCGAGGAGCTTCCAGAGGAGACCGCTGTTGTTGAAGGTACATTCTTGATACTGAATCAACCTGTTAGGGTGCTAATTGATCCAGGTGCTATTCATTCATTTATTACTCCCTTATGTGTGCAAGGTGTGAAACTACGAGTTGTATGTTTGCCTTACGAAGTAGAAGTTAGTACTTCGATAGGTTCTAAACTTGTTACTAGCTCAACTTTTAAAGCATGTAAAATCCAAATTAAAGATAGGGAATTCTCAGCCAATCTTATTTTATTACCTTTTCGAGACTATGAAGTCATCTTAGGGATGGACTGGTTGGCAAAGCATCATGCCCAACTAGATTGCCGGACGAAGATTGTAACGTTCCAGATACCTGGTCAACCAATATTGGAGGTAATGGGTCGAAGAGACTTCACCGGGAGTTCCATCATTTCATCTACGAAAGCAGTGAAGTCCTTGAGGAAAGGATGTAGCGGATACTTAGCTTACCTCATCAACAAACTGTCGGACAAAGCTAAGTTGGAGGAGATGCCAGTGATTAAAGATTATGCGGATGTATTTCCTGAAGAATTGCTTGGTTTACCCCCAAATCGGGAGATCGAGTTCATTATAGAATTACTGCCTAGAACCCAGCCAATATCCAAAGCTCCCTATCGTATGGCACCAACCAAGCTACAAGAACTGAAGGACCAATTGCAAGGATTGTTGAAGAAGGGGTTCGTTCAACCAAGTTCTTCTCCGTGGGGTGCGCCAGTCCTATTTGTAAAGAAGAAGGCGGAACGTTGAGGCTATGCATCGATTACCGAGGATTGAACCAAGTGACCGTCAAGAATAAATACCCACTTCCACTAATCGACGACTTGTTTAATCAACTTCAGGGAGCCAAAGTGTATTCGAAGCTCGACTTGAGGCAAGGGTACTATCAGTTGCGGATCAAAAAGGAGGATATGCCTAAAATGGCTTTCAGGACGAGATATGGGCATTATGAATATGTGGTGATGCCATTTGGGCTAACTAATGCCCCTGCAGGTTTTATGGACTTGATGCACATGGTGTTTCAACCCTACTTGGATCAATTTGTGGTGATCTTCATTGATGATATTTTGGTATACTCGAAATCCGAGGCTGAGCATGAACAACATCTGCGATTGGTACTGTAGAAACTTCGAGAGCATCAATTGTATGCAAAGTTTAGCAAATGTGAATTTTGGTTGTAGCAGATTGCATTTTTGGGGCACATCATATCCCAAGAGGGAATAGCAGTGGATCCAGCAAAGATAGAAGAGGTGATGTCTTGGAAGAAGCCGAAAAATGTTACGGAGGTTCGGAGTTTTCTTGGTCTAGTCGGCTATTATCGGAGGTTCATGAAAGATTTCTCAAAGATCGCAGAACCGCTTACAAAGCTCACTCAAAAGAAAACAAAGTTTGTTTGGGATGACAAGTGTGAGAACAGCTTCCAAGAATTGAAGAAAAGATTGACTACCGCACCCATTCTTGCATTGCCTGAAGGGAGTCAAGGTTTTGTAATCTATAGCGATGCTTCGAAGGAAGGACTGGGTTGTGTGTTGATGCAAAATGGTAGAATGATTGCGTATGCTTCTAGGAAACTGAAGCCATATGAATTGAATTACCCGACACATGATTTGGAGTTAGCGGCTATTATGTTTGCACTCAAGAAATGGAGGTACTATCTGTGGGGTAACAAGTTCGAGGTGTTTACTGATCACAAAAGCTTGAAATACTTGTTCTCACAAAAAGAGTTGAACATGAGACAAAGATGGTGGATGGAGCTTTTGGATGATTATAACTGTACAATCAATTATGTGCCCGGTAAAGCAAATGTAATTACAGATGCCTTAAGTCGGAAAGCGAGCATGGCAAAACTGGAAGTTAAGGTGCAGGAGTTGTTAGAGGAAACATTTTGTGGAAACCACAGTTGACTCAAAAAGGGTTACTATTTGCCACTACACAAGTTCAGTTGACCTTATTATCTGAATTGCGAGAGGCTCAACAGAAGGACCAACAGGTTCAGAAGATTAAAGAAAGCAACACAGATTTCAAGTTTCATGATGATGGTATTTGGAGGTTTAGGAATCGGATTTGTGTTCCTAATGAGCCAGAGTTGAAAAAGAAGATTCTTGAAGAAGCCCATAATTCAAGATATACTATTCACCTCGGCAGAACAAAGATGTACCGGGATTTGAAGCAACACTATTGGTGGAATAACATGAAGAGAAAGATTGCGGAGTTTGTGGCACGGTGTTTGACTTGCCAGAGAGTCAAAGCGGAACATCAATGACCAGCAAGTTTACTTCAGCCGTTGGAAATTCCTCAATGGAAATGGGAACACATAACTATGGACTTTGTCATGGACCTGCCCAGGTCACAAAAGGGTCATGACGCCGTTTGGGTCATAGTGGATAGATTGACTAAGTCAGCGCACTTCTTACCGATGAACAAGGAGGATAGTCCTGAGAAATTGGGAGATATGTATGTGGCGGATATTGTAAGGTTGCACGGGATGCCTGTGAGTATTGTATCGGATAGGGATCCTCATTTTACTTCCCGATTTTGGAAGAGATTGCAAGAAGCTTTCGGAACGAAGTTGAGTTTCAGCACGGCTTATCACCCTCAGACTGATGGACAATCTGAGAGAACTATTCAGATTCTGGAGGATATGCTGAGGGCGTGTGTTTTAGACTTCGGAAAAGGTTGGGAGAAATATCTGTCTCTAGCAGAGTTCGCTTACAATAACAGTTATCAGGCCACTATCGGGATGGCCCCATTTGAGGCATTCTATGGACGTAAGTGTCGATCCTCAATTTACTAGGATGAAGTAGGTGAGATGAAGACTTTTGACCCGACCCTTCTACCTGAACTTATGAAGACCGTTGATAATGTCCACCTCATCCGGAAACGGATGCTTACCTCCCAAAGCAGGCAGAAAAGTTACACAGACCAACAGAGACGAAGTCTAGAGTTTGAGGTCGGCGACAAGGTGTTCTTAAAGATATCACCTCGGAGGGGACTGATTAAACACGGCAAGGGTAAAAAGTTGAGCCCGAGGTTTGTAGGACCATTTGAGATAATTGAGAAGGTTGGCAAATTGGCTTATCGCCTGGCACTACCCCAAAACCTCTCCAATATCCACGACGTTGTTCATGTTTCAATGCTACGGAAGTATCATCCTGATCCATCGTATATCTTGGAGCTAGAGCCGTTGTAGCTTCGGGAGAACTTGTCTTATGAAGAGAAGCCCATTCGGATCCTAGACCAGCAAGATCGGGAGTTGCGCAACAAATCTATACCGATGGTAAAAGTGTTGTGGGATCATCATGGAGTTGAAGAAGCAACGTGGGAAAGGCGAGACCAGATGGAGCAACAATATCCAGCTTTATTTCAAAGGTAATATTGAATTTCGGGAGGAAATTCTTTTAAGGAGGGGAGGATGTGAGGCCCGACCTCGATTTGCGTACGATACCTCGTTTCGTGTGCCCTAATCTAGATTTGCGTACCTTGACGAAGGTTTAAGAATCGTGTTTCATTTTGTGTGCCTTGCATTGAATTACGTGCATACATTTAGGGTTGCGTGCATTTACTTGGGAAATATGCATTCGTCTCGTAGTTCGTGCCTTACCTTATAGTACGTGCCCAAAACCTAGGAAAGCGTGCCCTCACGCTAATCAAGAAAGCAACTTACACGAAGTACTAGATCATTAATTAATACTACAAATTCCTCTAACTAATATTAAATTGCTAATTCAACCCACTAGAAGACGAAATTGCACCAAAAGCTAAGCATTATTTATTCTTTATTCCTTATTCTTTTGCACATCCCAAACACACAATATTATATTGCTCAACCAAAACAAAAATTCAGAATTTTGCAATGCCTTGGCCGACCACCTCTTACATTTGTGCATGCATTGCAATTTCAAAATTAATTCCTAGACATTCTATGACATGTTATGACATAAAACAAAAGAAAAATGGCTCAAAAACCCTACCCAATGCACCCATTCTCGACCCATTCACTTGCCCATGCTAGGATGATTCAAATTATGCTCCTTGAAGACACAAATTCTGAATTTTGCAAGCCCTAGGCCGACACATGCCTCAAATCCTTCAATGCTTTTCATTTTTCTTTCATTCTTTCTTTCTTTCCCTCATTCTTCTCTCACTCTCTCATTTCTTCTCTCTCTCTCGGCCCTAGCTGAAATTCTACACTCCATAGCTTAGGTTCATCATCCTAAGATTCATCAAGACCTCCAAGCTACCAAGGAACTCGACCAAGCAAGCTAGAATGCAAAAGTCGCACATGCAAGCTCATAGCACATTCACTTCGGCTTAGGTAAGTTTGTTAGCTTCCATTTCATTTTCTTTTTATTCTAGCCTGTCACGCCCCGACCCGACCCCGCAAAAGGCCAAGCCCGGACCCGACACACGGACGGAGTCTCCTCTGTACCGCAGACGATCCGAAAACCCTAAAACCATCATAACACTTGCGAAAGCCATAAAACAATTCAAACAAGCCAACTTTCTTTGAAACATACATTTCTTATTAACCAACTTTGCAACCCAAAAATGATATGCATACTACACAAGTATTTATGCCACTAATCAATTCCGTTAGCATGCATTACCTTACTAGTCACAAAAGTATAAGTTTACAACTTTACATTCTTTCAACTTATGCAACATAAGACCATAGAGGCCTCAATCTAGAAAATACATACAAGGCTACAAGCCTCAAAATTTAAGCGACTTCCAAGCAATATACATATCAAGCAAGGCTTGCACAAAATCTGGTAACCAACCACCAGCAAAGCAAAGAAGTGCTATCACGGGAACACCTCCACCTGTTCCTCCTCCTCAATTACCTCAATGGGGTCTGCTTCAACTACTCCTGTAAAAACATAGTATAGAGAGGAATGAGCAAAAACTATTGCTCAGCGAGGGCAATTGGTCTCAAGGACGGAGATGAGAGGAGTATGCAATGCAATTAGCCAAGCAATGTATACATATATCATATTGAGATATAATAAAGCGATCAACAAAGCAAGGCAAGCATTAAAGCTATAAACACTCATTCAAAGGATATGATACTCTTTTCACGAGCAACCTTCAAACACGAATTCGATGACGACGCGCCGGCCCAAACCACCTTATAACACCAGTTTGGAATACCCCGGAAGTATCCATCAACCTACGACCCAAATCTCCCTGGGAGGCAACCCAAGCGAGAAAGGGAATAGCAGCGGAGCTAGAGCAACCAACACTGGCAACCCAAGGCTACCCAGAGAGGCCCATCACTCATGCGCGAGACACTATGCAATGCAAGACTCGATACAAGGCGATAAACAAGCGATAAAGCCACACGTGGGAGAATAACAAAGTAGGTTACTCTCGCACGCAATAGCAGCAATTGATAAGCAATTCAATCCAAAACAACTCAAACAAGTATTTCAAGTAATTCTAAGCATTCTATAGGCATAAAGACAAGAAAACACACAAAAATACAAATCGGCCCCAACTATCAAAACGCTACCATTTCCAAACGAGCCACGAGTTCTGGAAACCGACTTCGCCAACCCTCCTAGGTCACCATAAGGCACGTCTAAAGACCCCAAAACCTTACATTACCCTAGAACTCGCGCAAAGCCCCGATTTCTCCCTTTCTCGTTTGAACTACAACTATAACAACCAAACACCCAACCAACGCCATAATCGCACCAAAAGTGCTTCCATGGCTTCCCGAAGCAATGCCAATAGGCAAAACGAGAAAACGCTAAAGTCGACCTAAACGACCCCGACTTTCCCAAAGGCATAATTCTCATTTTTTCCACTACGCAACCCAAACAAACCACACATTTTAGCATTCTAGCGTACCTAGCACAATTCTACATCAACAGAAAGCATAACAGCGCAACTTCAACGTTTCAAGATTTTACTATTCACAAAACACTATTTAATTAACAATTTAATTTGCAATCACAACATTTAACCGCAGAAAATGTTACAAAGCTATAAATACATGTTCTACAAATGCCAAGGAACATTCTAGAAGCATCAAATCGCTTTAAATAACGATCTACTGATAAATCTCAAAATTGACAAAGTTAACATACACAACGTATAAATGCGCAAATAACATGCTTCCCTCACCTCAGGTACTCCTAGTCGCTAGGAAAACAACGCTAGTTACCTCGGAAATCACCCCGCACGAGCTCTCGTGAAGATTGATCGATTGGGAGTTGAAAGGTTTTTTTTTTTCCTCTATGAAGCTCACGGCCAGCTGCTCTGTTTTGCTGCTGTTTTTCTTTTTATTTTGCTTAGTTTTTAGCTTATAAGGTGTTAAATTGGTCAACAAGTCAAAGGTCCAAGGTCAAACTACTTAAGACTTGGTCAAAGGGCCCTATTTTGTGCGTTTTAAAGCCATTTTAGCTAAGGTAAGATCAATTAAAGCTAGCAACATTTAAAATATAAAATTTAAGTCATCTAAATACTAGTTTCACTATTTGTTGAGGACTAGAAATCGTTATCTAGCTATCGCTCCTTAAATGCAATGCACGTTGCGACGGCGAGAAAGTAACAATTAATTCACAAAGAATTTAAGGAAATATAATTTTCAAAATAATAAACAAAGAATTTTCACATTCCAGGCTCGGGTATTACACCCTCTCCCCCTTAAAACAATTGCGCCCACGCAATTCTTACCTGGTCAACAAACAACTCCGGATACTGATCCCGAACTTGGTCCTCTCTTTCCCAAGTCGCTTCCTCAAACCCATGATGATTCCACATAACCTTTACTAACGGAATACTCTTTCTGTGAAGCTCCTGAACTTTCCGATCCATAATTCGAATCGGTTTCTCTTCATAAGACAACTTCTCTTCAATCTGCAAAGGCTCTGGTTCAAGTACATGTGAAGGGTCTGGATGATACTTCTTCAACATAGACACATGGAACACATCGTGAAGTCTCGACAAGCTTGGAGGCAAAGCTAATCGATAAGCCAAAGGACCTACCTTTTCGGTGATCTCATACGGACCCACGTACCTGGGACTAAGCTTCCCGCTCTTACCATGCCGAATCAATCCTTTCCGTGGAGAAATCTTAAGAAACACCCAATCTCCCAAATCAAACTCAAGATCCCGACGGTACTTATCTGCATAACTCTTCTAACGACTCTGAGCTGTAAGCATACGCTGGCGAATAAGGTGAACATTATCTACCATCTTAATCAACTCAGGTAACACAGTCGGATAAACTGTTCTCATCTCTCCAACCTCTTCCCAATATAACGGGGATCTGCATTTCCGACCATACAACGCCTCGTAGGGAGCCATACCTATAGTAGATTGATAACTATTATTGTAGGCGAACTCCGCTAAAGGCAAAAACTTCTCCCAATTCTTCCCAAAGTCAAGCACACATGCTCGAAGCATGTCTTCCAAGATCCTGATGGTTCTCTCAGACTGGCCATCAGTTTGCGGATGATAAGCAGTACTAAAGCTCAACTTAGTTCCCATGGCCTCTTGCAACTTCTGCCAAAAACGAGATCTGAATCTGGGATCCCTATCTGACACTATACTCTGTGGCACACCATGCAATCTCACAATATTAGCAACATAAAGTTCAGCTAACTTATCAAGGCTATCCTGTTTGTTCACGGGAATAAAATGTGTAACTTTAGTCAAACGGTCCACAACAACCCAAACAGAATCACATCCTCTCGGAGATCTAGGAAGATCGGTCACAAGGTCCATGGTAATATGTACCCACTTCCACTACGGAATCGACAACGGCTGAAGAAGTCCGGTTGGCCTCTGATGCTCAACTTTAACCCTCTGACAAGTCAAACATCTGGATACATACCCGGCAATCTCCCTCTTCATATTGTTCCACCAGAAGTATTGTTTCAAGTCTCTATACATTTTTGTACTACCCGGGTGAATCGTATACCTCGAATTATGTGCCTCGGACAGGATCTTATTCTTCAAAGTCGGATCATCAGGAACACATACTCTATCCCTGAATCTGAAAATGCCATCTGCATGTAATTTAAACTCCGACTCTCCCCCTTTAGCTTTTTCTTGGATCTTCAAGATGTAAGGATCAGTCTTCTAAGCCTCTCTGATCTGTGCTAGCAACCCTGACTGAATCTGTAAACTAGCAAATCGAATCCCTACCTCAGTAGCTTCTGGCTTCCATGAACAAATTTCTTCCAAAGTCTCCCAGTCCTTGATAATCAAGCTTGCAGCAGTAGCCTTTCGGCTCAAAGCATCAGCAACAACATTTGCCTTACCTGGCACATAGTTAATAGAACAGTTGTAACCACCCAATAACTCTAGCCATCTCCGCTGCCTCATATTCAGATCCTTCTGTGAAAACAAATACTTGAGACTCTTGTGGTCAGTAAATATTTCAAATCTGCAACCCCACAAGTAATGACGCCACTTCTTCAAAGCAAACACAACTACAGCTAACTCAAGATCATGTGTAGGGTAATTCACTTCATAAGGTTTCAACTTCCTAGAAGCATAGGCAATCACCTTACCATTCTGCATTAAAACACAGCCCAAACCTTCCTTAGATGCATCACTGTAGATAACAAAGTTCTCTGTTCCCTCAGGTAAAGCTAGTATAGGAGCTGTAGTTAGTCTCTTCTTCAATTCTTGGAAACTGGATTCACATTTGGCATCCCAGTTGTAAGAAACTTTCTTCCGAGTCAACTGGCTCAAAGGTCCAGAAATTTTAGAAAAGTCTTTAACAAATCTCTGGTAGTAACCTGCCAAACCAAGAAAACTCCGAATCTCTGACACCGTCTCAGGTCTCTTCCAAGATGAAACAACTTCAATCTTAGCTGGGTCCACTGAAATTCCTCGATCTGAAATGATATGGCCTAGAAAAGATATCTGATTCAACCAGAACTCATACTTGCTGAATTTAGCAAAAAGCTTGTTTTCCTGCAAAGTCTGAAGAACAATCCTCAAGTGTTGCTCATGTTCAGCCTCGTTCTTCGAATACACTAAAATGTCGTCAATAAAGATCACGACAAACTGATCAAGGTAAGGCTGAAAGACCCTCTACATCAAGTCCATGAATGCGGCTGGTGCATTCGTCAATCCAAATGGCAACACAACAAACTCATAGTGGCCATATCTAGTCCTGAATGCCGTCTTTGGTATATCATCACTCTGAATTCTAAGTTGATAGTAACCTTGCCTCAAGTCAAATTTGGAGTAAACACTCGCACCCTGCAATTGGTCAAACAATTCTTCAATCAATAGCAAAGGGGTATTTATTCTTAATCGTGACTTGATTAAGTCCCCTGTAATCAATGCATAACCGTAGCGTGCTGTCTTTCTTTCTCACAAACAACACAGGCGCACCCCACGGCGAAGAACTAGGTTGTATAAACCCTTTCTCACGCAAGTTCTGAAGCTGAATTTTTAACTCCTGAAGTTCAGCCGATGCCATTCTATAAGGACTCCTAGAAATTGGCGCAGTGCCTGGCACAAGATCAATCACGAACTCAATCTCCCTATCCGGTGGTAAACCCGGTAATTCCTCGGGAAATACACCAGGGAAGTCTCTAACAATCGGTACCTCATTCAAACTCAACTTATCAGTAGGCTGATTGATCAAATAGGCTAAGTAAGCTTCACAACCCCTATTCAACAACTTAGAAGTATTGATCGCTAATAAAAGTGGAATTCGGGCAGCCTTGCAGTTCCCAACAATCTCTAGTACCGGTAGGTCAGGAACCTTAAGATAAACGACCTTTGTTCTACAATCCAACTGAGCATAATACTTTTCCAACCAGTCCATTCCCAAAATGATTTCAAAGTCACGGAATGGCAATATAATTAAATCAGCAGGAAATTTACGGTTCGCAATACATATATCACAAGATTTGCAAATAGACTCAGTAACAAATTTTGCACCCAAAGGAGTACTAACTTCAACTTCATGAGGCAATTTATCAATGCAAACATTCACAGATCGTGCACATGCAGGAGTTATAAACGAATGTGTAGCTCCGGGATCAATCAAAACTTTAACTGGCTGAGTATTGAGAAGAAAGGTACCTTCCACTATAGTTGTAGTATCGGGTAGCTCATCTGCATCCAGTGCAAAGACCCTAGCCTGAACCCTCTGCGCTGGACGTGCACCTGCAGCCCTATTCTGAACACCTTGGCCTCCACCACGGCCCTGAACATTATTATATTTAGGGCAATCCCTCACCCTATGGTCATCACTGCCACAACCCATACATTTACCACTCTTCCTCCAGCAATTAGCCTCTATATGCCCTGACCGATTACAATAATTACACTGCTGATTTTTCCTAACCGCAGTGTTTCCTGTAGGTGCTGGGGCTCTAGCAGGGGTAGGAACTGTACCTCCCTGCTGGGGTCTAGTCACAGCTGGCCTAGCCTGAATCTGCTGCTGTGGCTGATACGGACGCTGCTGAGGAACCTGTGCAGAAGCCTGATACTGCCTCGGCTGACTCTGGCTGCTCTGGCCCAAATACTGCTTCTTACTCGGCTGACTACTCTCAGCTATCATCTCAGCCTTCCGTTTCTCAAACTTCGAGGCTGCCTGAAATGCCTCGGGAAAAGTAGTGTAGGTCTACCCAGTCAAATGCAACTGTATGTCTATTCTTAGCCCACGGACAAACCTATGAATCATCCTCCTAGCCGGCCGTACCAACTCGGGCATATACCTCGACAGGCTAACAAACCTAGCCTCGTATTGTGCAACAGTCATATTTCCCTGCTTCAGGGCCACAAACTCATCTTCCCGTCTTTCCATAGCCATCTCGGGAATATATTTGTCCCGGAACTCACTTACAAAATCATCCCATAAGTGTGGAACATCCTCACAATCCCACCTCAATCTGACAGTATTCCACCACTGCTCTGCATCACCCTCAAATAAAAATGATGCATAATCTATTCTTGCCTCATCAGTGTACCTCAAAGCGGTGAAAATTTTCTCGACACGGTTAATCCATCTCTCGGCCGCCTCATCATCCGGCTCTCCGAAGAACTTTCCCGGCTCGTGCCTCAGAAATTTCTCTAACTGATTATTCTCAACTCTATACCCCTATCCACCAGGATTAGCTTGATTTCCCTGGGGATTATTCCTGTCCTGCCTCTGTTCATGCAGCACTTGTGTAATCCGGTCTACTGCAGTAGTCATAGTAGCCATAAACTACTCAGGCAACGGCTGCTGACCCTATTCTGCTGCCTCTTCATCTGATCCTATACCTTGAGTACCACGACGTGGCGGCATAGTAGCAATTCACAATAGCTGGCAACATTTAAAAGCAGTTTATAGACAGAAATATAGCACATAAGATTAGATAACCCTCAAGTCAATAACAATCCAATATTCTATCACACAATTCACATAGGACAAGTTCAACTTGCCAAACTATTTCACTTAAAACATAAACATTCCAAGTTCACAAAGTCATGCTAGAACATTTTCTTTTCACTTAGCAATCATACATAAACACTTTAGCATTTTAGACCTTTACCCCACAGACCGAGAATCATATCCTGGCTCATGCAAGACTATCATGCTCTGATACCACCTAAAGATGTCACGCCCCGACCCGACCCCGCAAAAGGCCAAGCCCGGACCTGACACACGGACGGAGTCTCCTTTGTACCGCGGACGATCCGAAAACCCTAAAACCATCATAACACTTGCGAATGCCATAAAACAATTCAAACAAGCTAACTTTCTTTGAAACATACATTTCTTATTAACCAACTTTGCAACCCAAAAATGATATGCATACTACACAAGTATTTATGCCACTAATCAATTCCGTTAGCATGCATTACCTTACTAGTCACAAAAGTATAAGTTTACAACTTTACATTCTTTCAACTTATGCAACATAAGACCGTAGAGGCCTCAATCTAGAAAATACATACAAGGCTACAAGCCTCAAAATTTAAGCGACTTCCAAGCAATATGCATATCAAGCAAGGCTCGCACAAAATCTGGTAACCAACCACCAGCAAAGCAAATAAGTGCTATCACGGGAACACCTCCACCTGTTCCTCCTCCTCAATTACCTCAATGGGGTCTGCTTCAACTACTCCTGTAAAAACATAGTATAGAGAGGAATGAACAAAAACAGTTGCTCAGCAAGGGCAATTGGTCTCAAGGACGGAGATGAGAGGAGTATGCAATGCAATTAGCCAAGCAATGTATACATATATCATACCGAGATATAATAAAGCCATCAACAAAGCAAGGCAAACATTAAAGCTATAAACACTCATTCAAAGGATACGATACTCTTTTCACGAGCAACCTTCAAACACGAATTCGATGACGACGCGCCGGCCCAAACCACCTTATAACACCAGTTTGGAATACCCCGGAAGTATCCATCAACCTACGACCCAAATCTCCCTGGGAGGCAACCCAAGCGAGAAAGGTAATAGCAGCGGAGCTAGAGCAACCAACACTGGCAACCCAAGGCTACCCAGAGAGGCCCATCACTCATGCGCGAGACACTATGCAATGCAAGACTCGATACAAGGCGATAAACAAGCGATAAAGCCACACGTGGGAGAATAACAAAGTAGGTTACTCTCGCACGCAATAGCAGCAATTGATAAGCAATTCAATCCAAAACAACTCAAACAAGTATTTCAAGTAATTCTAAGCATTCTATAGGCATAAAGACAAGAAAACACACAAAAACACAAATCGGCCCCAACTATCAAAACGCTACCATTTCCAAACGAGCCACGAGTTTTGGAAACCGACTTCGCCAACCCTCCTAGGTCACCATAAGGCACGTCTAAAGACCCCGAAACCTTACTTTACCCTAGAACTCGCGCAAATCCCCGATTTCCCCCTTTCTCGTTTGAACTACAACTATAACAACCAAACACCCAACCAACGCCATAATCGCACCAAAAGTGCTTCCATGGCTTCTCGAAGCAATGCCAACACGCAAAACGAGAAAATGCTAAAGTCGACCTAAACGACCCCGACTTTTCCAAAGGCATAATTCTCGTTTTTTCCACTACGCAACCCAAACAAACCGCACATTTTAGCATTCTAGCATACCTAGCACAATTCTACATCAACAGAAAGCATAACAGCGCAACTTCAACGTTTCAAGGTTTTACTATTCACAAAACACTATTCAATTAATAATTTAATTTGCAATCACAACATTTAACCGCAGAAAATGTTACAAAGCTATAAATACATGTTCTACAAATGCCAAGGAACATTCTAGAAGCATCAAATCGCTTCAAATAACGATCTACGGATAAATCTCAAAATTGACAAAGTTAACATACACAACGTATAAATGCGCAAATAACATGCTTCCCTCATCTCAGGTACTCCTAGTCGCTAGGAAAACAACGCTAGTTGCCTCAGAAATCACCCCGCACAAGCTCTCGCGAAGATTGATCGATTGGAAGTTGAAAGGTTTTTTTTTTTTCCTCTATGAAGCTCACGGCCAGCTGCTCTGTTTTGCTGCTGTTTTTCTTTTTATTTTGCTTATTTTTTAGCTTATAAGGTGTTAAATTGGTCAAAAAGTCAAAGGTCCAAGGTCAAACTACTTAAGACTTGGTCAAAGGGCCCTATTTTGTGCGTTTTAAAGCCATTTTAGCTAAGGTAGGATCAATTAAAGCTAGCAACATTTAAAATATAAAATTTAAGTCATCTAAATACTAGTTTCACTATTTGTTGAGGACTAGAAATCGTTATCTAGCTATCGCTCCTTAAATGCAATGCACGTTGCGACGGCGAGAAAGTAACAATTAATTCATAAAGAATTTAAGGAAATATAATTTTCAAAATAATAAACAAAGAATTTTCACATTCCGGGCTCGGGTATTACATAGCCACTTGCACATACTAAGAACATGGTTACTAAGCTAGGAAATTAGAGAAAATCAAGTGGTCTCTCAGCTAAGCAAGGAAAAAGGGTCGACATTGTGCTTCATCAAGAGTTTGTGCATCTTCTTTGTTGTCTTGCTAAGGTAAGGGCTAAAACTTCTTGAAAAGCTTTCAAAAACCACATGCATGCCTTCAAATGTCTATTTTTACTTCTGTACTTGTGATATATGTGTGTTCATGAGCTTTTGAAAACATGCATGGCAAGATATTTGGCTAGAATGTGATGATAGATGAAATCGCGTATGGGATAGTCTTCTGTCTTGTTGGTTCGAGGTGATTTTTACCAGGTAAATGATATTGAAAATGTGTGAAAATTGAATCTAAGGTCCCCAAAATGGCAAAACATCGAAATGTGTCCAAATCTGGAAAATCTGGGAAAATGAAGCAGGTTTTGGCAGATTCACTATCCTTGTAGAACGAACCCGTTTTGACTTAGTAAATGATATCCAAAATGCATAAAATTTGGTGTACCGCTATATTTTTCAGTTCTCAACATTTTTGTCAGAAATGGACTAAGGCCAAATCTGACCCTAAGGCCCTCAAAAATGATAAGAATTGAAATGTGTGCAAATCTGGACAGTTTTGCGTAGTTTCACGGTTTTGGCTATAACTCTTGAACCCAAACTCCAAAGGATGCGAGGTTTGTTTCTGAATTTATTTCACTCCTTAAGCTTTAATTTGACATTTTGTTCACTGGAATTGGAGATTGTTTGCTTGTCTCAATGATTGTGAGAAAACAGACCATTGCAGTGAGGTTTTCATCTAGTGATATGCTTAGAAAAATTATTGTAGCTTCTCTTGTTGTATTAAATGCTTGGGATTGTGGAATTTGGATGTTGTGTAGACTGTTTTGAATGCTTGACGGTGTTTGAATTAATCAATGCATGGCTTGAGCTTAATTACGAGATGACTTAGGGCTTAATCGCACGGGTGAGCATGAAATGAAACCCTAATGACTAGGAAAAAACTCGCTAAGTGTTGATCCTATGGATATCGTGTTTAGTTATGTGATTAGTAGGCTGCCCGTAGTTGCCCTTGTAGCTCTAAATGTGATTTCGATGATTACATGTTAACAAGTAGGCCTTTCTTGCACCCGGTCCCACGTAGATGTCGTTGCATGTTGAATAATCTTGTTATTTGATTACGTGAACTTCGAAATGAGTTATATGACTTGATTTACATGCGTTACATGGCTGCCCGATTAATATTCATATAACTCCATGTGCTTATAAGTGAAATTACCTGTCATATCGTGCCTCGTGTATTTACTTGTCAATGTGCAATCTTATGACTGCTCGGAGGCAACCTACTTTGTTGTCCTCCTAATGTGATATATTAAATTTCATAAATGTGCATTGCATACAAGGTTGCAACCTTTCATTCTGGCGTGGTAGCGTTCACGCACACCGGGCGGCATCGGGCTTGCCGGTGCAACCGTGACTACCATTGTCCAATTCCCTCTCTCGCTTGGGGGCTAGACTTCCTCGAAGAGTTAGGTCGTAGGATTTCGGGGTACATCCGGAGTACACCCATTTGGCGTGATAAGGGGATGAATTGAAGTCAGCTGCAACAACTGATACTAGAAATAAACTGAGAGCAAAAGCTCACCGTATCCTTTTCACTATGTGTATAAGTACTCTCGCTTGGTTCCTAGAGGACCTCGGGGAGAAAAGACGGGTAATTGAGTTCTTTTACTATTATATTACATTATGTACTTACTTGTGATACATGTCATGCTTGCAAAAGGGTTTTCATAAGTTGAACCGGAAAATGAGTTTCAAAACTTATTTCTCGTTCCCCCTCACTGAGTTCATAAGGACTCACCCTCTTTTATCATCTCAGGTGAAGAAGACCAGGAACCGGTACCCGAGGACAATGTGCCTAATGATGATTCCTTGGAATGATTGCTTGCCCTACGTGCCTTACTTGACTATGGCCATTTTGTGAACGATATGTTGCTTGAAGACTATTTCATTTCTTATGTTGCTTGTTATTGTATTGTAAATGACCCCCATTGTAATTTGGGGTCTAATTTTGGCTTGTACTGATCATAACTAGATAGACACTACTATAGTCGTTTTTGCTATCGTTACTGGCTAGTATCTTTCGTAGGATTATGAAGTATCAGGTAAGGATTAAGTCAAATGAATCTATCCAATCTTAAACAGGTACTCATTGTTAAGCTAAGATCAACAGGTACTTTTGTAACGAGGATTAACAAACAAACGAGACATAGTATCATGTTAGGTTATTAATCAAACGAGACTTCGAGATAACTAGTAGGTGTTTCAATTGATGATAAATAGTAATCTTAGTTGGAAATGAATTTGAGATTGAAAGTTTTGAGACCTTTAGAAAATTAGGCCAAACTAAAGAGCCCAATTACAGCCGTTATGCTACCGATTTTCCAGAGAATTTGTGGAGTTTATGCTAAAATGTTAAGTGTTAAACCCTCTTGAACGATTAAGTACGTGATATGACTTCAATGTTTAGATCACACCCTAGTCTAACCTTTATAGGTTGGGTTGGGGTGTGACAGCTGTGCATGTTTTCCGATCCCAAAATTGAATATTTTCATCATTTTCAGGATATTTTTCTTCTTTTGCGATATTTTTTCATCCCGGATCGTTCGTCATGAGCAGCGAAAAGGACGACAACCTAATCCATTACATTTCTATTACTGAATCCCACAACACCTTGTGCATGACAACTTCGCTTCACGTAGAGTCTGGGCCCGCAAACCGAGCGCGTGGGGCTTGGGACCAGGTCTTCGTCACTCCGGAGCCCATAACTTTTGATCCGTAAGGAGTTACGCGGCGCACAACATACCGTTGGAAAGCTCTCTGAGAGTTCTAGGATGAAAGCGGCAAGCCTGCTCGGCTGCGCATATTTTCGGAGCCCAAAATCGAACATTTTCTTCAATTTCTGGACACTTTTCTTCTTTTGCGCTATTTTTTTTATCCCGGATCGTACGTCGTGAGCCGCAAAAAGGACGATAACCTAATCCATCACATTTCTATTACCGAATCCCAAGGCACCTTGGGCAAGACAACTTCGCTTCACGTAGAGGCTGGGCCTGCAAACCGAGGGTGTGGGGCTTGGACCAGGTCTCCGTCGCTCCGGTGCCCATAACTTTTGATCCGTAAGGAGTTACGCAACACACAGGATACCGTGGGAAAGCTCTCCTAGAGCTCTACGAAGGTGGCAGCAAGCCTGCTCGGTTGTGCCTGTTTTCAGATCCCAAAATTGAACATCTTCATCATTTTCGGGACATTTTTCTTCATTTGCGCTATTTTTTCATCCTGGATCATTCGTCATGAGCCGCAAACAGGACGACAACCTAATCCATCACATTTCTATTATCGAATCCCACAACACCTTGTGCAAGAAAACTTCACTTCACGTAGAGGCTGGGCCCGCAAACTGAGGGCGTGGGGCTTGGGACCAGGTCTCCGTCGCTCTGGATCCCACAACTTTTGATCTGTAAGGAGTTACGCGGCGCACAGCATACCGTTGAAAATCTCTCTGAGAGCTCTACGACGGGGGCAGCAAGCCTGCTCAGCAACACCTATTTTCGGAGCCCAAAATCGAACGTTTTAATCAATTTCTGGACATTTTTCTTTTATTGCGCTGTTTTTTCATCCCGGATCGTACGTCGTGAGCCGCGAAAAGGACGACAACCTAATCCATCACATATCTATTACCGAATCCCAAGGCACCTTGGGCAAGACAACTTCGCTTCACGTAGAGGCTGGGGCCCACAAACTGAAGGCATGGGACTTGGACCAGGTCTCCGTCGCTTTAGTGCCTATAACTTTTTATCCGTAAGGAGTTGCACGGCGCAAAGCATACCGTTGGAAAGCTCTCTGAGAGCTCTACGATGGGGACAGCAAGCTTGCTCGGCTGTGCCTGTTTTCAGTTCCCAAAATTGTACATTTTCATCATTTTCGGGACATTTTTCTTCTTTTGTGCTATTTTTTCTTCCCGGATCGTTCGTCATGAGCCGCGAAAAGGACGACAACCTAATCCATCACATTTCCATTACCAAATCCCACAACACCTTGTGCAAGACAACTTCACTTCACGTAGAGGCTGGGGCCGCAAACTGAGGGCGTGGGGCTTAGGACAAGGTCTCTATTGCTCCAGAGCCCATAACTTTTGATCCGTAAGGAGTTACGCGGTGCACATCATACCATTGGAAAGCTCTCTGAGAGCTCTACGATGTGGGCATCAAACTTGGTCAGTTGTGCCTTTTTTTAGCTCAAAATCGAATGTTTTCATCAGCTTCAGGACACTTTTCTTCTTTTGTGCTATTTTTTCATCCCGGATCGTACGTTGTGAGCCACGAAAAAGACGACAACCTAATTCATCACATTTCTATTACCGAATCACAAGGCACCTTGGGCAAGACTACTTCGCTTCACGTAGAAGCTGGGCCCGCAAACATAGGGCGTGGGACTTGGGACCAAGTTTCCGTTGCTTCGGAGCCCATAACTTTTGATCTGTAAGGAGATACGCGTCACACAGCATACCGTTGGAAAGCTCTCAGAGAGCTCTACGACGGGGGCAGCAAGCTTGCTCGGCTACACCTATTTTCGGAGCCCAAAATCAAATATTTTCATCAATTTTGGGACACTTTTCTTCTTTTGCGCTATTTTTTCATCCCGGATCGTACATCGTGAGCCGTAAAAAGGACGACAACCTAATCCATCACATTTCTATAACTGAATCCCAAGGCACCTTGGGCGAGACAACTTCGCTTCACGTAGAGGTTGGGCCCGCAAACCGAGGGCGTGGGGCTTGGACAAGGTCTCCGTTACTATGGTGCCCATAACTTATGATCCATAAGGAGTTATGCTGTGCAAAGCATACCGTTGGAAAGCTCTCCGAGAGCCCTACAAAGGAGGCAGCAAGCCTGCTTGGCTGTGCCTATTTTCAGATCCCAAAATTGAATATTTTCTTCATTTTTGGGACATTTTTCTTCTTTTGCGATATTTTTTCGTCCCGGATCGTTCGTCATGAGCCGCGAAAAGGACGACGACCTAATCCATCATATTTCTAATACCGAATCCCACAACACCTTGTGCAAGATAATTTCGCTTCACGTAGAGACTGGGACCGCAAACTGAGGGCGTGGGGCTTGGGACCAGGTCTCAGTCGCTCCGGAGCCCATTACTTTTAATTAGTAAGGAGTTACGTGGCGCACAGCATACTGTTGGAAAGCTCTCTGAGAGCTCTACAACGGGGGCAGCAAGCATGCTCAGCTGCGCCTATTTTCGGAGCCCAAAATCGACCGTTTTCATCTATTTCGGGACACTTTTATTCTTTTGCGCTATTTTTTCATCCCGGATCGTACGTCGTGAGCCGTGAAAAGGACGACAACCTAATCCATCACATTTCTATTACTAAATCCCAAGGCACCTTGGGCAAGACAACTTCGCTTCACGTAGAGGCTGGGCCTGCAAACTGATGGCGTGGGGCTTGGGACCAAGTCTCTATCGCTCCGGTGCCAATAACTTTTGAACCATAAGGAGTTACGCGGCGCACATCATACTGTTGGAAAGCTCTCCGAGAGCTCTACAAAAGGGACAGCAAACCTGCTTAGCTGTACTAGTTTTGGGAGCCCAAAATTGAACGTTTACATCATTTTCGGGACACTTTTCTTCGTTTGTGTTGTTTTTCCATCCCGGATCGTTTGTCATGAGCCGCAAAAAGGATGTCAACCGAATCCATCACATTTCTATTACCGAATCCCACAACACCTTGTGCAAGACAACTTCGCTTCACGTAGAGGCTGGGCCCGCAAATCGAGGACGTTGGGCTTCCGACCAGGTCTCCGTTGCTCCGGAGCCTATAACTTTTGATCTGTAAGGAGTTACGCGGCACACAGCATACCGTTGTAAAGCTCTCTGAGAGCTCTACGACGGGGCAGCAAGCCTGCTCAGCTGCGCCTATTTTCAGAGCCCAAAATCGAATATTTTCATCAATTTTGGGACACTTTTATTCTTTTACGTTGTTTTTTCATCCCGGATCGTACATCGTGAGCCGCGAAAAGGATGACAACCTAATCTATCACATTTCTATTACTGAATCCCAAGGCACCTTAGGCAAGACAACTTCGCTTCACGTAGAGGCTGGGCCCGCAAACCGAGGGCGTGGGGCTTGGGACCAGGTCTCCATCGCTCCGGAGCCCATAACTTTTGATCCGTAAGGAGTTACGCAACGCACAACATACCGTTGGAAATCTTTCCGAGAGCTCTAAGAAAGGGGCAGTAAGCCTGCTCAGCTGTGCCTATTTTCAGATCCCAAAATTAAACATTTTCATCATTTTCTTGATATTTTTCTTCTTTTGCTCTATTTTTTAGTCCCGGATCGTTCGTCATGAGCCGCGAAAAGCACGACAACGTAATCCATCACATTTCTATTACCGAATCCCACAACACCTTGTGCAAGAAAACATCACTTCATATAGAGGCTGGGCCCGCAAACTGAGAGCGTGGGGCTTGAGACCAGGTCTCCGTCGCTCTGGAGCCCATAACTTTTGATCCGTAAGGAGTTACGCGTTGCACAGCATACAGTTGGAAAGCTCTCTGAGAGCTCTACGTCTGGGGCAATAAGCCTGCTCAGCTACGCCTATTTTCAAAGCCCAAAATAAGACATTTTCATCAATTTCGGGACACTTTTCTTCTTTTGCGATATTTTTTCGTCCCGGATCGTACGTCATGAGCCGCGAAAAGGACGACAACCTAATCCATCACATTTCTTTTACCGAATCCCAACGCACCTTGGGCAAGACAACTTCGCTTCACGTAGAGGCTGGGGCCCACAAACTGAAGGCATGGGACTTGGACCAGGTCTCCGTCGCTTTAGTGCCTATAACTTTTTATCCGTAAGGAGTTGCACGGCGCAAAGCATACCGTTGGAAAGCTCTCTGAGAGCTCTACGAAGGGGGCAGCAAGCCTGCTCGGCTGTGCCTATTTTTAGATCCCAAAATTGAATATTTTCATCATTTTTGGCATATTTTTCTTCGTTTGCGATATTTTTTCATCCCGGATCGTTCATCATGTCACGCCCCAACCCGGCCTATAAAGGTTGGACTAGGGTGTGATCTGAACATTCAAGTTATATCTCGTACTTAATCGTTCATGAAAGTTTAACATTTAACGTTTTAGCCTAACTCCAAAATTTTTCAAAAAACCGACAGCATAACGGTTGTAATTGGGCTCTTTGGTTTGACCTAGTTCCCTAAACGCCTCAAATTTCATTTTCAACTAAGATTACTATTTACCATCAATTGAAATGCCTACTAGTTATCTTGATGTCTCGTTTGATTAATAACCTAGCATGATACTATGTCTCGTTTGTTCGTTAATCCTCGTTACAAAAGTACATGTTGATCTTAGCTTAACAATGGGTACCTGCTTAAGACTGGATAGGTTCGTTTTACTTAGTCCTTACCTGATACTTCATAATCCTATGATAGATACTAACCAATAACGATAGCAAAATGACCATAGTAGTATCTGTCTAGTTATTATCAGTACAAGCCAAAATTAGACCCCAAATTACAACGGGGGTCTTTTACATTACAAACATCAAGCAATATGAAAAGAAATAGTCTTCAAGCAGCATAGTGTTCACAAATGGCCATAATCAAGCAAAGTACATAGGACAGGCAATCATTCCAAAGAATTATCGTTAGGCACGTCGTCCTCGGGTACCTGTTCTTGATCTTCTTCACCTGAGATGATAAAAGAGGATGAGTCCTTATGAACTCAGCGAGGGGGAACGAGAAATAGGTTTTGAAACTCATTTTTTGGTTCAACATATGAAAACCCTTTTTGCAAGCATGAATATATCACAAATAAGTACATAACAATAATATAAAAGTAAGGAACACAATTACCCGTCTTTCCTCCCCGAGGTTCTCTAGGAACCAAACAAAAGTACTTATACACATAGTGAAAAGGATACGGTGAGCTTCTGCTCTCAGTTCATGTCAGTATCAGTTGTTGCGGCCGACTTCAAATCATCCCCTTATCATGCCAAAATGGTGTACTCCGGATGTACCCCAAAATCCTATGACTCAACTCTCCGAGAAAGTCTATCCCCCAAGCGAGAGAGGGAATTGGACAATGGTAGTCATGGTTGCACCGGCAAGCCCGATGTCTCCCGGTGTGCGTAAATGCTACCACGCCAGAATGAAAGGTTGCAACCTTGTATGCAATGCACATTTATGACATTTAATATATCACATTAGGAGGACAACAAAGTAGGTTGCTTCCAAGCAGTCATAAGATTGCACATTGAAAAATAAACAAGTGAGGCACGATAAGACAAGTAATTTCACTTGAAAGGCACATGGAGTTATATGAACATTAAACGGGCAGCCATGTAACGCACGTAAATCAAGTCATATAACCCATTTCAAAGTTCACATAATCAAATAACAAGATTATTCAACATGCAACGACATCTACGTGAGACCGGGTGCAAGAAAAGCCTACTTATCAACATGAAATCATCGAAATCATATTTAGGGCTACAAGGGAAACTACAGGCAGCCTACTAAATACATAATCCAACACAACATCCAAAGGATCAACACTTAGCAAATCCACCTAGTTACTAGGGTTCGAATTCGTGCTTACCCTTGCGATTAAGCCCCAAGTCATCTCAAAATCAAACTCAAGCCATGCATCGATTAATTCAAACAGCCACAAGTATTCAAAACAGTCCATACAACATCCCAATGCCACAATCCCAATAATTTAACACAACAAGAGAAGCTACAATAATTTTTCTAAGCATTTCACTAAGTGAAACCCTCACTGCAATGGGCTGTTTTCTCACAATCATTAAGATAAGCAAACAATCTACAATTCCAGTGAATAAGATGTCAAATTAAAGCTTAAGAAGTGAAATAAATTCAGAAACAAACCACGCATCATTTGGAGTTCGGGTTCAATAGTTATAGCCAAAAAAGTGAGACTGCACAAAACTGTCCAGATTTGTACACATTTCAATACTTGTCGTTTTTGAGGTCTTAGGGTTGGATTTAGCCTTAGTCCATTTCTGAAAAAAATGTCCCAAACTGAAAAATCTAGCAGAACGCCAAATTTCATGCATTTTGGATATCATTTACTAAGTCAAAACTGGTTCGTTCTACAAGGTCAGTGAATCTGCCAAAACCTGCTTTATTTTTCCAGACTTTCCAGATTTGGACACATTTTAATGATTTGCCATTTTGAGGACCTTAGAGTCAAAATTAGCTTTGGCCTATTTCTGTAAAAAATGTTCAGAACTGGAAAAAATAATTTCCTACTAATTTTCATGCATTTTAAACATCATTTACCTAGCCAAAATCACCTCGCACCAACAAGACAGAAAGCTGTCACATGCACGATTTCATCTATCATCACATTCTAGCCCAAAATCTTGCCATGCATGGTTGTAAAAGCTTATGAACACACATATATCTCAAGTATAGAAGCAAAGATAGACATTTAAGAGCGTGCATGTGGTTTTTTGAAAGATTTTCAAGAAGTTTTAGCCCTCACCTTAGCAAAACAATAAGAAGATGCACAAGACTCTTGGTGAAGCACAAAGTTGATCTTCTTCCTTGCTTAGTCGAGACACCACTTGATTTTCTCTATTTTTCCTAGCTTAGTGACCAAGTTCTTAGTAGGTGCATGTGGTTAGAACAAGAAGAAAAGAAATGGAAGCTAGCAAACTCACCTAAGCCGAAATGGATGTTCAATAAGCTTGCATGTGAGTTTTCTTGCAACCTAGCTTGCTTAGTCGAGCTCCCTAGGTTCTTGCTTCCTTTGATGAACCATGGAGTGATGAAGATGAGCTATGGTGTCTACAATATTCAGCTAGGGCCGAAAGAGAGAGAGAGAAGAATGAAAGGGAGAGAGAAGAATGAGAGGAAAATTAGAGAAATGAATGAAAAATGAAAGCCTTGCAAATGATGAAGCATGTGTCAGCCTTGGGCATACAAATTTCAGATTTGTGTCTTCAAGAAGCATGGTTTTTGAATTACTTAGCATGGGCAAGGAGCTTTGTGTCGAGAATTAGAGCTTTGAGGAGGGTTTGAGCTAATTTTTTTATTGCTTTGTGTCATAGAATGTTTGGGAATAAGATTTGAATTATGCAAAGCAATCACAAGGCACACAAGGTGGTCGGCCAAGGCTTGAAAAATCTGAATCTTTGTCATCTTTTGAGCATTATTTAATTGTGTGTTTGGAAAGTGCAAAAGAATAAGGAATAAAGAATGAGAATGTCTAGCTTTTGGTGCAATTTCGTCTTCTAGTGGGTTGAATTGGTAATTTAATATTAGTTAGTGGGATTTGTCGGATTAATTAATGACCTAGTGCTTCGTGTAAGATGCTTTCTCGATTAGCGTGAGGGCACGCTTTTTTAGGTTTAGGGCACGTACTATAAGATAGGGCACAAACTACGAGACGGATGCACGTTTCCCAAGTAAATACACGCAACCCTAAATAAATGCATGTAATTCAATGGAAGGCACATAAAATGAAACACAATTCTTAAACCTAGGTTAAGCCACGCAAATCTAGGTTAGGGCACACGAAACGAGGTATCGCACGCAAATCGAGGTCGGGCCTCACATCCTCCCCTCCTTAAAAGAATTTCATCCCGAAATTCAATATTACCTTTGAAATAAAGCTGGATACTGTTGCTCCATCTGGTCTCGCCTTTCCCACGTTGCTTCTTCAACTCCATGATGATCCCACAACACTTTTACCAATGGTATAGTTTTGCTGCGCAACTCCCGATCTTGCTGGTCTAGGATCCGAATGGGCTTCTCTTCATAAGACAAGTTCTCCCGAAGCTACAACGGCTCTGGCTCCAAGATATGTGATGGATCAGGGTTATACTTCCACAGCATCGAAACATGAAAGACGTCGTGAATATTGGAGAGGTTTTGGGATAGTGCCAGGCGATACGCCAATTTGCCAACCTTCTCAATTATCTTAAATGGTCCTACAAATCTCAGGCTCAACTTTCCACCCTTGCCGTGTTTAATCAGTCCTCTCCGGGGTGATATCCTCAAGAATACCTTGTCGCCGACCTCAAACTCTAGACTCCGTCTCCGTTGGTCTGCATAACTTTTCTACCTGCTTTGGGCGGTAAGCATTCGTTTCCAGATGAGGTGGATATTATCCACAGTCTTCATAAGTTCAAGTAGAAGGGTCAAGTCAAAAGTCTTCGTTTACCTACCTCATCCCAGTAAATTGGGGATCGACACTTACGTCCATACAATGCCTCAAATGGGGCCATCCCGATAGTGGCCTGATAACTGTTATTATAAGCAAACTCCGCTAGAGACAGATATTTCTCCCAACCTTTCCCGAAGTCTAAAACACATGCCCTCAGCATATCCTCTAGAATCTGAATAGTTCTCTCCGATTGTCCATCAGTCTGAGGGTGATAAGCCGTGCTGAAACTCAACTTCGTTCCCAAACCTTCTTGCAATCTCTTCCAAAATCGGGAAGTAAAACGAGGATCCCTATCCGATATAATACTCACAGGCATCCTGTGCAATCTTACAATCTCCGCCACATACATATCTCCCAATTTCTCAAGACTATCCTCCTTGTTCATCGACAAGAAATGCGCTGACTTAGTCAATCTATCCACTATGACCCAAACGGCGTCATGACCCTTTTGTGACCTGGGCAGGTCTATAACAAAGTCCATAGTTATATGTTCCCATTTCCATTGAGGAATCTCCAACGGTTGAAGTAAACCTGCTGGTCGTTGATGTTCCGCTTTGACTCTCTGGCAAGTCAAACACCGTGCCACAAACTCTGCAATCTCTCTTTTCATGTTATTCCACCAATAATGTTGCTTCAAATCCCAGTACATCTTTGTTCCGCCGGGGTGAATAGTGTATCTTGAGTTATGGGCTTCTTCAAGAATCTTCTTTTTCAACTCTGGATCATTGGGAACACAAATCCGATTCCTGAACCTCCAAATACCATCATCATGAAACTTGAAATCTGTGTTGCTTTCTTTAATCTTCTGAAACTGTTGGTCCTTCTGTTGAGCCTCTCGTAATTCAGACAACAAGGTCGATTGAACCTGTGTAGTGGCAAATAGTAACCCTTTCCGAGTCAATTGTGGTTTCCACAAAAATGCTTCCTCCAACAACTCCTGCACCTTGACTTCCAGTTTCGCCATGCTTGTTTTCCTACTTAAGGCATCTGCAACTACATTTGCTTTACCAGGCACATAATTGATTGTGCAGTTATAATCATCCAAAAGCTCCATCCACCGCCTTTGCCTCATATTCAACTCTTTTTGTGAGAACAAGTATTTCAAGCTCTTGTGATCAGTAAACACCTCGAACTTGTTACCCCACAGATAGTGCCTCCATTTCTTAAGTGCAAACACAATAGCCGCTAACTCCAAATCATGCGTCGGGTAGTTCAATTCATACGACTTCAGTTTCCTAGAAGCATACGCAATCACTCTACCATTTTGCATCAACGCACAACCCAATCCTTTTTTCGAAGCATTGCTATAAATTACAAAACCTTGACTCCCTTCAGGCAATGCAAGAACAGGTGCGGTAGTCAATCTTTTCTTCAATTCTTGGAAGTTATTCTCACACTTATCATCCCACACGAACTTTGTTTTCTTTTGAGTGAGCTTTGTAAGCGGTCCTGCAATCTTAGAGAAATCCTTCACGAACCTCCGATAATAGTCGGCTAGACGAAGAAAACTCCGAATCTCCGTAACATTCTATACTTCTTCCAAGACATCACCGCTTCTATCTTTGCTGGATCTACTGCTATTCCCTCTTGGGATATGATATGCCCCAAAAATGCAATCTGCTGCAACCAAAATTCACACTTGCTAAACTTTGCATACAATTGATGCTCTCGAAGTTTCTGCAATACCAATCGCAGATGTTGTTCATGCGCAGCCTCGGATTTCGAGTATACCAAAATATCATCAATGAAGATCACCACAAATTGGTCCAAGTAGGATTGAAACACCCTGTGCATCAAGTCCATAAAAGCTACAGGGGCATTGGTTAGTCCAAATGGCATCACCACATATTCATAATGCCCATATCTTGTCCTGAAAGCCGTTTTAGGCACATCCTCCTTTTTGATCCGCAACTGATAGTACCCTTGCCTCAAGTCGAGTTTCGAATACACTTTAGCTCCTTGAAGTTGATCAAACAACTCATCGATCAGTGGAAGTGGGTATTTATTCTTGACGGTCACTTGGTTCAATCCTCGATAGTCGATGCATAGCCTTAGCGTTCTGTCTTTCTTCTTTACAAAGAGGACTGGTGCACTCCACGGTGAAGAACTCGGTTGAACAAACCCTTTCTTCAATAATCCTTGCAATTGGTCCTTCAATTCTTGTACCTCAGCCGGCGCCATACGATAAGGAGCTTTAGATATCGGTTGGGAGCCAGGCAGTAACTCTATAATAAACTCGATCTCCCGATTTGGGGGTAAACCGGGCAATTCTTCTGGAAACACATCCGCATAGTCTTTGATCACTAGCATCTCCTCCAACTTAGCTTTGTCCGATGACTTGTTAATGAGGTAAGCTAAGTATCCACTACACCCTTTTCTCAAGGACTTCACTACTTCCGTAGATGAAATGATGGAACTCCCGGTGAAATCTCTTCGACCCATTACCTCCAATATTGGTTGACCAGGTATCCGGAACGTTACAATCTTCATCCGGCAATCTAGTTGGACATGATGCTTTGCCAACCAGTCCATCCCTAAAATGACCTCATAGTCTCGAAAAGGTAATACAATAAGATTGGCTGAGAATTCCCTATCCTTAATTTGGATTTTACATGCTTTACAAGCTGAGCTAGTAACAAGTTTAGAACCCATCGGAGTACCAACTTCTACTTTGTAAGGCAAACATACAACTCGTAGTTTCACACGTTGCACACATAAGGGAGTAATAAATGAATGAGTAGCACCCGGATCAATTAGCACCCTAACAGGTTGATTCAGTATGAAGAATGTACCTTCAACAACAGTGGTCTCCTCTAGAAGCTCCTCGCACTCAATTGCATAAGCTCGAGCCTGAACTCTAGGTACTAGAGTCTTGCCTCTACCAGCTGGTTTAACCTGATTTTGTCCTGCTTGCCATTTAGGGCAATCCTTGACCTGATGCTGATCACTGCCACACCGCACACATCGTCCTGACTTCTTCTAACACTGGGCCTCGGTATGCCCCTTCTTGTCATAGTAAGAACAGTTGACAAACTGAGTAGCATGTGAACTACCTGTGGATCCGCGGGTGGAAGGGGCTGATGGCGCTTTCGCCGAGCCACGATTATTCACTGTTCTGTTTTGGCTCTGGCCCTGATTACGACTCTGACTCTGGAATTTCCTCTGTTGACCTGAAGCTGGTATGGTTTCTTGTTCAGCTGACTCGAACCGGCTCTATCAAGTTTTCTCTTCTCAACTCGGGAAGCATCAGCAAAGAGAGCAGAATAGGTATCGAAGTCATGCAAAGCCAACCGGTCCTGAATCTCTGGCCTCAATCCCGTAGTAAATTTCCACATCTTCACCTCCAGAGTACTGACCATGTATTGAGCATAGCGGGACAGTCAGTCAAAACGAGCCTCGTACTGGGCCACCGTCATGTTACCTTGGTTCAAGTGCATGAACTCCTCAATCTGTCTCTGCCTGGAAACTGCAGGTACATATTTTTCCTTGAATGCCTTAACGAAATTACCCCACAAGAGAGGGGTATGATCAGTTTCCCATAGTGCCTCCACAGTGTGCCACCAATGCTCAGCATCCCCGTGCAACAGAAACACAGCAAACTCCACCTTTTCTTCATCAGTATAATCAAGTGGCCTGAAAATCCTCTCGATCTCAGATAGCCAAGCCTCTGCTTTCTCATCATCAGCTTCCCCGTGGAATTTGGACGGGCGAAAGTCAAGGAACTCCTTCATTCTGCTATATCTCCCATGGTTACCATCATTCCTATTGTTGTTGTTGTTGTTGTTGGCTTCACGTGCATCTTGACGTTCCATCACTCGTGACACGTGATCCATGGCATTTGCCATCATGTTAAACATGGCTATGCCAGGATTAGTTTGATAAGCATCTCCGGTCTCTTAGGGTTCACCGCTCCTATTAGTAGTGCGGGTACTAGGGCCAGCCATCTATAGGCACAGATTACGATGCATAATTTATTGGAATACGACAAACAAGAATTTAATTCATAAGATATGCAACATAATATAGATACATAATTCTAGAAAAAAATTAAGACATATTAATCACTTAATCACATAGAACATAGAAGGCACATTTAACATTATCACACAATAACATATAGACAAGTCATCCTAATTATCTTAGGGCTCTACCCATGGTCCGAGAGTTAAACCCGACTTAACCAATCTAAGCTCTTATACCATTCTTCTATAAGGTGTCACGCCCCAACCTGGCCTATAAGGTTGGACTAGGGTGTGATCTAAACATTCAAGTCATATCTCGTACTTAATCGTTCATGAAAGTTTAACACTTAACGTTTTAGCCTAACTCCAAAATTTTCTGGAAAACCTGCAGCATAACGGCTGTAATTGGGCTCTTTGGTTTGACCTAGTTCTCTAAACGCCTGAAATTTCATTTCCAACTAAGATTACTATTTACCATCAATTGAAACGCCTACTAGTTATCTTGATGTCTCGTTTGATTAATAACCTAGCATGATACTATGTCTCATTTGTTCGTTAATCCTCGTTACAAAAGTACCTGTTGATCTTAGCTTAACAATGGGTACCTGCTTAAGATTGGATAGGTTCATTTTACTTTGTCCTTACCTGATACTTCATAAACCTATGATAGATACTAACCAGTAATGATAGCAAAACAACCATAGTAGTGTATGTCTAGTTATTATCAGTACAAGCCAAAATTAGACCCCAAATTACAACGGGGGTCTTTTACATTACAAACATCAAGCAACATGAAAAGAAATAGTCTTCAAGCAGCATAGTGTTCACAAATGGCCATAATCAAGCAAAGCACATAGGACAGGCAATCATTCCAAGGAATCATCATTAGGCACGTCGTCCTTGGGTACCTGTTCTTGATCTTCTTCACCTGAGATGATAAAAGAGGGTGAGTCCTTATGAACTCAGCGAGGGGGAACGAGAAATAGGTTTTGAAACTCATTTTCCGGTTCAACTTATGAAAACCCTTTTTACAAGCATGAATATATCACAAATAAGTACATAATAATAATATAAAAGTAAAGGAACACAATTATCCGTCTTTCCTCCCTGAGGTCCTCTAGGAACCAAGCAAAAGTACTTATACACATAGTGAAAAGGATACGGTGAGCTTCTGCTCTCAGTTCATGTCAGTATCAGTTGTTGCGGCCGACTTCAAGTCATCCCTTTATCACACCAAATGGGTGTACTCCAGATGTACACCGAAATCCTAAGACCCAACTCTCCGAGGAAGTCTAGCCCCCAAGCGAGAGAGGGAATTGGACAATGGTAGTCACGGTTGCACCGGCAAGCCCGATGATGCCCGGTGTGCGTGAACGCTACCACGCCAGAATAAAAGGTTGTAACCTTGTATGCAATGCACATTTATGACATTTAATATATCACATTAGGAGGACAACAAAGTAGGCTGCCTCCGAGCAGCCATAAGATTGCACATTGACAAGTAAACAAGCGAGGCACGATAAGTCAAGTAATTTCACTTGAAAGGCACATGGAGTTATATGAACATTAAACGGGCAGCCATGTAACACACGTAAATCACATCATATAACCCATTTCAAAGTTCACGTAATCAAATAACAAGATTATTCAACATGCAACGACATCTACGTGGGACCGGGTGCAAGAAAAGCCTACTTATCAACATGAAATCATCAAAATCATATTTAGGGCTACAAGGGAAACTATGGGCAGCCTACTAAATACATAATCCAACACAACATCCAAAGGATCAACACTTAGCAAATTCACCTAGTTACTAGGGTTCCAATTCGTGCTTACCCGTGTGATTAAGCCCCAAGTCATCTCAAAATCAAACTCAAGCCATGCATCGATTAATTCAAACACCCTCAATTATTCAAAACAGTCCACACAACATCCCAATGCCACAATCCCAAGCATTTAACACAACAAGAGAAGCTACAATAATTTTTCTAAGCATTTCACTAAGTGAAACCCTCACTGCAATGGGCTGTTTTCTCACAATCATTAAGAGGAGCAAAAAATATCCAATTCCAGTGAATAAGATGTCAAATTAAATCTTAAGAAGTGAACTAAATTCAGAAACAAACCTCGCATCATTTGGAGTTCGGGTTCAATAGTTATAGCAAAAACAGTGAGACTGTACAAAACTGTCAAGATTTGAACACATTTCAATACTTGTCGTTTTTGAGGTCCTTAGGGTCAGATTTAGCCTTAGTTCATTTCTAACAAAAATGTCCAGAACCGAAAAATATAGCCGTACAATAAATTTTATGCATTTTAGATATCATTTACTAAGTAAAAACTGGTTCATTCTACAAGATCTGTGAATCTGCCAAAACCCGCTTCATTTTTCCAGACTTTCCAGATTTGGATACATTTTAATTATTTGACATTTTGAGGACCTTAGATTCAAAATTAGCTTTGGCCTATTTCTGAAAAAAATGTTTAGAACTGGAAAAAATAGTTACCTACCAATTTTCACGCATTTTCAACATCATTTACCTAGCCAAAATTATCTCGCACCAACAAGACAGAAAGCTGTCACATGCACGATTTCATCTATCATCACATTCTAGCCCAAAATCTTGCCATGCATGGTTGTAAAAGCTTATGAACACACATATATCTCAAGTACAGAAGCAAAGATAGACATTTAAGAGCATGCATGTGGTTTTTTGAAAGATTTTCAAGAAGTTTTAGCCCTCACCTTAGCAAAACAACAAGAAGATGCACAAGACTCTTGGTGAAGCACAAAGTTGATCTTCTTCCTTGCTTAGCCGAGACACCACTCGATTTTCTCTATTTTTCCTAGCTTAGTGACCAAGTTCTTAGTAGGTGCATGTGGTTAGAACAAGAAGAAAAGAAATGGAAGCTAGCAAACTCACCTAAGCCGAAATGGATGTTCAATAAGCTTGCATGTGAGTTTTCTTGCAACCTAGCTTGCTTAGTCGAGCTCCCTAGCTTCTTGCTTGCCTTGATGAACCATGGAGTGATGAAGATGAGCTATGGTGTCTACAATATTCAGCTAGGGCCGAGAGAGAGAGAGAAGAATGAAAGGGAGAGAGAAGAATGAGGGGAAAATGAGAGAAATGAATGAAAAATGAAAGCCTTGCAAATGATGAAGCATGTGTCGGCCTTGGGCATACAAATTTCAGATTTGTCTTCAAGAAGCATGGTTTTTGAATTACTTAGCATGGGCAAGGAGCTTTGTGTCGAGAATTAGAGCTTTGAGGAGGGTTTGAGCTAATTTTTTTATTGCTTTGTGTCATAGAATGTCATAGAATGTTTGGGAATAAGATTTGATTTATGCAAAGCAATCACTAGGCACACAAGGTGGTCGGCCAAGGCTTGAAAAATCTGAATTTTTGTCATCTTTTGAGCATTATTTAATTGTGTGTTTGGAAAGTGCAAAAGAATAAGGAATAAAGAATGAGAATGTCTAGCTTTTGGTGCAATTTCGTCTTCTAGTGGGTTGAATTGGTAATTTAATATTAGTTAGTGGGATTTGTAGGATTAATTAATGACCTAGTGCTTCGTGTAAGATGTTTTCTCAATTAGCGTGAGGGCACGCTTTCCTAGGTTTAGGGCACGCACTACGAGGTGGGGCACGAACTACGAGGTGAATGCACGTTTTCCAAGTAAATGCATGCAACCCTAAATGAATGCATGTAATTCAATTCAAGGCACATAAAATGAAACACAATTCTTAAACCTAGGTCAAGGCACGTAAATCTAGGTTAGGGCACACGAAACGAGGTATCGCACGCAAATCGAGATTGGGCCTCACATGTCATGAGCCGCGAAAAGGACGACAACCTAGTCCATCATATTTCTATTACGAAATCCCACAACACCTTGTGCAAGACAACTTCGCTTCACGTAGAGACTGGGCCCGCAAATCGAGGGCATGGGGCTTGGGACCAGGTCTCCGTCGCTCCGGAGCCCATAACTTTTAATCCGTAAGGAGTTACGTGGCGCATAGCATACCGTTGGAAAGCTCTCTGAGAGCTCTACGACGGGGGCAGCAAGCCTGCTCAGTTGCGCCTATTTTCGCAGCCCAAAATTGAATGTTTTCATCAATTTTGGGACACTTTTATTCTTTTGCACTATTTTTTCATCCCGGATCGTACGTCGAGAGCCGTGAAAAGGACGACAACCTAATCCATCACATTTCTATTACTGAATCCCAAGGCACCTTGAGCAAGACAACTTCGCTTCGCTTAGAGGCTGGGCCCGCAAACCGAAGGCGTGGGGCTTGGGACCAGGTCTCCGTCGCTCCAGTGCCAATAACTTTTGATCAGTAAGGAGTTACGCGGTGCACAACATACCATTGGAAAGCTCTCTAAGAGCTCTACAAAGGGGCAGCAAACCTACTCGGCTATGCCTATTTTGGGAGCCCAAAATTGAACATTTTCATTATTTTCGGTACACTTTTCTTCTTTTACGTTGTTTTTCCATCCCGGATCTTTCGTCATGAGCCGCAAAAAGGACGTCAACCGAATCCATCACATTTCTATTACCGAATCCCACAACACCTTGTGCAAGACAACTTCGTTTCACGTAGAGACTGGGCCCGCAAACCGAGGGCATTGGGGCTTAGGACCAGGTCTCCGTCGCTCCGGAGCCCATAACTTTTAATCCGTAAGGAGTTACGCGGCGCACAGCATACCGTTGGAAAGCTCTCTGGGAGCTCTACGACGGGGGTAGCAATTCTGCTCAGCTGCGCCTATTTTCGTAGCCCAAAATCAAACGTTTTCATCAATTCCGGGACACTTTTATTCTTCTGCTCTGTGTTTTCATCACGGATCGTAGGTCGTGAGCCGCGAAGAGGACGACAACCTAATCCATCATATTTCTATTACTGAATTCCAAGGAACCTTGGACAAGACAACTTCACTTCACGTAGAGGCTGGGACCGCAAACCGAAGGCGTGGGGCTTGGGACCAGGTCTCCGTCACTCCGGTGCCAATAACTATTGATCCGTAAGGAGTTACGCGGCAGAAAGCATTCCGTTAGAAAGCTCTCCGAGAGCTCTAAAAATGGGGCAGCAAACCTGCTCGGCTGTGCCTGTTTTGGGAGCCCAAAATTGAACATTTTCATCATTTTCGGGACACTTTTCTTCTTTTGTATTATTTTTCCATCCTGGATCGTTCGTCATGAGTCGCAAAAAGGACGTCAACCAAATCCATCACATTTCTATTACCGAATTCCATGACACCTTGTGCAAGAAAACGTCGCTTCACGTAGAGGCTGGGCCCGCAAAACGAGGGCGTGGGGCTTGGGACCAGGTCTCCGTCGCTCCGGAGCCCATAACTTTTGATCCGTAAGGAGTTATGCGGCGCACAGCATACCGTTGGAAAGCTCTCTGAGAGCTCTATGATGGGGGAAGCAAGCCTGCTCAGCTATGCCTATTTTCGGAGCCCAAATTCGAACGTTTTCATCAATTTCGGGACACTTTTATTCTTTTGCGCTGTTTTTTTGTCCCGGATCGTACGTCGTGAGCTGCGAAAAGAACGACAACCTAATCCATCACATTTCTATTACTGAATCCCATGGCAGCTTGGGCAAGACAACTTCGCTTGGGCCCGCAAACCGAGGACGTGGGGCTTAGACCAGGTCTACGTCGCTCCGGTGCCTATAACTTTTGATCCGTAAAGAGTTACACGACGCACCACATACCGTTGGAAAGCTCTCTAAGAGCTCTATGAAGAGGGTAGCAAGCATGTTCTGCTATGCCTATTTTTAGATCTCAAAATTGAACATTTTTATTATTTTTGTGACACTTTTATTCTTTTGCGCTGTTTTTCATTTCGGATCGTTCGTCGTGAGCCACGAAAAGGACGACAACCTAATCTATTACATATCTATTACCAAATCCCACAACACCTTGTTCAAGAAAACTTCGCGTCACGTAGAGGCTGGGCCCACAAACCGAGGGCGTAGGGCTTGGACCAGGTGTCCGTCACTCCGGTGCCTATAACTTTTGATCCGTAAGGAGCTACGCAACGTACAGCATACCATTGGAAAGCTCTCCGAGAGCTCTACGAAGGGGGCAGCAAGCCTGCTCGGCTGTGCCTATTTTTAGATCCCAAAATTGAACATTTTAATAATTTTCGGGATATTTTTCTTCTTTTGCGCTATTTTTTCGTCTCGAATCGTTCGTTATGAGCCGCGAAAAGGATGACAACCTAATCCATCACATTTCTATTACCGAATCCCACAATACCTTGGGCAAGACAACTTTGCTTCACGTAGAGGCTGGGCCCGCAAACTGAGGGCGTGGGGCTTGGACCAAGTCTCCATCGCTCCGGTGCCCATAACTTTTGATTCGTAAGGAGTTATGCGGCGCACAACATACCGTTGGAAAGCTCTCCGAGAGCTCTACGAAGGGGGCAGCAAGCCTGCTCGGCTGTGCCTGTTTTCAGATCCCAAAATTGAATATTTTCATCATTTACAGGATATTTTTCTTCTTTTGCGATATTATTTTGTCCCGAATCGTTCGTCATGAGCTGCGAAAAGGACGACAACCTAATCCATCATATTTCTATTACCGAATCCCACAACACCTTGTGCAAGACAACTTCGCTTCACGTAGAGACTGGGCCCGCAAACTGAGGGCGTGGGTCTTGGGACCAAGTCTCCGTCGTTTCGGAGCCTATAACTTTTGATCCGTAAGGAGTTACGCGGCGCACAGCACACCATTGGAAAGCTCTTTGAGAGCTCTACAATGGGGGCAACAAGCCTACTCAGCTGCGCCTATTACTGAATCCCAAGGGACCTTGGGCAAGACAACTTCGCTTCATGTAGAGGCTGGGCCCGCAAATCAAAGGCGTGGGGCTTGGGACCTGGTCTCTGTCGCTCTGGTGCCAATAACTTTTGATTCGTAAGGAGTTACGCAGCGCACAGCATACCGTTGGAAAGCTCTTCGAGAGCTCTACAATGGGGGCAGCAAACCTGCTTGGCTATGACTGTTCTGGGAGCCCAAAATTGAACATTTTCATCATTTTCAGGACACTTTTCTTCTTTTGCGCTATTTTTTCATCCCGGATCGTTCGTCATGAGCCGCGAAAAGGACGTCAACCGAATTCACCACATTTCTATTACCGAATCCCACAACACCTTGTGCAAGACAACTTCGCTTCACGTAGAGGTTGGGCCCGCAAACCAAGGGCGTGGGGCTTGGACAAGGTCTCCATCACTACGGTCTTCGCTTCACCTATTTTTTGAGCCCAAAATCGAATGTTTTTATCATTTTCAAGACACTTTTCTTCTTTTGCGCTATTTTTTCGTCTCGTATCGCACATCGTGGGCCGCATAAAAGAGGACAACCTAATCCATCACATTTCTATTACCGAATCTTAAGGCACCTTGGGAAAGACAACTTCGCTTCATGTAGAGGATGGGCCCGCAAACCGAGTGCATGGGGCTTGGGACCAGGTCTCCGTCGCTCCGGAGCCCATAACTTTTGATCCGTAAGGAGTTATGCGGTGCACAGCATACCGTTGGAAAGCTCTACGAGAGCTCTACAATGGGGGCAGCAAGCCTGCTTAGTTGCACCTATTTTCGGAGCCCAAAATTGAACGTTTTCTTCAGTTTCAGGATACTTTTATTTATTTACGCTATTTTTTCGTCCCGGATCGTACGTCGTGAGCCGCGAAAAAGATGATAACCTAATCCATCACATTTCTATTACTGAATCCCAAGGAAACTTGGCCAAAACAACTTCGCTTCACGTAGAGGCTAGGCCCGCAAACCGAAGGCGTGGAGCTTGGGACCAGGTCTCCGTCACTCCAGTGCCAATAGCTTTTGATCCGTAAGGAGTTACGTGACGCACAGCATACCGTTGGAAAGATCTCCGAGAGCTCTACAAAGGGGGCAGCAATCCCGCTCGGCTGTGCCTATTTTGGGAGCCCAAAATTGAACATTTTCATCATTTCCGGGACACTCTTCTTCTATTGCATTGTTTTTTCGTCCCGAATCGTTCGTCACGAGTTGCCAAAAGGACGTCAAGCGGATCCATCACATTTCTATTACCGAATCCCATAACACCTTGTGCGAGAAAACTTTGTTTCGCGTAGAGGCTAGGCCCGCAAACTGAGGGCGTGGGGCTTGGGACCAGGTCTCCGTCGCTCCGGAGCCCATAACTTTTGATCCGTAAGGAGTTACGTGGTGCACAGCATTCCGTTGGAAAGCTGTCTGAGAGCTCTACGATGGGGGCAGCAACCCTACTCGGCTACGCCTATTTTCAGAGACAAAAATCGAACGTTTTCATCAATTTCGGGACACTTTTATTCTTTTGCACTATTTTTTCGTCCAGGATAGTACGTCAAGAGCCGCGAAAAGGACGACAGCCTAATCCATCACATTTCCTTTACTGAATCCCAAGGCACCATGGGCAAGACAACTTCGCTTCATGTAGAGGCTGGTCCTGCAAACCGAAGGCGTAGGGCTTAGGACCAGGTCTCCGTCGCTTCGGTGCCAATAACTTTTGATCCGTAAGGAGTTACGCGGTGCACAGCATACCGTTGGAAAGCTCTCCGAGAGATCTACAAAAGGGGTAGCAACCCTGCTCGGCTGTGTCTGTTTTGTTAGCCCAAAATTGAACATTTGCATCATTTTCAGTACACTTTTCCTCTTTTGTGCTGTTTTTCCGTCCCGGATCGTTCGTCATGAGCCGCGAAAAGGACGACAACCGAATCCATCACATTTCTATTACCGAATCCCACAACATACCTTGTGCAAGACAACTTTGCTTCACGTAGAGGCTGGGCCCACAAATCGAGGGCATAGGGCTTGGGACCAGGTCTCCGTCGCTCCGGTGCCCATAACTTTTGATCCGTAAGGAGTTACGCAGCGCACAGTATTCCGTTGGAAAGCTGTCTGAGAGCTCTACGACGGGGGCAGCAAGCTTGCTCAGCTGCGCCTATTTTTTGAGCCCAAAATTGAACGTTTTCATCCATTTCGGGAGACTTTTCTTCTTTTGCGCTATTTTTTTGTCCCGAATCGTACGGCGTGAGCCGCGAAAAAGACGACAACCTAATCCATCACTTTTCTATTACCGAATCCCAAGACACCTTGGGCAAAAGAACTTCACTTCACGTAGAGGTTGGGCCTGCAAACTGAGGGTGTGGGGCTTGGCACCAGGTCTCCGTCGCTCCGAAGCCCATAACTTTTGATCCGTAAGGAGTTACACGGCGCACAGAATACCGTTGGAAAGCTCTACAAGAGCTCTACGATGGCGGCAGCAAGCATGCTCGGTTGCACCTATTTTTGGAGCCCAAAATTGAATATTTTCATCAGTTTCGAGACACTTTTTTTTTATTTTTCCATCCCGGATCGTACGTTGTGAGCTGCGAAAAGGACGACAACCTAATCCATCACATTTCTATTACCTAACCCAAGGCACCTTGGGAAAGACAACTTCGCTTCACGTAGAGACTGGGCCCGCAAATCGAGGGCATGGGGCTTAGGACCAGGCCTCCGTCGCTCTGGTGCCTATAACTTTTGATCCGTAAGGAGTTGCGCGGCGCACAGTATACTGTTGGAAAGCTCTCCGAGAGCTCTACGAAGGGGTAGCAAGCCTGCTCGGCTGTGCCTGTTTTTAGATCCCAAAATTGAACATTTTAATTATTTTCGGGACATTTTTCTTCTTTTGCACAATTTTTTCATCCCGGATCGTTCGTCATGAGCTGCGAAAAGGTCGACAACCAAATCGATCACATTTCTATTACTGAATCCCACAACACCTTGTGCAAGACAACTTCAGTTCACGTAGAGACTGGGCCCGTAAACCGAGGGCGTGGGGATTGGGACCAGGTCTGCATCGCTCCGGAGCCCATAACTTTTGATCCGTAAGGAGTTACGCGGCGCACAACATTCCGTTGGAAAGCTCTATAAGAGCTCTACGATAGAGGCAGCAAGCCTGCTCGGCTGTGCCTATTTTTGGAGCCCAAAATTGAACGTTTTTATCAGTTTTGGGACATTTTTCTATATTTTTGCTGTTTTTCAATCCCGGATAGTACGTCGTGAGCCGCGAAAAGGACGACAACCTAATCCATCACATTTCTATTACCGAATCCCAAGGCACCTTGGCCAAGACAACTTCGCTTCACGTTGAGGCTGGGCCCACAAACCGAGGGTGTGGGGCTTGGGACCAGGTCTCCGTCGCTCCGGTGCCCATATCTTTTGATCCGTAAGGAGTTATGCGGTGCACAACATATGGTTGGAAAGCACTCTGAGAGCTCTACGACGCGGACAGCAAGCCTGCAAGGTTGCGCCTATTTTCGGAGCCCAAAATCAAACGTTTTCATCAGTTTCAGGATATTTTTTCTATTTTTTTGCTATTTTTCCATCCCATATCGTACGTCGTGAGCCGCGAAAAGGACGACAACCTAATCCATCACATTTCTATTACCGAATCCCAAGGCACCTTAGGCAAGACAACTTCACTTCATGTAGAGGATGGGCTCGCAAATCGAGGGCGTAGGCTAGGGACCAAGTCTCCATTGCTCTCGTGCCCATAACGTTTGATCCGTAAGGAGTTACGCGGTGCACAACTTACCGTTGGAAAGCTCTCCGAGAGCTCTACCATAGGGGCAACAAGTTGGCTCGACTGTGCCTATTTCCAGATCCCAAAATTGAATATTTTCATCATTTTACGGACATTTTTCTTCTTTTGCGATATCTTTTCATCCCGGATCGTTGGTCATGAGCCGAAAAAAGGACGACAACCTAATTCATCACATTTCTATTATCAAATCCCACAACTCCTTGTGCAAGACAACTTCGCTTCACGTAGAGACTGGGCCCGCAAACCGAGGGCGTGGGGCTTAAGACCAGGTCTCTGTCGCTTCGGAGCCTATAACTTTTGATCTGTAAGGAGTTACGTGGCGCACAGCATACCGTTGGAAAGCTCTCTGAGAGCTCTACGACGGGGGCAGCAAGCCTATTGAGCTGCGCCTATTTTTGGATAACAAAATTGAACGTTTTCATCAATTTCGGGACACTTTTATTCTTTTGCGATATTTTTTCATCCCGGATCGTACGTCGTGAGCAGCGAAAAGGACGACTACCTAATCCATCACATTTCTATTACTGAATCCCAAGGCACCTTGGGCAAGACAACTTCGTTTCACGTAGAGACTGGGCCCGCAAATCGAAGGCGTAGGGCTTAGGACCAGGTCTCCTTTGCTTCGTAGCCCATAACTTTTGATCCGTAAGGAGTTACGTGGCGCACAACATACCGTTGGAAAGCTCTCCGAGAGCTCTACGACGGGGGTAGCAAACTTGCTCAGTTGCGCCTATTTTTTGAGCCCAAAATCGAATGCTTTCATCAGTTTCAGGACACTTTCTTCTTTTGCGCTATTTTTTTGTCCCGGATCGTACGTCGTGTGCCACGTAAACGACGACAACCTAATCTATCACATTTCTATTACTGAATCCCAAGGCACCTTGGCCAAGACAACTTCACTTCATGTAGAGGCTGGGCCCGCAAACCAAGGGCGTGGGGCTTGGGACCAGGTCTCCGTCGCTTCGAAGCCCATAACTTTTGATCCGTAAGGAGTTACGCAGCGCACAGCATACCGTTGGAAAGCTCTCTGAGAGCTCTACGACAAGGGTAGCAAGCCTTCTTGGCTATGTCTATTTTTGGAGTCCAAAATTGAACGTTTTCATCAATTTCAGGACACTTTTATTCTTTTGTGCTGTTTTTTCATCCCGGATCGTACGTCAAGAGACGCGAAAAGGACGACAACCTAATCCATCACATTTCCATTACTGAATCCCATGGCACCATGGGCAAGACAACTTCGCTTCACGTAGAGGATGGGCCCACAAACCGAAGGCGTGGGGCTTGGGACTAGGTCTCCGTCGCTTCGGTACCAATAACTTTTGATCCGTAAGGAGTTACGTGGCGCACAGCATACCGTTGGAAAGCTCTCTGAGAGCTCTACAAAGAGGGTAACAACCCTGCTCGACTGTACCTATTTTGGGAGCCCAAAATTGAACATTTTTATCATTTTCGGGACACTTTTCATCTTTTGCGCTGTTTTTCCGTCCCGAATCGCTCGTCATGAGCCGCGAAAAGGATGACAACTGAATCCATCACATTTCTATTATCGAATCCCACAACATCTTGTGCAAGACAACTTCGCTTCACGTAGAGGCTGGGCCCACAAACCGAGGGCGTTGGGCTTGGGACTAGGTCTCTGTTTCTCTGGTGCCTATAACTTTTGATCTGTAAGGAGTTACACGGTGCAAAGCATACCATTGGAAAGCTCTCCAAGAGCTCTACAATGGGGGTAGCAAGTTTGCTCAGCTGCGCCTATTTTTTGAGCCCCAAAATTGAACATTTTCATCTGTTTCGGGCGACTTTTCTTCTTTTACGCTGTTTTTTCATCCCGAATCGTACGTCGTGAGCCGCGAAAAAGACGACAAACTAATCCACCCAAGCCTCACGCCGTCGGTTTGCGGGCCCAGCCTCGACGTTAAGCGAAGTTGTCTTGCCCAAGGTGCCTTGGGATTCGGTAATAGAAATGTGATGGATTAGGTTGTCATCCTTTTCGCGGCTCACGACGTACGATCTGGGATGGAAAAATAGCAAAAATGTTAAAAAGTGTCCTGAAACTAATGAAAACGTTCGATTTTGGGCTCTGAAAACAGGCATAGCCGAGCAGGCTTGCTGACCCCATCGTAGAGCACTCATAGAGCTTTCTAACGGTATGTTGTGCGCCGTGTAACTCCTTACAGATCAAAAGTTATGGGCTCCGGAGCCATGGAGACCTGGTCCTAAGCCCCACGCCCTCTGTTTGCGGGCCCATCCTCTACGTGAGGCAAAGTTGTCTTGCACAAGGTGTTGCGGGATTTGTTAATAGAAATGTGATGGACTAGGTTGTCGTTCTTTTCACGGCTCATGACGAACGATCCGGGATGAAAAAATATAGCAAAAGAAAAAAAATTTCCCAAAAATGATGAAAATGTTCAATTTTGGGATCTGAAAACAAGCATAGCCGAACAGGCTTGCTGCCCCCATTGTAGATCTGTCGGAGAGCTTTCCAACGGTATGCTATGCGCCACGTAACTCCTTTCGGATCAAAAGTTATGGGCTCCTGAACGAGGGAGACCTGGTGCTAAGTCCCATGCCCTCGGTTTGTGGGCCCATCCTCTATGTGAAGTAAAGTTGTCTTGCACAAGGTGTTTTGGGATTCGGTAATAGAAATGTGATGGATTAGGTTATCCTCCTTTTCGCTTCTCATGACGAACGATTTGGGATGAAAAAATATAGCAAAAGAAGAAAAATATCCTGAAAATGATGAAAATGATCAATTTTGGGATCTGAAAATTGGCACACCCGAGCAGACTTGCTGCCCGCTTCGTAGAGCTCTCGGAGAGCTTTCCAACGGTATGTTGTGCGCCACGTAACTCCTTACAGATCAAAAGTTATGGGCATTGGAGCGACGGAGACCTGGTCCTAAGCCCCACGCCCTCGGTTTGCGGGCCCAGCCTCTACGTGAAGCGAAGTTGCCTTGCCCAAGGTGCCTTGGGATTCGGTAATAGAAATGTGATGGATTAGGTTGTCGTCCTTTTCACGGCTCACGACGTACGATCAGGGATGGAAAAATAGCAAAAAAGAAGAAAAGTGTCCGAAAATTGATGAAAACATTCGATTTTGGTCTCCAAAATTAGGCGCATCCTTGTACTCTTGCTGCCTCCATCGTAGAGCTCTCAGAGAGCTTTCCAACGGTATGCTTTGCGCCGCGTAACTCCTTACCGATCAAAAGATATGAGCACCTGAGCGACGGAGACCTGGTCCCAAGCCTCACGCCCTTGGTTTGCGGGCCCAGCCTCTACGTGAAGCGAAGTTGTCTTGGCCAAGGTGCCTTGGTATTCGGTAATAGAAATGTGATGGATTAGGTTCACGTCCTTTTCGCGGCTCACGACGTACGATCCGAGATGGAAAAACAGCGAAAATGAAGAAAAGTGTCCCAAAACTAATGAAAACGTTCGATTTTTGGCTCCAAAAATAGGATCAGTCGAGCAGGCTTGCTGCCCCGGTCGTAGAGCTCTCATAGAGCTTTTCAACGGTACGTTGTGTGCCACGGAGACCTGGTCCCAAGCCGCACGCCCTCGGTTTGCGGGCCCAGCCTATACGTGAAGTTAAGTTGTCTTGCACAAGGTGTTGTCGGATTCGGCAATAGAAATGTGATAGATTTGGTTGTCGTCCTTTTCATAGTTCATGACGAACGATCCGGGATAAAAAAATAGCCCAAAAGAAGAAAAATGTCACGAAAATGATGAAAATGTTCAATTTTGGGATCTGAAAATAGGCACAGCTGAGCAAGTTGCTGCCCCTTCGTAGAACTCTCGGAGAGCTTTCCAACGGTATGCTGTGCGCCGCGTAACTCCTTACGGATCAAAAGTTATGGGCACCAGAGCGACGGAGACCTGGTCCTAAGCCCCACGCCCTCGGGTTGCGGGCCTAGCCTCTACGTGAAGCGAAGTTGTCTTGCCAAAATTTCCTTGGGATTCGGTAATAGAAATGTTATAGATTAGGTTGTCATCCTTTTCGCAGCTCACGACGTACAATCCGGGATGGAAAAACAGCAAAAAAGAAGAAAAGTGTCCTGAAACTGATGAAAACGTTCGATGTTGGGCTGCGAAAATAGGCACAGCCTTGCAGGCTTGTTGCCCCCGTCGTAGAGCTCTTAAAGAACTTGACAACGTTATGCTGTGCGCCGCGTAACTCCTTACGGATCAAAAGATATGGTCATCGGAGCGACGGAGACCGGTCCCAAGCCCCACGCCCTCGGTTTGTGGGTCCAACCTCTACATGAAGTGAACTTGTCTTGGCCAAGGTGCCTTGGGATTCGGTAATAGAAATGCGATGGATTAGGATGTTGTCCTTTTCCTGGCTCACGACGTACGATCCGGGATGGAAAAACAGCGAAAAATAAAAAAAGTGTCCCGAAGCTGATGAAAACATTCCATTTTGGGCTCTGAAAATAGACGTAGCCAAGCAGGCTTGCTGCCCCCGTCGTAGAGCTCTCGGAGAGCTTTACAATGGTATGCTGTGCTCCGCGTAACTCCTTACGGATCAAAAGATATGAGCACCAGAGCGACGGAGACCTGGTCCCAAGCCCTACGCCCTCGGTTTGCAGGCACAACCTCTAGGTGAAGTGAAGTTGTCTTGCCTAAAGTGCCTTGGGATTCAGTAATAGAAATGTGATGGATTAGGTTGTCGTCCTTTTCACGGTTCACGACGTACGATCCGGGATGAAAGAATAACGAAAAAGAAGAAAATTATCCTGAAACTGATAAAAAAAACATTCAAATTTGGGCTCCAAAAATAAGTGCAGCCGAGCAGGCTTGCTGCCCCCATCGTAGAGATCTTATAGAGCTTTCCAACGGTATGCTATGCGCCGCGTAACTCCTTACGGATCAAAAGTTATGGGCTCCGGAGCGACGGAGACCTGTTCCAAAGCCCCACGCCCTCGGTTTGCGGGCCCAACCTCTACGTGAAGCGAAGTTTGCTTGCCCAAGGTGTTGTGGTGTTCGGTAATAGAAATGTGATCAATTAGGTTGTCGACCTTTTCGCGCCTCATGACGAACGATCCGGGATGAAAAAATAGCCCAAAAGAAGAAAAATATCCCAAAAATGATTAAAATGTTCAATTTTGGGATCTGAAAACATGCACAGCCGAGCAGTCTTGCTACCCCCTTCGTAGAACTCTCGGAAAGCTTTCTAACGGTATGCTGTGCGCTGCGTAACTCCTTACGGATCAATAGTTATGGGCACCGGAGCGACAGAGACCTGGTCCTAAGCCCCATGCCCGCGGTTTGCGGGCCCAGCCTCTACGTTAAGCGAAGTTGTCTTTCCCAAGGTGCCTTGGGTTCCGAAATAGAAATGTGATAGATTAGGTTGTCGTCCTTTTTACGGCTCACGACGTACGATCCAGGATGGAAAAACAGCAAAAAAGAAGAAAAGTGTCCCAAAACTGATTAAAACGTTCGATTTTGGGCTCTGAAAACAGGCGCAACCGAGCAGGCTTGCTGCCCCCATCGTAGAGCTCTCGTAGAGCTTTTCAATGGTATGCTATGTACCGTGTAACTCCTTACGGATCAAAAGTTATAGGCTCCGGAGCGATGGAGACCTGGTCCCTAGCCCCACGCCCTTGGTTTGCGGGCCCAGCCTCTACGTGAAGCGAAGTTGTCTTGCCCAAGGTGCCTTGCGATTCGGTAATAGAAATGTGATGGATTAGATTGTCATCCTTTTTGCGGCTCACGACGTACGATCCGGGATGGAAAAATAGTAAAAAAGAAGAAAAGTGTCCCGAAACTGATGAAAACATTCGATTTTGGTCTCCGAAAATAGGCGCAGCCTTGTACTCTTGCTGCCTCCATCGTAGAGCTCTCAAAGAGCTTTCCAACGGTATGCTTTGCGCCGCGTAACTCCTTACCGATCAAAAGATATGAGCACCTGAGCGACGGAGACCTGGTCCCAAGCCTCACGCCCTTGGTTTGCGGGCCCAGCCTCTACGTGAAGCGAAGTTGTCTTGGCCAAGGTGCCTTGGTATTCGGTAATAGAAATGTGATGGATTAGGTTCTCGTCCTTTTCGCGGCTCACAACGTACGATCCGGGATGGAAAAACAACAAAAAAGAAGAAAAGTGTCCTAAAACTAATGAAAACGTTCGATTTTGGGCTCCGAAAATAGGAGCAGCCGAGCAAGCTTGCTGCCCTGGTTATAGAGCTCTCATAGAGCTTTTCAACGGAATGATGTGCGCCGCGTAACTCCTTACAGATCAAAAGTTATAGGCTACGGAGCGACGGAGACCTGGTCCCAAGCTGCATGCCCTCGGTTTGCGAGCCCAGCCTATACGTGAAGTGAAGTTTTCTTGCACAAGGTGTTGTGGGATTCGGTAATAGAAATGTGATGGATTTGGTTGTCGTCCTTTTCATAGCTCATGACGAACGATCTGGGATGAAAAAATAGCCCAAAAGAAGAAAAATGTCACAAAAATGATGAAAATGTTCAATTTTGGGATCTGAAAACAGGCACATCCGAGCAGGTTGCTGCCTCTTAGTAGATCTCTCGGAGAGCTTTCCAACGGTATGCTGTGCGCCGCGTAACGCCTTACGGATCAAAAGTTATGGGCACCGAAGCGACGAAGACCTGGTCCTAAGCCCCACGCCCTTGGTTTGCGGGCCCAGCCTCTACGTGAAGCGAAGTTGTCTTGCCAAAGTTGCCTTGGGATTCGGTAATAGAAATGTTATGGATTAGGTTGTCGTCCTTTTCGCAGCTCACGACGTACGATCCGAGATGGAAAAACAGCAAAAAAGAAGAAAATGTCCTGAAACTGATGAAAACATTCGATGTTGGGCTGCGAAAATAGGCTCAACCTTGCAGGCTTACTGCCCCCGTCGTAGAGCTCTTAAAGAACTTGCCAACGTTATGCTGTGCGCTGCGTAACTCCTTACGGATCAAAAGATATGGCCACCGGAGCGACAGAGACCGGTCCCAAGCCCCACGCCCTCGGTTCGTGGGTCCAACCTCTACGTGAAGTGAACTTGTCTTGGCCAAGGTGCCTTGGGATTCGGTAATAGAAATGTGATGGATTAGAATGTTGTCCTTTTCCCAGCTCACGACGTACGATTCGGGATGGAAAAATAGCGAAAAATAAGAAAAATGTCCTGAAACTGATGAAAATATTCCATTTTGGGCTCCGAAAATAGGCGCAACCAAGCAGGCTTGCTGCCCCCATTGTAGAGCTCTCGGAGGGCTTTACAATGGTATGCTGTGCGCCGCGTAACTCCTTACGGATCAAAAGATATGAGCACCAGAGCGACGGAGACCTAGTCCCAAGCCCCACGCCCTCGGTTTGCGGGCTGTGAGGCCTGACCCTGAATAACGTGTCATATCTCGATTTGCGTGCCATAGACCCCTAATTATATGACCGACCTTGGATTACGTGTCCTGTCTTGGTTTTCGTGCATACCTTGTCACACATGCCTTGACCTAGAATAGTGTGCCCTAATCCCCAACTGACGTTCGATACCTAGATATACGTGTCCTGACCTCGATGTATGTGTATTACCTCGTTTCGTGTGCCCTAACCTTAAACTGTGTACCTTAACCCAGATATAGAGTTGTGCCTTGATTTGCGTGCATTGCATTGAATTACGTGTCTTGTATTGGTTTACGTGCATTTACCTAGAATTGCGTGCATTAGTCTTGAAGCACGTGCATTAGCCTCGTAGTTCGTGTCTACCTCGTAATTCGTGCCCTAGACCTAAGAATCCGTGCCACCACGTTAATCAAGAAAGAATCCTACACAAAGCACAAGACAATAAAATAATCTTACACAATCCACTAACCAATATTATATTCCTAATTCAAATTCTCTACAAACTCCATTAACAATAAAATAATACTAAACTATTCCTACATTTTCCACTAACTATTATTCTATTCATAATTCAACTCATCAACAAACATTCCTATATTTTGTTCTACCTAGATTCCCTAATTTTTCAACATTCCTATGACAATTCTAATGACACAAATACATAAAAAAAATTAGTCATAGACAATCTATGACATATTATGACACAAATGCATAAAAAAATAGCCCCAAAACCCTACCCAATGCATACCATTTTCGACCAAGTGCTCCTTGCCCATGCTAGGAATTTCAAAATGCCTCTTGAAGACATAAAAATCAGAATTGCTAAGCTCAAGGCTGAACCCATGCATCAACTTTTGCAAAAAGCCTCATTTTTCTTTCATTTCTCTCATTCTCCTCACATTTCTCTCTCTCCCTCTCATTCTTCTCTCACCATTTCGGTTTTGACTGAGTTCTCTCCACCTCATAGCTCATCTTCATCATCCTATGGTGCATCAAGACAAACAACAAGCAAAGAAACTCACCCAAGCAAGCTAGGATGCAAGAAACACACATGCAAGCATTTTGAGTCACCATTTTCGGCCTAGGTGAGTTTTTAAGCTTCCATTTCTTTTCTTCTTGTTCTAACCTCATGCATGTACTAAGAGCTTGGTCACTAAGCTAGGAAAAATAGAGAAAATCTAGTTGGAATCTCGGCTATGCAAAGGAGAAGAAGAAATTTGTGCTTCAACAAGTTTTGTGCATCCTCTTGGTTGATTGCTAAGGTGAGGGCTAAAACCTTTTGAAATTCCTTCAAAAATTCACATGCATGCTCATAAATGTATGTATGTGCTTCTGTACTTGAGTTATATGGTCGTTCATAAGCTTAAACAACCATGCATGGCAAGATCATGGCTTGAAAGTGATGCTAGGTGAAGTCGGATTGTTGACAATTCTCTGACCAGTCTGTTTCGAGGTAAGTTTAGCTAGGAAAATGATGTTTAAAATGCTTGAAAATTGGTAGGTGACTAGTTTGGACAGTTTTGAACATTTTTCCCAGAAATATGCCGAAGCTAATTTTGAATCTAAGGTCCTAAAAATGGAAAATCTTTAAAATGTATCCAAATCTGGAAATCTGGAAAAATGAAGCAGGTTTTGGCAGATGCACTGACCTTGTGGAATAAACCATAATTGACTCAGTAAATGATGTCCAAAATGCATGACATTTGGTGTGCTGCTATATTTTTCAGTTCTGGACAATTGTGTCAGAAATGGACCAAGGCTAAATCTGACCCTAAGGACCTCAAAAACGTCAATTACTGAAAATTATGCAAATCTGGACAGTTTTGTGCTATTCCACTGTTTCGGCTATATCTAATGATCCCGAACTCCAATTGATGCAAGGTTTGTTTTTGATTTTATTAACTTCTTAAGCTTTAATTTGACATCTTATTCACTGAATTTGGAGATTGTTTGTTTATCCAATTGATTGTGAGAATACAGCCTATTGCAGTAAGGGTTTCACTTAATGTTGTGCTTAGAAAATTGTTGTGACTCCTCTTGTTGAATTAAATGCTTGGGATTGTAGCTTCGGGATGTTGTGTGGACTGTTTTGAATGTTTGAGGATGTTGAATTAAATGATGCATGGTTGAGATTGACTTTAAGTTGGGTTGAGGCTCAAATTGCACGAATATGCACGAAATGGAAACCCTAATGACTAGGTAGTTTTGCTAAGTGTTGATCATTTGGATATTGTGTGGAATTATATGTTTAGTAGGCTGCCCGTAGTTGCCCTTATAAGCTTAAATGTAATTTTGATCATTGCATGTTGACAAATAGACTTTTCCTGCATCCGAACCCACGTAGATGTTGTTGCATGTTGAATAATCCTATAACCTGATTACGTGGACATCGAAATGAGTTATATGGCTTGATTTACATGTGTTACATGGCTGCCCGTTTAATGTTCATATAACTCTATATGCCTTTCAAGTGAAATTACTTGTCTTATCGTGCCCTGCCTGTTTACTTGTCAATGTGCAATCTTATGACTGTCCGGAGGCAAGCTACTTTGTTGACCTCCTAACGTGATATGTTAATGTCATAAATGTGCACTGCATACAAGGTTGCAACCTTTCCTATCGGCATAGTAGCGATCACGCACATCGGGCGGCATCGGGCTTGCCGGTGCACCCGTGACTACCATGGTCCCATTCCCTCTCTCGCTTGGGGGCTAGACTTCCTCGGAGAGTTGGGTCGTAGGATTTTGGGGTACATCTGGAGTACACCCACCTGGCGTGTTTGGGGAATGATCTGAAGTCGGCCGCAACATCTGATTCTGAAACTGATCTGAGAGCAAAAGCTCACTGTATCATTTTTACTATGTGTATAAGTACTCTCGCTTGGTTCCTAGAGAATCTCGGGGAGGAAAGACTAGTATTTCTGTTCCTGTACTTATATCATTGTTATATTCACGCTTCCAAAAGGATTTTCACAAGTCGAACCGGAAAATGAGTTTCAAAACCTATTTCTCGTTCACCCTCACTGAGTTCATAAGGACTCACCCTCTTTTTTGTCACAGGTGCAGCAGATTTGGAACAAGTACCCGAAGTAAATGTTCTTGTTGATGATTCCTGGGAGTGACTACGTGTTTTTGTGATTTGCCTGAAAGGGGTTGCTATATGGATATTGTGTTTGATTGCAAAATATTCATTTTATTTATGTAAATGACCCCGTTGTAATTTGGGTCTAATTCTGGGATTGTACTATCTATAACCGGACGAACTTTTATTTGGTTGTTTGCTTTCGTTTTCTTGATTAGTAGTTATAGTAGGCAGTCAAACCACTAGATGAACAATCAACTAAGTTAATTCTATCTAATTTCACTTAGGTGCTCATTTGCAAACTAAAGGATAATAGGTACTTGCATGATAGGAAATTGACAAATAAACGACACATGGTATCGTGCTAGGTTATAAATCAAACGAGACATCGAGATAACCAATAGGCATTTCAATTGATGTTAAATAGTAATCCTAGTTGGAAATGAAACTTGAGATTAGAAAAATTTGAGGCATTTAGAGAATTAGGCCAAACCAAAGAGTCCAATTACAGCCGTTATGCTGTCGATTTTTTGGAAAACTTTGGAGTTTAGACTAAAATGATAAGTGTTAAATCTTCATAAATGGTTAAGTATGTGACATGTCCTGAACGTTTAGATCACACCTTAGTCTAACCTTATTGGCCGGGTTGGGGCGTAACACCTTATAATTAGAATGTTATCAGAGCTTAGTTTACTAACTAGGCATTAGTCGGGTTCAACTCTCGGACTGTAGGTAGAAGCCCTAAGATAATTGCGATGTCTTGTTTATATGTGTTATGTGTGCTAATATGCTTTAATTGCTTTAAGTATTGAATATTATGTGCCTTTGTGGACCATATGTATTCTGTATCATGCACACCGACACGTTCTTAATAATGCATGCATGCTTTTATACTCCTTCCCTGATACATGTGCATATTATATGATCGTGAATGACTGTTTGTACACATAGATAGTTAGGATTAGAACTTTCAGGGAAGTGAATTTGTGTAGGACGAACGAAAGGCTCGATTAGAGATTTCTTGCATCTTCACAGGTGCTCGATGGATCATATATCTTATTGGATATGCATATATATAAAATGCGTAGCACATGTATAATTGTTGAGGTAAAATTATCTCCTTATCTTTGGAATACACATGCCTGTGATTAAGTTATCAATTTTATAGCTATAAAGTTCTTGATTCCGTTAAACTATTCTTCTAATTGTGGTTTAAGAATAAAGGTTAAAGACATGCTACTTCCTTAGATATAAGGGTATACCATTAAATATGTAGAATAGTATATATTCTCATGTGCTGATAGTGGAAGTTGACTTGGAGGTTTCTTTGAATCCATTTCTCACATCTTAAAATTGGCTTGATAGACTATCTAAGAAGTTAGCAATATATTCGTACGATTGAATCCTTACTCGATTGGAATTAAGCATTGATGAATCTGATATGGTGTATACTAGCGAGTTTCAAGTTCACTAAGTGTTGAGATCATGACCCAGAAATTAAAAGATAAATTAGTGGAAGTTGACGATAGTTACTTTTAGGGGTTAGATTGTTGAGACATGGATAGTGTATTTGAGTGACTTAACAATGGATAACCTCAAAACATGTAGGCAACTCTGGAGACCGAATTTAACGAGGTTGATGATTTTATAATATAACAAGATATAAGGATGCTAGAATCGAGGAATTCACGTAACTAGAACTCGTTTTTGGAAGACTACACCTAAATGTTAGGTCGAAATAGAAGTGCAAGGTATTGAATTATGCATTGGATGACTAACGTTGCTAAGGTCCGAAGTTGGATATTAGTGATTTTAAGAATCATGCTATTAAATTATTTCCCATCGGATTTAGTTATGATTATGCGAAGTAAGTCATCCTATGCTCTCGTTATTTGGATACCCTAGAGGATATTAGGAAGCATATATCCCTAAGTAATACCGATGGACCTATTATGTAAACCGTCAAAATGATATTAAGCATATGGTTGCAAAGTGGAGTCGTTAGGGTGTGATTTGAAATCCTAAATAGCTAATTGTGAGTATGCAGGATGATTCATGGTGAACCCTAGGACCTAAGGTCGATGAGTCTTGATGCTCTTAGCTAGTTGAACATGTAAATAAGGAGAGTAAGATTTCATAGAGTTAAGATAGAGATGAATTAGAGTCATAATGACCCAAGAAACTATTGTTAGACCACTGTATCTATGTGCACCATTTCACATCTAGAAACTAGCGATCGGTAGACTTCGAATTATGGTCGTTGAATAAGAAAGGTGAATCTTGTAGTGATAGTTAAATAAGTGGTTGGTTACTTTTGAAGTTCTATTAGGTTATGTTGAAGGGTGCCTCGTGGTCATAATTCTTATATTGATACAACCTTGAAGTTATCTCGTGTAAGTATTTTATGAGCTCGAGCATTTCGGTACCCATTTATAGTCCTAGGATTGTTGTTGTTTGGCCGATAACCTAGTGGAGCATTGATATCACTTACATGGCTATGGCCCTAGCTTAGTAACATTAATGTTGAAAATATATTAGCGGGCATTAAGTGTTCGAAAGAATGACTAGGTCGCTAAGTGAGTAAGACCATTATCTTCTTAAGTATGACGTAACTTTGGATTGAGATGAGTGGAATTTATTTGAGGTTGATACTATTTGCTTTAGGAGTTTTGGATAAGATTAAAAGAAAATTTTGAAGCCTCGTGACTTGAAGATAGAGATTTGAATAAGGAAATAAACTGTGGATTATGAGTTGATGAATTTACTTGTAAGAGTTGAACTAGTGCGACATGATCAGTTTACCCATGCAAATTCAATGGCATTTGTTGGTGATACTTAATAAACCTTAGAATTCGCGTTTAATGAATCTCAACAGTCTTTCTCCTTCATTTCGAGCATGAAGGTTAATGAAGCTGAGGAAGAATGTCATTGAATAGGAGCCTGTAGTCGAGAGGATAGTCATTAGAAGATTTGCTAATCTAATGTACCTACGAGATAAGGACTATGATACAATCGATAGATGACAATTTGAGATTGATTAGTTTGTTTGGTGAGTTCTTCCTAAAAATAGGATCGTATCGCGAAAATAATCCATAACATGTGTATGTCTTTCGTGCTAACAATTTGAGGCTAGTAGATATGATATATAAATCGGATATAGACCTATCATCTTGAAATTAGCGTATGTCACCCTAGGATCATGGAATTATTGTGATATTCCTTTTGAGGTATGAATGCGAGATTGATACAACATGAGTCATGATTTTGGAGTTATAGTTCTATTGTTAGAATACCGATGCAACTTTGATGACTATGTTTGAAGACTCTAACCATAGTTAATGAACTTGACCTTAAGACCAAATGAAGAATAGAGTCGTTCAAAGGAAAGAACTGTAAATGTAGAGGTCACACCGAACTAAATGATTGGAGAAACGTAGGAAGTGAATTGGTTGCTGTGAGAGATCACCAAACACGGGACGACCTAGAATGAGAAATAACAATGGTCGGAATCCATCTAAATGACCTTAACAAGTAAGAATGAATTTCGTAATGAAATTCTTTTAAGGAGGGGAGGATGTGAGGCCCGACCCCGAATAACGTGTCATACCTCAATTTGCGTGCCATAGACCCCTAATTATATGACCGACCTTGGATTACATGTCCTGTCTTGGTTTTCGTGCATACTTTGTCACACGTGCCTTGACCTAGAATAGTATGCCCTAATCACCGACTGACGTGCGATACCTAGATATACGTGTCCTAACCTCGATGTATGTGCATTACCTCGTTTCGTGTGCCCTAACCTTGAACTGTGTACCTTAACCTAGATATAGAGTTGTGCCTTGATTTGCGTGCATTGCATTGAATTACGTGTCTTGCATTGTTTTACGTGCATTCACCTAGGATTGCGTGCATTAGTCTTGAAGCACGTGCATTAGCCTCGTAGTTCGTGTCTACCTCGTAATTCGTGCCCTAGACCTAGGAATCCGTGCCACCACGTTAATCAAGAAAGAATCCTACACAAAGCACAAGACAATAAAATAATCTTACACAATCCACTAACCAATATTATATTCCTAATTCAAATTCTCTACAAACTCCACTAACAATAAAATAATACTAAACTATTCCTACATTTTCCACTAACTATTATTCTATTCATAATTCAACTCATCAACAAACATTCCTATATTTTATTCTACCTAGATTCCCTAATTTTCCAATATTCCTATGACAATTCTAATGACACAAATGCATAAAAAAATTAGTCCTAGACAATCTATGACATATTATGACACAAATGCATAAAAAAATAGCCTCAAAACCCTACCCAATGCACACCATTTTCGACCAAGTGCTCCTTGCCCATGCTAGGAATTTCAAAATGCCTCTTGAAGACATAAAAATCAGAATTGCTAAGCTCAAGGCTGAACCCATGCATCAACTTTTGCAAAAAGCCTCATTTTTCTTTCATTTCTCTCATTCTCCTCACATTTCTCTCTCTCCCTCTCATTCTTCTCTCTCCATTTCGGTTTTGGCTGAGTTCTCTCCACCTCCTAGCTCATATTCATAATCCTATGGTGCATCAAGACAAACAACAAGCAAAGAAACTCACCCAAGCAAGCTAGGATGCAAGAAACACACATGCAAGCATTTTGAGTCACCATTTTCGGCCTAGGTGAGTTTTTAAGCTTCCATTTCTTTTCTTCTTGTTCTAACCTCATGCATGTACTAAGAGCTTGGTCACTAAGCTAGGAAAAATAGAGAAAATCTAGTTGGAATCTCGGCTAGGCAAAGGAGAAGAAGAAAATTGTGCTTCAACAAGTTTTGTGCATCCTCTTGGTTGATTGCTAAGGTGAGGGCTAAAACCTTTTGAAATTCCTTCAAAAATTCACATGCATGCTCATAAATGTATGTCTTTGCTTCTGTACTTGAGTTATATGGTCGTTCATAAGCTTAAACAACCATGCATGGCAAGATCATGGCTTGAAAGTGATGCTAGGTGAAGTCGGATTGTTGACAGTTCTCTGACCAGTCTGTTTCGAGGTAAGTTTAGCTTGGCAAATGATGTTGAAAATGCCTGAAAATGTATAGGTGACTAGTTTGGACAGTTTTGAACATTTTTCCCAGAAATATGCCGAATATAATTTTGATTCTAAGGTCCTCAAAATGGCAAATCTTTAAAATGTGTCCAAATCTGGAAATCTGGAAAAATGAAGCAGGTTTTGGCAGATGCACTGACCTTGTGGAATGAACAATAATTGACTTAGTAAATGATGTCCAAAATGCATGAAATTTGGTGTGATGCTATAGTTTTCAGTTCTGGACAATTTTGTCAGAAATGGACCAAGGCTAAATCTGACCCTAAGGACCTCAAAAACGTCAATTACTGAAAAGTGTGCAAATCTGGACAGTTTTGTGCTATTCCACTGTTTCGGCTATATCTAATGATCCCGAACTCCAATTGATGCAAGGTTTGTTTCTGATTTTAGTTAAATTCTTAAGCTTTAATTTGACATCTTATTCACTGAATTTGGAGATTGTTTGTTTATCCGATTGATTGTGAGAAAACAGCCTATTACAGTAAGGGTTTCACTTAATGTTGTGCTTAGAAAATTGTTGTGACTCCTCTTGTTGAATTAAATGCTTGGGGTTGTAGCTTCGGGATGTTGTGTGGACTGTTTTGAATGTTTGAGGATGTTGAATTAAATGATGCATGGTTGAGATTGACTTTGAGTTGGGTTGAGGCTCAAATTGCACGAATATGCACGAAATGGAAACCCTAATGACTAGGTAGTTTTGCTAAGTGTTGATCATTTGGATATTGTGTGGAATTATATGTTTATTAGGCTTCCCGTAGTTTCCCTTATAAGCTTAAATGTAATTTTGATAATTGAATGTTGACAAATAGACTTTTCCTGCATCCGAACCCACGTAGATGTTGCTGCATGTTGAATAATCCTATCACCTGATTACGTGGACTAGGAAATGAGTTATATGGCTTGATTTACATGTGTTACATGGCTGCCCGTTTAATGTTCATATAACTCTATATGCCTTTCAAGTGAAATTACTTGTCTTATCGTGCCCTGCCTGTTTACTTGTCAATGTGCAATCTTATGACTGTCCGGAGGCAACCTACTTTGTTGACCTCCTAACGTGATATGTTAATGTCATAAATGTGCACTGCATACAAGGTTGCAACCTTTCCTATCGGCATGGTAGCGATCACACACAACGGTCGGCATCGGGCTTGCCGGTGCACCCGTGACTACCATGGTCCCATTCCCTCTCTCGCTTGGGGGTTAGACTTCCTCGGAGAGTTGGGTCGTAGGATTTCGGGGTACATCCGGAGTACACCCACCTGGCGTGTTTGGGGAATGATCTGAAGTCGACCGCAACATCTGATTCTGAAACTGATCTGAGAGCAAAAGCTCACTGTATCCTTTTTACTATGTGTATAAGTACTCTCGCTTGGTTCCTAGAGAACCTCGGGGAGGAAAGACTAGTATTTCTGTTCCTGTACTTATATTATTGTTATATTCATGCTTGCAAAAGGATTTTCACAAGTTGAACCGGAAAATGAGTTTCAAAACCTATTTCTCGTTCCCCCTCGCTGAGTTCATAAGGACTCACCCTCTTTTTTGTCACAGGTGCAGCAGATTTAGATCAAGTACCCGAAGTAAATGTGCTTGTTGATGATTCTTGGGAGTGACTACGTGTTTTTGTACTTTGCCTGAAAGGGGTTGCTATATGGATATTGTGTTTGATTGCAAAATGTTCATTTTATTTATGTAAATGACCCCGTTGTAATTTGGGTCTAATTTTGGGATTGTACTATCTATAACTGGATGAACTTTTATTTGGTTGTTTGCTTTCGTTTTCTTGATTAGTAGTTGTCGTAGGCAGTCAAACCACTAGATGAACAATCAACTAAGTTAATTCTATCTAATTTCACTTAGGTGCTCATTTGCAAACTAAAGGATAATAGGTACTTGCATGATAGGAAATTGACAAATAAACGAGACATGGTATCATGCTAGGTTATAAATCAAACGAGACATCAAGATAACCAATAGGCATTTCAATTGATGTTAAATAGTAATCCTAGTTGGAAATGAAACTTGAGATTAGAAAATTTTGAGGCGTTTAGAGAATTAGGCCAAACCAAAGAGTCCAATTACAGCCGTTATGCTATTTTTTTTTTGAAAAACTTTGGAGTTTAGACTAAAACGATAAGTGTTAAATCTTCATAAATGGTTAAGTATGTGACATGTCCTGATCGTTTAGATCACACCCTAGTCTAACCTTATAGGCTAGGTTGGGGCGTGACACGGGCCCAACCTCTACGTGAAGTGAAGTTGTCTTGCCTAAGGTGCCTTGGGATTCGGTAATAGAAATGTGATGGATTAGGTTGTCGTCCTTTTCACGGATCACGACGTACGATCTGGGATGGAAAAATAGCAAAAAAGAAGAAAAATGTCCCGAAACTGATAAAAATGTTCAAATTTGTGCTCCAAAAATAAGCGCAGCCGAGCAGGCTTGCTGCCCCTGTCGTAGAGCTCTTATAGAGCTTTCCAACGGTAAGCTATGGGCCGTGTAACTCCTTACGGATCAAAAGTTATGGGCTCCGGAGCGACGGAGACCTGGTCTAAAGCCCCACGCCCTCGGTTTGCGGGCCCAGCCTCTACGTGAAGCGAAGTTGGCTTGCCCAAGGTGTTGTGGTGTTCGGTAATAGAAATGCGATCAATTAGGTTGTCGACCTTTTCGCGCCTCATGACGAACGATCCGGGATGAAAAAATAGCGCAAAAGAAGAAAAATATCACGAAAATGATTAAAATGTTCAATTTTGGGATCTGAAAACATGCACAGCCGAGCAGTCTTGCTACCCCCTTCGTAGAGCTCTCGGAGAGCTTTCCAACGGTATGCCGTGCGCTGCTCAACTCTTTACGGATCAATAATTATGGGCACCGGAGCGACAGAGACCTGGTCCTAAGCCCCATGTCCTCGGTTTGCGGACCCAGCCTCTACGTGAAGCGAAGTTGTCTTTCCCAAGGTACCTTGGGTTCCGTAATAGAAATGTGATGGATTAGGTTGTCGTCCTTTTCGCGGCTCACGACGTACGATCCGTGATGGATAAACAGCGAAAAAGAAGAAAAGGGTTCCAAAACTGATTAAAACGTTCGATTTTAGGCTCTGAAAATAGGTGCAACTGAGCAGGCTTGCTGCCCCCATCGTAGAGCTCTCGTAGAGCTTTCCAACGGTATGCTGTGTACCGTGTAACTCCTTACGGATCAAAAGTTATAGGCTCTGGCGCGATGGAGACCTGGTCCCAAGCCCCACGCCCTTGGTTTGTGGGCCCAGCCTCTACGTGAAGCGAAGTTGCCTTGCCCAAGGTGCCTCGGGATTCGGTAATAGAAATATGATGGATTAGGTTGTTGTCTTTTTCGCGGCTCATGACGTACGATTCGGGACCAAAAAAGAGCGCAAAAGAATAAAAGTGTCCCAAAACTGATAAAAATGTTCGATTTTGGGGCTCAAAAAATATGCGCAGCTGAGCAAGCTTGCTGCCCCCGTCGTAGAGCTCTCGGAGAGCTTTCCAACGGTATGTTGTACACCGTGTAACTCCTTACGGATCAAAAGTTATGGGCACCGGAACAACAGAGACCTGGTCCCAAGCCCCACGCCCTCGGTTTGCGGCCCCAGCCTCTACGTGAAGCGAAGTTGTCTTGCACAAGGTGTTGTGGGATTCGGTAATAGAAATGTGATAGATTCGGCTATCGCCCTTTTTGCGGCTCATGACGAATGATCCGGGATGGAAAAACAGCGCAAAAGACGAAAAGTGTCCCAAAAATGATGAAAATGTTCAATTTTGGGCTTCCAAAAAGGCACAGTTGAGCAGCATTGCTGCTCCCTTTGTAGAGCTCTCAGAGAGCTTTCCAACGGTATGCTGTACGCCGCGTAACTCCTTACGGATCAAAAGTTATTGGCACCGGAGCGATGGAGACCTGGTCCCAAGCCCCACGCCTTCGGTTTGCGGGCCTAGCCTCTACGTGAAGCGAAGTTGTCTTGCCCAAGGTGCCTTGGGATTCAGTAATGGAAATGTGATAGATTAAGTTGTCATCCTTTTCACAGCTCACGACGTACGATCCGGGACGAAAAAATAGCGCAAAAGAATAAAAGTGTCCCGAAATTGATGAAAACATTCGATTTTGGGCTCCGAAAAGAGGTGCAGCCAAGTAGGCTTGCTACCCTCGTCGTGGAGCTCTTAGAGAGCTTTCTAACGATATGCTGTGCACCGCTTAACTCCTTACGAATCAAAAGTTATGGGCTCCGAAGCGATAGAGACCTAGTCTCAAACCCCACGCCCTCAGTTTGCGGGCCCAGTCTCTACGTGAAGTGAAGTTGTCTTGCACAAGGTGTTGTGGGATTCGGTAACAAAAATGTGATGGATTAGGTTGTTGTTCTTTTCGCGGCTCATGACGAACAATCCGGGATGAAAAAATATCGCAAAAGAAGAAAAATATCCCGAAAATGATGAAAACGTTCGATTTTGGGCTCTGAAAATAGTTGCAGTTGACTAGGCTTGCTACCCCTGTCGTAGAGCTCTGGAAGAGCTTTCCAATGGTATGTTGTGCGCCACTTAACTCCTTACGAATCAAAAGTTATAGGCACCGGAGCGACGAAGACTTGGTCCCAAGCCGTACGCCTTCGGTTTGCGGGCCCATCCTCTACATGAAGCGAAGTTGTCTCGCCCAAGGTGCCATGGGATTCGGTAATAGAAATATGATGGATTAGGTTGTCATCCTTTTCGCGGCTAAAGACGTACCATCCGGGACGAAAAAATAGCGCAAAAGAAGAAAAGTGTCCCGAAAATGATGAAAATGTTCGATTTCAGACTCCGAAAACAAGCACAGCTAAACAGGCTTATAGCCCCCATCGTAGAGCTCTTGGAAAACTTTCCAACGGCATGCTGTGCGCTGCGTAACTCCTTACGGATCAAAAGTTAGAGGCACCGGAGCAACGGAGACCTAGTCCCAAGCCCCATGGCCTCGGTTTGCGTGCCCAGCCTTAACGTTAAGCGAAGTTGTCTTGCCCAAGGTGCCTTGGGATTCGTTAATAGAAATGTGATGGATTAGGTTGTCGTCCTTTTCGCGGCTCACGACGTACGATCTGGGATGAAAAAACAGCGCAAAAGAAGAAAAGTGTCCCAAAATTGATGAAAACGTTCGATTTTGTGATCCAAAAATAGGTGCAGCCGAGTAGGCTTGCTGCCCCAGTCGTAGAGCTCTCAGAGAGCTTTCCAACGGTATGCTGTGCGCTGCGTCACTCCTTACGGTTCAAAAGTTATGGGCTCCGGAGCAACGGATACCTTGTCCTAAACCCCACGCCCTCGGTTTGCGGGCCCAGCCTCTACGTGAAGCGAAGTTGTCTTGCCCAAGGTGCCTTAGGATTCGATAATAGAAATGTGATGGATTAGGTTGTCGTCCTTTTCGCGGCTCACGACGTAAGATCCTGGATGGAAAAACAACACAAAAGAAGAAAAGTGTCCCAAAACTGATGAAAATGTTTGATTTTAGGCTACGAAAATAGTCATAGCTGAGCAGGCTTGCTACCCCCGTCGTAGAGCTCTCAGAGAGCTTTCCAACGGTATGCTGTGCGCCGCGTATCTCCTTCCGGATCAAAAGTTATGGGCTCCGGAGTGACAGAGACCTAGTCCCAAGCCCCACGCCCTCCGTTTGTGGGCCCAACCTCGACGTGAAGCGAAGTTGTCTTGCCTAAGGTGCCTTGGGATTCGGTAATAGAAATGTGATGGATTAGGTTGTCGTCCTTTTCGCGGCTCACGATGTACGATCCAGGATGGAAAAATAGCGAAAAAGAGGAAATGTGTCCCGAAACTAATGAAAACGTTCGATTTTGGGCTCCGAAAAAAGGCGCAGCAGAGCAGGCTTGCTGGCCCCTTCGTAGAGCTCTCATAGAGCTTTCCAACGGTATGCTGTGCACCGCGTAACTCCTTCCGGATCAAAAGTTATGGGCTCTGGAGCGACGGAGACCTGGTCCCAAGCCCCACGCCCTCTATTTGCGAGCCCAGCCTCTACGTGGAGCGAAGTTGTCTTGCACAAGGTGTTGTGGGATTCGGTAATAGAAATGTGATGGATTAGGTTGTCGACCTTTTCGCAGCTCATGACGAACGATCTGGGAAAAAAAATAGAGCAAAAGAAGAAAAATGTCCCGAAAATGATGAAAATGTTCAATTTTGGGATCCCAAAACAGGAACAGCCGAGCAGGTTTGCTACCCCCGTTGTAGAGCTCTCGGAGAGCTTTCCAACGGTATGTTGTGCGCCGTGTAACTCCTTTCGGATCAAAAGTTATTGGCACCGGAGTGACGGAGACTTGGTCCCAAGCCCCACGCCTTCGGTTTGCGGGCCCAGCCTCTACGTGAAGCGAAGTTGTCTTGCCCAAGGTGCCTTGGAATTCAGTAATAGAAATGTGATGGATTAGGTTGTCATCCTTTTCGCGGATCACGACATACGATCCGGGATGAAAAAACAGCGCAAAAGAATAAAGGTGTCCCGAAATTGATGAAAATGTTCGATTTGGGATTCAAAAATAGGCGCAACTGAGTAGGCTTGCTGCCCCCATCGTAGAGCTCTCAGAGAGCTTTCCAACGGTATGTTGTGCGCCGCGTCACTTCTTACGGATCAAAAGTTATGGGCTCCGTAGCGACGGAGACCTGGTCCTAAGCCCCACGCCCTCAGTTTGCGGGCCCAGCCTGTCACGCCCCAACCTGACTTATAAAGGTTAAACTAGGTTGTGATCTAATCATTCAAGTCATATCACGTACTTAATTGTTCAAGAGGGTTTAACACTTAACGTTTTAGCCTAAACTCCACATTTTTTTGGAAAACCAGCAGCATAACGGCTGTAATTGGGCTCTTTAGTTTGACCTAATTCTCAAAACACCTCAAAATTTCCAATCTCAATTTCGTTTCCAACAAAGATTACTATTTATCATCAATTGAAACGCATACTAGTTGTCTCGAAGTCTCGTTTGATTAATAACCTAGTATGATACTATGTCTCGTTTGTTTGTTAATCCTTGTTACAAACGTACCTGTTGATCTTAGCTTATCAATGAGGACCTGCTTAAGATTGGATGGGTTTATTTTACTTAATCCCTACCTGATACTTCATAATCCTATGATAAATACTAGCCAATAACGATAGAATGAAAGGTTGCAACCTTGTATGCAATGCACATTTATGACATGTAATGTATCACATTAGGAGGACAACAAAGTAGGTTGTCTCCGAGCAGTCATAAGATTGCACATTGACAAGTAAACAAGCGAGGCACGATATGACAGACAATTTCACTTATAAAGCACATGGAGTTATATGAATATTAAACGGGCAGCCATGTAACACATGTAAATCAAGTCATATAACTCATTTCAAAGTTCACGTAACCAAATAATAAGATTATTCAACATGCAACGACGTCTACGTGGAACCGGGTGTAAGAAGGCCTACTTGTCAACATGTAATCATCGAAATCATATTTAGGGCTACAAGGGCAACTACGGGCAGCCTACTAAACACATAATCAAACACAACATCCAAAGGATCAACACTTAGAAAGTTTACCTAGTTACTAGGGTTCCAATTCATGCTTACCCGTGCGATTAAGCCCCAAGTCATCTCGTAATTAAACTCAAGCCACACATTGATTAGTTCATACACCCTCAAGGATTCAAAATAGTCCACACAACATCTAAATGCCACAATCTCAAGCATTTAATACAACAAGAGAAGCTACAATAATTTTTCTAAGCATTTCACTAAGTGAAACCCTCACTGCAATGGATTGTATTCTCACAATCATTAAAACAAGCAAACAATCTCCAATTCTAGTGAATAAGATGTCAAATTAAATCTTAAGGGGTGAACTAAATTCAGAAACAAACCTCGCATCATTTGGAGTTCGGGTTCAATAGTTATAGCCAAAACAGTGAGACTGCACAAAATTGTCCAGATTTGCAGACATTTCAACACTTGTCGTTTTTGAGGGCCTTAGGGTCAGATTTAGCCTTAGTCCATTTCTGACAAAAATGTCCAGAACTGAAAAATCTATCAGTACACAAAACTTCATGCATTTTGGATATCATTTAATAAGTAAAAGCTGGTTCATTCTACAAGGTCAGTGAATCTGCCAAAACCTGCTTCATTTTTCCAGACTTTCCAGATTTGGACACATTTTAATAATTTGCCATTTTTAGGAGCTTAGAGTCAAAATTATCTTTGTCCTATTTCTGAAAAAAATGTTCAGAACTGGCAAAACTAGTTACCTACCAATTTTCATGCATTTTCAATATCATTTACCTAGCCAAAATCACCTCGTACCAACAAGACAGAGGGCTGTCACATACACGATTTCATCTATCATCACATTCTAGCCAAAAATCTTGCCATGCATGTTTATAAAAGCTCATGAACACACATATATCTCAAGTACAGAAGTAAAGATAGAAATTTAAGGGCATGCATGTGGTTTTTTGAAAGATTTTCCAGAAGTTTTAGCCCTCACCTTAGAAAAACAACAAGAAGATGCACAAGACTCTTGATGGTTGCACAAGATTGGCTCTTTTCCTTGCTTAGCCGAGACACCACTCGATTTTCTCTAATTTCCTAGCTTAGTAACCGAGTTCTTAGTAGGTGCATGTGGTTCGAACAAGAAGAAAAGAAATGGAAGCTAGCAAACTCACCTAAGCCAAAATAGAGGTTCAAAGAGCTTGCATGTGTGTTTCTTGCAACCTAGCTTGCTTAGTCGAGCTCCCCAGCTTCTTGCATGCCTTGATGAACCATGGAGTGATGAAGATAAGCTATGGAGTGTAGAAACTCAGCCAAGGCCGAGAGAGAGAGAAGAAATGAGAGAGGAATGAGAGGAAATGAAGGAAAATGAAAGAAAATGAAAGCTTGATGGGCATAGATGCTTGTGTCGGCCTTGAGCATGTAAATTTCAGACTTTTGTGTCTTCAAGAAGCATTTTGAATTATCTAGTATGGGCATGGAGCTTGTGTCAAGAATATGGAGCTTTGAGGAGGGTTTTGAGCTAATTTTTTTATTGCTTTGTGTCATAGAATTGTCATAGAATGTTTAGGAGTAGAATTTGAAATTAAATTGCATGCACAAAGCTCCTAGTGGTCGGCCAAAGATGTGCTCAAATCTAAATTTTTTTGTCTTGTTCAAGGCTTATTTTATTGTGTGTTTGGGACATGCAAAGAATAAAGAATAAAGAATATGTAGCTTTTAGTGCAATTTCGTCTTCTAGTACATTGACTTAGCATTTTAATATTAGTTAATGGAGTTTGTAGGATTAATTGATGATCTAGAGCTTCGTGTAAGATGCTTTCTTGATTAATGTGTGGGCACGCTTTCCTAGGTTTAGGACATGAACTACGAGACAAATGCACATTTTTCAAGTAAATGCACGCAATCCTAAATGAATGCACATAATTCAATGCAAGGCACACAAAATGAAATATGATTCATAAATCTAGGTCAAGGCACGCAAATCTAGGTTAAGCACACGAAATGAGGTATCGCACGCAAATCGAGGTCGGGCCTCACACAGCCTCTACGTGAAGCGAAGTTGTCTTGCCCAAGGTGCCTTAGGATTCGGTACTAAAAATGTGATGGATTAGGTTGCCTTCCTTTTTGCGGCTCACGATGTACGATCCGGGATGAAAAAATAGCGCAAAAGAAGAAAAGTGTCGCGAAACTAATGAAAACGTTTGATTTTAGGCTATGAAAATAGGCGCAGCCGCACAGGCTTGCTGCCCCCGTCGTAGAGCTCTCATAGAGCTTTCCAACGGTATGCTATGCGCCGCGTAACTCCTTACGGATCAAAAGTTATGGGCTCCAGAGCGACGGAGACCTAGTCCCAAGCCCCACGCCCTCTATTTGCGGGCCCAGCCTCTACGTGGAGTGAAGTTGTCTTGCACAAGGTGTTGTGGGATTCGGTAATAGACATGTGATGGATTAGGTTGTCGTCCTTTTCGCACCTCATGACGAACGATCCAGGATGAAAAAATATAGCAAAAGAAGAAAAATGTCCCGAAAATGATGAAAATGTTAAATTTTGGGATCTGAAAACAGGCACAGCCGAGCAAGATTGATACCCCCTTCGTAGAACTCTCGGAGAGCTTTCCAACGGTATGCTGTGTGCCGCGTAACTCCTTACGGATCAAAAGTTATGGGCTCCGGAGCGCCGGAGACCTGGTCCCAAGCCCTACGCCCTTGATTTGCGGGCCCAGCCTCTACATGAAGCGAAGTTGTCTTGCACAAGGTGTTGTGGGATTCGATAATATAAATGTGATGGATTAGGTTGTCGTCCTTTTCACGGCTCTTGACGAACGATCCGGGACGAAAAACAAGTCTTTAATGTCCCGAAAATGATAAAAATGTTCAATTTTGGGATCTGAAAACAGGCACAGCCGAGTAGGCTTGCTGCCCCTTTCGTAGAGCCCTCGGAGAACTTTCCAACAGTATGCTGTACGTCGAGTAACTCCTTACGGATCAAAAGTTATGGGCTCCGGAGCGACGGAGACCTGGTCCCAAGCCCCATGCCCTCGGTTTGCTAGCCTATCCTCTACGTGAAGCGAAGTTGTCTTGCGCAAGGTGTTGTGGATTCGGTAATTGAAATGTGATAGATTAGGTTGTTGTCCTTTTCGCTGCTCATGACGAACTATCCGGGATGAAAAAATAGAGCAAAAGAAAAAAAAATATCCCAAAAATGATGAAAATGTTCAATTTTGGGATTTGAAAACAGACACAGCCGAGCATGCTTGCTGCGCCCTTCGTAGAGCTCCTGGAGAGCTTTCTAACGGTATGCTGTGCGCTGAGTAAGTCCTTACGGATCAAAAGTTATGGGCTTTGGAGCGACGGAGACCTAGTCCCAAGCCCCACGCCCACGGTTTGCGGGCCCATCCTCTACGTGAAGCGAAGTTGTCTTGCACAAGGTGTTTTGGGATTCGGTAATAGAAATGTGATGGATTAAGTTGTCATTCTTTTCGCGGATCATGACGAACGATCCGGGACGAAAAAATAGAGCAAAAGAAGAAAAATGTCCCGAAAATGATGAAAATGATCAATTTTGGGATCTGAAAACAGGCACAGCCGAGCAGGCTTACTGCCCATTTCGTAGAGCTCTCAGAGAGCTTTTCAACAGTATGTTGTGCGCCACGTAACTCCTTACAGATCAAAAGTTATAGGCACCGAAGCGACGGAGACCTGGTCCTAAGCCCCACGCCCTCGGTTTGCGGGCCCAACCTCTACATGGAGCGAAGTTGTCTTGCCCAAGTTGCCTTGGTATTCAGTAATAGAAATGTGATGGATTAGGTTGTCGTCCTTTTTGCTGCTCACGACGTACGGTCCGGGATGGAAAAACACGAAAAGGAAGAAATGTGTCCCAAAACATATGAAAATGTTCAATTTTGGGCTCCGAAAAAAGGCTCAGCCTTGTACGCTTGTTGCCTCAATCGTAGAGTTCTCAGAGAGCTTTCCAACGGTATGCTGTATGCTGCGTAACTCCTTACGGATCAAAAGATATGAGCACCAGACCGACGGAGACCTGGTCCGAAGCCCCGCGCCCTTGGTTTGCGGGCCCATCCTCTACGTGAAGTGAAGTTGTCGTGGTCAAGGCTCCTTGGGATTCAGTAATAGAAATGTGATGGATTAGGTTGTCATCCTTTTCGCGCCTCATGACGAAAGATCCGGGTTGAAAAAATAGAGCAAAAGAAGAAAAATGTCCCGAAAATGATGAAAATGTTCAATTTTGGGATCTAAAAATAGGCACAGCCGAGCAGGCTTGCTACCCCCTTCGTAGAGCTCTCGGAGAGCTTGCCAATGGTATGTTGTGCGCCGCGTAACTTCTTACGGATCAAAAGTTATGGGCTCCGGAGCGCCGAGGCCTTGGTCCCAAACCCACGCCCTCGGTTTGCGGGCCCAGCCTCTACGTGAAGTGAAGTTGTCTTGCCCAAGGTGCCTTGGTATTCGGTAATAGAAATGTGATGGATTAGGTTGTCGTCCTTTTCGCGGCTCACGACGTACGATCCGGGATGAAAAAATAGCGAAAAAGAAGAAAAGTGTCCCGAAACATATGAAAATGTTCAATTTTGGGCTCCGAAAATAGGCTCAGCCTTGTACGCTTGTTGCCTTCGTCGTAGAGCTCTCAGAGAGCTTTCCAATGGTATATTTTGCGCCGCGTAACTCCTTACGGACAAAAGATATGAGCACCGGAGCGACAAAGACCTGGTCCCAAGCCCCACGCCCACGGTTTGCAGGCCCATCCTCTATGTGAAGCGAAGTTGTCTTGCACAAGGTGTTTTGGGATTCGGTAATAGAAATGTGATGGATTAGGTTGTCATCCTTTTCGCGGCTCTTGACAAACGATCCGGGATGAAAAAATAGAGCAAAAGAAGAAGAATGTCCCAAAAATGAAGAAAATGATCAATTTTGGGATCTGAAAACAAGCATAGCCGAGCAGGCCTGCTGCCCGTTTCGTAGAGCTCTCGGAGAGCTTTCCAACAGTATGTTGTGCGCCGCGTAACTCATTACGGATCAAAAGTTATGGGCACCGGAGTGACGGAGACCTGGTCCTAAGCCCCACGACCTCGGTTTGCAAGCCCAGCCTCTACGTGAAGCGAAGTTGTCTTGCCCAAGGTGCCTTGGTATTCGGTAATAGAAATGTGATGGATTAGGTTGTCGCCCTTTTCGCGGCTCACGACGTACGATCCGGGTTGAAAAAATAGGAAAAATGAAGAAAAGTGTCCCGAAACATATGAAAATATTCAATTTTGGGCTCCGAAAATAGGCTCAGCCTTGTACGCTTGTTGCCTTCGTCGTAGAGCTCTCAGAGAGCTTTCCAACGGTATGCTTTGCGCCGTGTAACTCCTTACGGACAAAAGATATGAGCACTGGAGCGATGGAGACCTGGTCCCAAGCCCCACGAAGGTGGTTTGCTGGCCCAGCCTCGACGTGAAGCAAAGTTGTCTTAGCCAAGGTGCCATGGGATTCGGTAATAGAAATGTGATGGATTAGGTTGTCGTCCTTTTCGCGCCTCATGACGAAAGATCCAGGACGAAAAAATAGAGCAAAAGAAGAAAAATTTCTCAAAAATGATGAAAATGTTCAATTTTCGGATCTGAAAATAGGCACAGCCGAGTAGGCTTGCTACCGCCTTCGTAGAGCTCTCTTAGAGCTTTCTAACGGTATGCTGTGCACTGAGTAACTCCTTACAGATCAAAAGTTATGGGCTCCGGAGCGACGGAGACCTGGTCCCAAGCCCCACGCCCACAATTTGCGGGCCCATCCTCTACGTGAAGCGAAGTTGTCTTGCACAAGGTGTTTTGGGATTCAGTAATAGAAATTTGATGGATTAGGTTGTCATCCTTTTCGCAGCTTTTGACGAACGATCCGGGCCGAAAAATAGAGCAAAAGAAGAAGAATGTCCAGAAAATGAAGAAAATGATCAATTTTGGGATCTGAAAACAGGCACAGCCGAGCAGGCCTGCTGCCCGCTTCGTAGAGCTCTCGGAGAGCTTTCCAACAGTATGATGTGCGCTGCGTAACTCCTTACGGATCAAAAGTTATGGGCACCGGAGCGACAGAGACCTGGTCCTAAGCCCAACGCCCTCGGTTTGCAAGCCCAGCCTCTTCGTGAAGCGAAGTTGTCTTGCCCAATGTGCCTTGGTATTCGGTAATAGAAATGTGATGGATTAGGTTGTCGTCCTTTTTGCGGCTCACGACGTACGATCCGAGATGAAAAAACAATGAAAAAGAAGAAAAGTGTCCCGAAACATATGAAAATGTTCAATTTTGGGCCCCGTAAATAGGCTCAGCCTTGTACGCTTGTTGCCTTTGTCGTAGAGCTCTCAGAGAGCTTTCCAACGGTATGCTTTGCGCCGCGTAACTCCTTACGGACAAAAGATATGAGCACCGGAGCGACGGAGACCTGGTCCCAAGCGCCACGCCGTTGGTTTGCTGGCCCAGCCTCTACGTGAAGCAAAGTTGTCTTGGCCAAGGTGCCTTGGGATTCGGTGATAGAAATGTGATGGATTAGGTTGTCGTCCATTTCACGCCTCATGACGAAAGATCCGGGACGAAAAAATAGAGCAAAAGAAGAAAAATGTCTCAAAAATGATGAAAATGTTCAATTTTGGGATCTGAAAATAGGCACAGCCGAGTAGGCTTACTACCGCCTTCGTAGGGCTCTCGGAGATCTTTCCAACGGTATGCTGTGCACTGCGTAACTCCTTACGGATCAAAAGTTATGGGCTTCGCAGCGCAGGGGCCTTGGTCCCAAGCCCACGCCCTCGGTTTGCGGGCCCAGCCTTTACGTGAAGCGAAGTTGTCTTGCACAAGTTGTTGCGGGATTCAGTAATTGAAATGTGATAGATTAGTTGTCGTCCTTTTCGCGGCTCTTGACAAACGATCCGGAACGAAAAAATAGTGCAAAAGAAGAAAATTGTTCCGAAAATGATGAAAATGTTCAATTTTGGGATATGAAAATAGGCACAGACTAGTAGGATTGCTGCCCCCTTCGTAGAGCCCTCGGAGAGTTTTCTAACGGTATGCTGTGCGCCGAGTAACTCCTTACGGATCAAAAGTTATGGGCTCCAGAGCGACGAAAACCTGGTCCCAAACCCCACGCACTCGGTTTGCGGACCCATCCTCTACGTGAAGTGAAGTTTTCTTGCACAAGGTATTGTGGGATTCGGTAATAGAAATATGATGGATTAGGTTGTTGTACTTTTCGCTGCTCATGACGAATGATCCGGGACAAAAAAAATAGCGCAAAAGAAGAAAAATGTCCCGAAAATGATGAATATGTTAAATTTTGGGATATGAAAACAGACACAACCGAGCAAGCTTGTTGCCCCCTTCGTAGAGCTCTCGGAGACCTTTCCAACGGTATGCTGTGCACTGAGTAACTCCTTACGAATCAAAAGTTATGGGCTCCGGAGCGACGGAGACCTGGTCCCAAGCCCCATGCCCTCGATTTGCAGGCCCATCCTCTACGTGAAGTGAAGTTGTCTTGCACAAGGTGTTTTGGGATTCAATAATAGAAATTTGATGGATTAGGTTGTCGTCCTTTTCGCGGCTCATGACGAACGATACGGGACGAAAAAATAGAGCAAAAGAAGAAAAATATCCTGTAAATAATGAAAATGTTCAATTTTGGGATCTAAAAACAGGCAGAGATGAGTAGCCTTGCTACCCCCTTCGTAGAGCTCTCGGAGAGCTTTCCAACAGTATGTTCATTTTTGGGCCCCGAAAATGTTCAATTTTGGGCACCGAAAATAGGCTCAGCCTTGTACGCTTGTTGCCTTCGTCGTGAGCTCCGGAGCGACGGAGACCTAGTCCCAAGACCCACGCCGTTGGTTTGCTGGCCCAGCCTCTACGTGAAGCAAAGTTGTCTTGGCCAAGGTGCCTTGGGATTCGGTAATAGAAATGTGATGGATTAGGTTGTCGTCCTTTTCGCGCCTCATGACGAAAGATCCGGGACGAAAAAATAGATCAGAAGAAGAAAAATATCTCAAAAATGATGAAAATGTTCAATTTTGGGATCTGAAAACGGGCACAGCCGAGTAGGCTTACTACCGCCTACGTAGAGCTCTCGGAGAGCTTTCCAACGGTATGCTGTGCACCGCGTAACTCCTTACGGATCAAAAGTTATGGGCTCCGGAGCGTAAGGGCCTTGGTCCCAAGCCCACGCCCTCGGTTTGCGGGCCCAGCCTCTACGTGAAGCGAAGTTGTCTTGCACAAGGTTTTGCGGGATTCAGTAATTGAAATGTGATAGATTAGGTTGTCGTCCTTTTCGCGGCTTTTCACGAACGATCCGGAATGAAAAAATAGTGCAAAAGAAGAAAAATGTTCCGAAAATAATGAAAATGTTCAATTTTGGGATCTGAAAATAGGCACAGCCTAGTAGTATTGCTGCCCCCTTCGTAGAGCCTTCGGAGAGTTTTCCAACGGTATGTTTTGCGCCGGGTAACTCCTTACGGATCAAAAGTTATGGGCTCCGGAGCGACGAAAACCTGGTCCCAAGCCCCACGCCCTCGGTTTGCGGGCCCATCCTCTACGTGAAGTAAAGTTTTCTTGTGCAAGGTATTGTGGGATTCGGTAATAGAAATGTGATGGATTAGGTTATTGTCCTTTTCGCTGCTCATGACGAATGATCCAGGACAAAAAAATAGCGCAAAAGAAGAAAAATGTTCCGAAAATGATGAATATGTTCAATTTTGGGATCTGAAAACAGACACAGCCGAGCAGGCTTGCTGCCCCCTTCGTAGAGCTCTCGGAGACCTTTCCAACGGTATGCTCTGCACTAAGTAACTCCTTACGGATCAAAAGTTATGGGCTCCGGAGCGACGGAGACCTAGTCCCAAGCCCCACGCCCTCGATTTGCAGGCCCATCCTCTACATGAAGTGAAGTTGTCTTGCACAAGGTGTTTTGGGATTCAGTAATAGAAATTTGATGGATTAGGTTGTCGTCTTTTTCGCGGCTCACGACGAACGATACGGGACGAAAAAATAGAGCAAAACAAGAAAAATATCCCGAAAATAATGAAAATGTTCAATTTTTGGATCTAAAAATAGGCACAGATGAGTAGGATTGCTACCCCCTTCGTAGAGCTCTCAAAGAGCTTTCCAACAGTATGCTGTGCGCCTCTAACTTCCTACGGATCAAAAGTTATGGGCTCCGGAGCGACGAAGACCTGGACCCAAACCCACGCCCTCGGTTTGCGGGCCCAGCCTCTACGTGAAGCAAAGTTGTCTTGCACAAGGTGTTATGGGATTCAGTAATTGAAATGTGATGGATTAGGTTGTCGTCCTTTTCGTGGCTCTTGACGAACGATCCGAAACGAAAAAATAGTGCAAAAGAAGAAAAATGTACCGAAAATGATGAAAATGTTCAATTTTGGGATTTGAAATTAGTTACAGCCTAGTAGGATTGCTACCCCCTTCGTAGAGCCCTCGGACAGCTTTCCAACTGTATGTTGTGCGCCGAGTAACTCGTTACCGATCAAAAGGTATGGGCTCCGGAGCGACGGAGACCTAGACCCAAACCCCATGCCCTCGGTTTGCGGGCCCATCCTCTACGTGAAATAAAGTTATCTTGTACAAGATGTTGTGGGATTCGGTAATAGAAATGTGATGGATTAGGTTGTTGTCCTTTTCGCGGCTCATGACGAACGATCCGGGACGAAAAAATAGCCTAAACGAAGAAAAATGTCCCGAAAATGATGAATATGTTCAATTTTGGGATCTGAGAACAGACACAGTCGAGCAGGCATACTGCCCCTTCGTAGAGCTCTCGGAGAGCTTTCTAACGGTATGTTGTGCGCTGAGTAACTCCTTAGGGATCAAAAGTTATGGGCTCCGGAGCGACGGAGACCTGGTCCCAAGCCCCACGCCCACGATTTGCGGGCCCATCCTCTACATGAAGCGAAGTTGTCTTGCACAAGGTGTTTTGGGATTCGGTAATAGAAATGTGATGGATTAGGTTGTCATCCTTTTCGCGGCTCTTGACGAACGATCCGGGACGAAAAAATAGAGCAAAAGAAGAAGAATGTCCCGAAAATGAAGAAAATAATCAACTTTGGGATCTAAAAATTGGCACAGCCGAGCAGGCCTGCTGCCCGCTTCGTAGAGCTCTCAGAGAGCTTTCCAACAGTATGCTGTGCATCGCGTAACTCCTTACGGATCAAAAATTATGGGCACCGGAGCGATAGAGACCTGGTCCTAAGCCCCACGCCCTCGGTTTGCAAGCCCAGCCTCTACGTGAAGCGAAGTTGTCTTGCCCAAGGTTCCTTGGTATTCGGTAATAGAAAAGTGATGGATTAGGTTGTCGTCCTTTTCGCAGCTCACGACCTAGGATCCGGGATGAAAAAACAGCGAAAAAGAAGAAAAGTGTCCCGAAACATATGAAAATGTTCAATTTTTGGCCCCGAAAATAGGCTCAGCCTTGTACGCTTGTTGCCTTCGTCGTAGAGCTCTCAGAGAGCTGTCCAACGGTATGTTTTGCGCCGTGTAACTCCTTACGGACAAAAGATATGAGCACCGGAGCGACGGAGACCGGGTCCCAAGCCCCACGCCGTTGGTTTGCTGGCCCAGACTCTACGTGAAGCAAAGTTGTCTTGGCCAAGGTGCCTTGGGATTCGGTAATAGAAATGTGATGGATTAGGTTGTCGTCCTTTTCGTGTCTCATGACGAAAGATCCGGGACGAAAAAATAGAGCAAAAGAAGAAAAATGTCTCAAAAATGATGAAAATTTTCAATTTTGGGATATGAAAACAGGCACAGCCGAGTAGGCTTACTACCGCCTTCGTAGAGCTCTCGGAGAGCTTTCCAACGGTATGCTGTGCACCACATAACTCCTTACGGATCAAAAGTTATTAGCTCCGGAGCGCAGGGGCCTTGGTCACAAGCCCACGCCCTCGGTTCGCGGGCCCAGCCTCTATGTGAAGCGAAGTTGTCTTGCACAAGGTGTTGCGGGATTCAGTAATTGAAATGTGATAGATTAGGTTGTCGTCCTTTTCGCGACTCTTGACGAACGATTCGGAACGAAAAAATAGTGCAAAAGAACAAAAATGTTCCGAAAATGATGAAAATGTTCAATTTTGGGATTTGAAAATAGGCACAGCCTAGTAGGATTGCTGCCCACTTCGTAGAGCCCTTGGAGAGTTTTCCAACGGTATGCTGTAGGCCGAGTAACTCCTTACGGATCAAAAGTTATGGGCTCCGGAGCGACGGAATCCTGGTCCTAAACCCCACGCCCTCGGTTTGCGGGCCCATCCTCTACGTGAAGTGAAGTTTTCTTGCGCAATGTATTGTGGGATTCGGTAATAGAACTGTGATGGATTAGGTTGTTGTCCTTTTCGCTGCTCATGACGAATGATCCGGGACAAAAAAAATAGCGTAAAAGAAGAAAAATGTCCCGAAAATGATGAATATGTTCAATTTTGGGATCTGAAAACAGACACAGCCGAGCAGGCTTGCTGCCCCCTTCGTAGAGCTCTCGGAGACCTTTCCAACGGTATGCTGTGCACTGAGTAACTCCTTACGGATCAAAAGTTATGGGCTCCGGAGCGACGGAGACCTGGTCCCAAGCCCCACGCCCTCGATTTGCAGGCCCATCCTCTACGTGAAGTGAAGTTGTCTTGCACAAGGTGTTTTGGGATTCGGTAATAGAAATTTGATGGATTAGGTTGTCGTCCTTTTCGCGGCTCATGACGAACGATACGGGACGAAAAAATAGAGCAAAAGAAGAAAAATATCCCGAAAATAATGAAAATGTTCAATTTTGGGTTCTAAAAACAGGCACAGATGAGTAGGCTTGCTACCCCCTTCGTAGAGCTCTCGGAGAGCTTTCCAACAGTATGCTGTGCGCCTCGTAACTTCTTACGGATCAAAAGTTATTGGCTCCGGAGCGCCGGGGTCTTGGTCCCAAACCCACGCCCTCGGTATGCGGGCCCAGCCTCTACGTGAAGCGAAGTTGTCTTGCACAAGGTGTTGTGGGATTCAGTAATTGAAATGTGATGGATTAGGTTGTCGTCTTTTTCGCTGCTCTTGACGAACGATCCAGAACGAAAAAATAATGCAAAAGAAGAAAAATGTACCGAAAATGATGAAAATGTTCAATTTTGGGATTTGAAAACAGTTACAGCCTAGTAGGATTGCTACCCCCTTCGTAGAGCCCTCGGAGAGTTTTCCAACGGTATGCTGTGCGCCGAGTAACTCCTTACGGATCAAAAGTTATGGGCTCCGGAGCGACGGAAACCTGGTCCCAAACCCCACGCCTCGGTTTGCGGGCCCATCCTCTACGTGAAGTGAAGTTTTCTTGCGCAAGGTATTGTGGGATTCGGTAATAGAAATGTGATGGATTAGGTTGTTGTCCTTTTCGCTGCTCATGACGAATGATCTGGGACAAAAAAATAGTGCAAAAGAAGAAAAATGTCCCGAAAATGATGAATATGTTCAATTTTGGGATCTATAAACAGACACAGCTGAGCAGGCTTGTTGCCCCCTTCGTAGAGCTCTCGAAGATCTTTCCAACGGTATGCTGTGCACTGAGTAACTCCTTACGGATCAAAAGTTATGGGCTCCGGAGCGACGGAGACCTGGTCCCAAGCCCCATGCCCTCGATTTGCAGGCCCATCCTCTACGTGAAGTGAAGTTGTCTTGCACAAGGTGTTTTGGGATTCGGTAATAGAAATGTGATGGATTAGGTTGTCGTCCTTTTCGCGGCTCATGACGAACGATCTGGGATAAAAAAATAGTGCAAAAATATAAAAATATCCCAAAAATGTTGAAAATGTTCAATTTTGGGATCTGAAAACAGGCACAGCCGAGCAGGCTTACTACCCGCTTTGTAGAGCTCTTGGAGAGCTTTCCAATGGTATGCTGTGAACCGCATAACTCCTTACGTATCAAAAATTATGGGCACCGGTGCGACGGAGACTTGGTCATAGGCCCCACACCTTTGATTTGCGGGCCCAGCCTCTACATGAAGCGAAGTTGTATTGCCAAAGGTGCCTTTGGATTCGGTAATAGAAATGTGATGGATTAGGTTGTCGTCCATTTCGCGACTCACGACGTACGATCCGGTATGGAAAAACAGCAAAAAGGTAGAAAAGTGTCCCGAAACTAATGAAAACGTTCGATTTTGGGCTCCGAAAATAGGCACAACCGAGCAGGCTTGCTGCCCCGATCGTAGAACTCTCATAGAGCTTTCCAACGGTATGCTGTGCGCCGCGTAACTCCTTACGGATCAAAAGTTATGGTCTCCAGAGCGACGGAGACCTGGTCCCAAGCACCACGCCCTCGGTTTGCGGGCCCAACCTTTACGTGAAGTGAAGTTGTCTTGCCCAAGGTGCCTTGGGATTTGGTAATAGAAATATGACCAAGTCTCTATCGCTCCGTAGCCCATAACTTTTGATCGGTAAGGAGTTACGTGGTGCACAACATACCGTTAGAAAGCTCTCTGAGAGTTCTACGACGGGGGCAGCAAGCCTGCTCGACTGCACCTATTTTCGGAGTACAAAATCGAATGTTTTCATCAATTTTGGGACACTTTTCTTCTTTTGTGCTGTTTTTTCATCCTGGATGGTACGTCGTGAGCCGCGAAGAAGGACGACAACCTAATCCATCACATTTCTATTACCGAATCCCAAGGCACCTTGGGCAAGACAACTTCGAGGCTGGGCTCGCAAACCAAGGGCGTGGGGCTTCGGACCAGGTCTCCGTCGTTCCAGTGCCCATAACTTTTGATCCGTAAGGAGTTACGCGGCGCACAGCATTTTGTTGGAAAGTTTTCCAAGAGCTCTACGACGGGGGCTGCATGCCTGTTTAGCTGTGCCTATTTTCGGAGCCTAAAATCGAATGTTTTCATCATTTTTGGGACACTTTTATTCTTTTGCGCTGTTTTTTCATCTCGGATGGTATGTCGTTAGCCGCGAAAAGGATGACAACCTAATCCATCATATTTCTATTACCGAATCCCATGACACCTTGGGCAAGACAACTTCGCTTCACGTAGAGGCTGGGCCGGCAAACCGAAGCCATGGGACTTGGAACCAGGTCTCCGTCGCTCCGGTGCCCATAACTTTTGATCCGTAAGGAGTTAAGTGGCGCACAACATACCGTTGGAAAGCTCTTCCAGAGCTCTACGACGGGGATAGAAAGCCTGGTCAACTACGCCTATTTTTAGAGCCCAAAATCGAACGTTTTCATCAGTTTTTGGACACTGTACTTCTTTTTCGTGGTTTTTCCATCCCGGATCGTACGTCGTGAGCCGCAAAAAGAACGACAACCTAATCCATCACATTTCTATTACCGAATCCCGAGGCACCATGGGCAAGATAATTTCACTTCACGTGGAGGCTGGGCCCGCAAACTGAGGTTGTAGGGCTTGGGACCAGGTCTCCGTCGCTCCGGTGCCCATAAGTTTTGATCCGTAAGGATTTACGCGGCGCACAACATACCGTTGGAAAGCTCTCCGAGAGCTCTACAAAGGGAGAAGCAAGCATGCTTGGCTGTGCCTGTTTTCGGAGTCCAAAATCGAACATTTTCACCATTTTTGGGACACTTTTCTTCTTTTGCGCTGTTTTTCCTTCCCGGATCGTTCGTCATGAGCCGCGAAAAGGACGACAACCTAGTCCATCAAATTTCTATTACCGAATCCCACAACACCGTTTGCAAGACAACTTCGCTTCACGTAGAGGATTGGCCCGCAAATCGAGGGTGTAGGGCTTAGGACTAGGTTTTCGTCGCTTCGGAGCCCATAACTTTTAATCCGTAAGGAGTTACGCAGCGCACAGCATACTGTTGGAAAGCTCTCCGAGAGCTCTACGAAGGGGGTAGCAAGCCTGCTCAGCTGTGACTGTTTTCAAATCCCAAAATTGAACATTTTCATCATCTTCAGGACATTTTTGTTCTTTTGCGCTATTTTTTTGTCCCGGATCGTTTGTCTTGAGCCGCGAAAGGGACGACAACCTAATCCATCACATTTCTATTACAGAATCCCATGGCACCTTGGGCAAGACAACTTTGCTTCACGTAGAGGCTGGGCCCGCAAACCGAGGGCGTGGGGCTTGGGACCAGGTCTCCGTTGTTCCGGGGCCCATAACTTTTGATCCGTAAGGAGTTATGCGGCGCAGAACATACCGTTGGAAAGCTCTCTAAGAGCTCTACGATGGGGGCAGCAATCCTGCGCGGCTGCGCCTATTTTGGGAGCCCAAAATTGAACGTTTTCATCGGTTTCAGTACACTTTTCTTCGTTTGCACTGTTTTTCCATCCAGGATCGTACGTCGTGAGCCGCGAAAAGGACGACAACCTAATCCATCACATTTTTATTATTGAATCACTTGGCACCTTGGGCAAGACAACTTCACTTCACGTAGAGGCTGGGCCCGCAAACCGAGAGCATGGGGCTTAGGACTAGGTCTTCGTCGCTCTGGTACCCATAAGGAGTTAGGCGGCGCACAGTATACCGTTGAAAAGTTTTCCAAGAGCTCTACGACGGGGGCAACAAGCCTGTTCACCTGTGCCTGTTTTTGGAGCCCAAAATCGAACGTTTTAATCATTTTCAGGACATTTTTCTTCTTTTGCGTTATTTTTTCTTCCCAGATCGTACGTCGTTAGCCGTGAAAAGAAGGACAACCTAATCCATCATATTTCTATTACCGAATCCCATGGCACATTGGGCAAGACAACTTCGCTTCACGTAGAGGCTGGGCCCGCAAACCGAAGGCGTGGGTCTTGGGATAAGGTCTCCGTCGCTCCGGTGCCCATAACTTTTGATCCGTAAGGAGTTAGGCGGCGCACAACATACCGTTAGAAAGCTCTCCGAGAGCTCTACGACGGGGGAAGCAAGCAGAGTCGGCTATGCTTATTTTCAGAGCCCAAAATCGAATGTTTTCATTAGTTTTGGGACACTTTTCTTCTTTTACCCTATTTTTCTGTCCCGGATCGTAATTCGTGAGTCGCAAAAAGAACAACAACCTAATCCATCACATCTCTATTACCGAATCCCAAGGTACCTTGGACAAGACAACTTTGCATCACGTAGAGGTTGGGCCTACAAACCGAGGGCGTGGGGCTTGGGACCAAGTCTCCGTCGCTCCGTTGCCTATAACTTTTGATCCGTAAGGAGTTATGCGGTGCACATCATATAGTTGGGAAGCTCTCCGAGAGCTCTACGACGGCGGCAGCAAGCCTACTATGCTGTGCCTTTTTTTTAGCCTAAAATTGAACATTTTCATCAATTTCGTGACACTTTTCTTTTATTGTGCTGTTTTTTCAACCCGGATCGTACATCGTGAGCCGCGAAAAAGACGATAACCTAATCCAACACATTTCTATTACCGAATCCTAAGGCACCTTGGGCAAGACAACTTCGCTTCACGTAGAGGCTGGGCCCGCAAACCGAGGGCGTGGGGCTTGGGACTAGTCTCCGTCGCTCCAGAGCCCATAACTTTTGATACGTAAGGAGTTACGCGGCGCACAACATACCGTTGAAAAGCTCTATCAGAGCTCTACGACGGGGACAACAAGCTTGTTCAACTGCGCCTATTTTCGGAGCCTAAAATTAAACATTTTCATCAGTTTCGGGACACTTTTCTTCTTTTTCGCTACTTTTCCATCCCGAATCGTACGTCGTGAGCAACAAAAAGGACGACAACCTAATCCATCACATTTCTATAACCGAATCCCAAGGCACCTTGGCCAAGATAACTTCGCTTCACGTAGAGGCTGGGCCCGCAAACCGAGGGCGTGGGGCTTGGGACCAGGTCTTCGTCGCTCCGGTGCCCATATCTTTTGATCCGTAAGGAGTTACGTGGTGCACAGCATACCGTTTGAAATCTCTCTGAGAGCTCTACGACGGGGGCAACAAGCCTGCAAGGCTGCGTCTAATTTCGGAGCCCAAGATCAAACGTTTTTATCAATTTTAGGACACTTTTTTTTCTTTTTTGCTGTTTTTCTATCACGGATAGTACGTCATGAGCCGCGAAAAGGACGACAACCTAATCCCTCACATTTCTATTATGAATCCCAAGTCACCTTGGGCAAGACAACTTCACTTCACGTAGAGGCTAGGCCCGCAAACCGAGGGTGTGGTGCTTAGGACCAGGTCTCTGTCGCTCCGGTGCCCATAACTTTTGATCCGTAAGGAGTTACGCGGCGCACAACATACCGTTAGAAAGCTCTCCGAGAGCTCTACGAAGGGGGTAGCTAGCCTGCTCATCTGTGCCTGTTTTCAGATCCCAAAACTGAACATTTTCATCATTTTTGGGACACTTTTCTTTTTTAGCGCTATTTTTTCGTCCCGGATCGTTTGTCATGAGCCGCGTAAAGGATGACAACCTAATCCATCACATTTCTATTACCGAATCCCACAACACCTTGTGCAAGATAACTTCGCTTCACGTAGAAGTTGAGCCTGCAAATTGAGGGCGTGGGGCTTAGGACCTGGTCTCCGTCACTCCGGTGCCCATAACTTTTGATCCGTAAGGAGTTACGCAGCGCACAACATACCGTTGGAAAGCTCTCTAAGAGCTCTACGAAGGGGGCAGAAAGCCTGCTTGGTTGTGCTTGTTTTCAGATCCCAAAACTGAACATTTTCATCATTTTTGAAACATTTTTCTTTTTTTGCACTATTTTTTTATCCCGGATCGTTCGTCATGAGCCGCGAAAAGGACGACAACCTAATCCATCACATTTCTATTACCAAATCCCACAACACCTTCTGCAAGACAACACCTGGGCCAGCAAACCGAGGACGTGGGGCGTGGGGCTTGGGACCAGGTCTCCGTCGCTCCGGTGCCCATAACTTTCGATCCGTAAGGAGTTACGCAGCGCACAGCATGCCGTTGCAAAGTTTTCCAAGAGCTCTACGACGGGGGCTGCAAGCCTGTTTAGCTGTGCCTATTTTCGGATCCCAAAATTGAATGTTTTCATCATTTTAGGGTCACTTTTCTTCTTTTGCGCTATTTTTTCGTCCCGGATGGTACGTTGTTAGCCGCAAAAAGGATGACAACCTAATCCATCGTATTTCTAATACCGAATCCTATGGCACCTTGGGCAAGACAACTTCGCTTCACATAGAGTTAGGTGGCGCACAACATACCGTTGGAAAGCTCTTCCAGAGCTCTACGACGAGGGTAACAAGTCTGGTTAGCTGCACCTATTTTCAAAGTACAAAATCGAATGTTTTCATCATTTTCGGGATACTTTTCTTTTTTTTCGCTCTTTTTCCTTTCCGGATCATTCGTCATGAGCTGCGAAAGGGACGACAACCTAATCCATCACATTTCTATTACCGAATCCCACAACATGTCATGCCCCAACCCGGCCTATAAGGTTAGACTAGGGTGTGAACTAAACATTCAAGTAATATCACGTGCTTAGCTGTTTATGAAGATTTAACACCTAATTATTTAGTCTAAACTCCAAAGTTTTTTCGAAAAACTGGCAGCATAACGGTTGTAATTGGGCTCTTTGGTTTGACCTAATTCTCTAAACGCCTCATTTATTCCAATCATTAATCCAATTCCATTAAGGACTCCTATTTGTCACCAATCGATTTGCTTACTAGTTTATCTTGAAAGTCTCGTTTGGTTAATAAGCCTAACATGATAACTATGTCCCTTTTATTTGTCAATTTCCTATCATGCAAGTGCCTATTATCCTTTATTTTGCAAATGAGCACCTAAGTGAAATTAGATAGAATTAACTTAGTTGATTGTTCATCTAGTAGTTTGAATGCCTACGATAACTACTAATTAAGAAAACAAAAGCAAACAACCAAATAAAAGTTCATCCGGTTATAGATAGTACAATCCCAGAATTAGACCCAAATTACAACGGGGTCATTTACATCAATAAAATGAATAGTTTGCAATCAAACGCAACATCCATATAGCAACCACTTTCAGGCAAAGTACAAAAGCACGTAGGGACAAGCAATCACTCCAAGGAATCATCGTTAGGCACATTGTCCTTGGGTACCTGTTCTTGATCTTCTTCACCTGAGATGATAAAAGAGGGTGAGTCCTTATGAACTCAGCGAGGGGGAACGAGAAATACGTTTTGAAACTCATTTTCCGGTTCAATTTATGAAAACTCTTTTTGAGAACATGTCACGTATTACAAATAATAAGGTACATAATTATAAGAAACAAATCGAGTAACGGATACAAAGTAAGGGAACAAAAATACCAGTCTTTCCTCCCCGAGGTTCTCTAGGAACCAAGCGAGAGTACTTACATATAAGTATAGGAACAAGAATACCAGTCTTTCCTCCCCGAGGTTCTCTAGGAACCAAGCGAGAGTACTTATACACATAGTAAAAAGGATACGGTGAGCATTTGCTCTCAATATCAATTTCGATTCATTTGGTGCGGCCGACTTCGATAATCCCCTTATCGCTCCCAATTGGGTGTACTCTAGATGTACCCCGAAACCTACGACCCAACTCTCCAAGGGTGGAATGCCAAGCGAGAAAGGAAATTGGACCATGGCAGTCACGGGAGCACCGACAAGCCCTATGCCGCCCGGCTTTCGTGAAACGCTACCATGCCACAATGAAAGGTTGCAACCTCGTATGCAATGCACATTTATGTCATTTAACATTTCACATTAGGAGGTCAACAAAGTAGGTTGCCTCCGAACAAGTATATGATCACATTTTGACATATTGGCATATAAGGCATTGTAAGAACATATAATCATTCATATATCCATTTGAAAGCAATTAAACTTTAACGGGCAGCCAAGTAATCATGTTCAAATAAACCATTGAATATCTTTTAACAATTCACATTAAGAGGACAACAAAGTAGGTTGCCTCCGAGCAATTTCAAGATCACATATTGCCAAGTAAACGAACGAGGCATGCTTGACATGAAATTTCACTTGTAGAACACATAGAGTCATATGAACATTAAACGGGCAGCCATGTAACACATGCAAGTCAAGCCATATAACTCATTTCGAAGTCCACGTAATCAAGTGATACGATTATTCAACATGCAATGACATCAATCATGGGTTCGGGTGCAAGAAAAGCTTATTTGTCAACATGCAATGGTCAAAATCACATTTGAAGTTATAAGACATTTACGGGCAGCCCACTAAGCATATAATTCCCACACAATGTCCAATTGATCAATACTTAGCAAAACTACCTAGTCATTAGGGTTTCCATGTCATGTATATTCGTGCAATTGAGCCTCAACCCAACTCAAAGTCAATCTCAAACCATGCATCATTTAATTCAACATCCTCAAACATTCAAAACAGTCCACACAACATCCCATAGCTATAATCCCAAGCATTTAATTCAACAAGAGGAGTCACAACAATTTTCTAAGCACAACATTAAGTGAAACCCTTACTGCAATAGGCTGTCTTCTCACAATCAATCGGATAAGCAAACAATCTCCAAATTCAGTGAATAAGATTTCAAATTAAATCTTAAGAAGTTAACTAAAATCAGAAACAAACCTTGCATCAATTGGAGTTCGGGATCATTAGATATAGCCGAAACAGTGGAATAGCACAAAACTGTTCAGATTTGCACACTTTTCAGAAATTGACGTTTTTAAGGTTTTAGGATCAGTTTTAGCCTTGGTCCATTTCTGACAAAATTGTCCAGAACTGAAAAATCTAGCATCACACCAAATTTCATGCATTTTGGACATTATTTACAAAGTCAAATATGGTTCGTTCCACAAGGTCAGTGCATCTGCCAAAACCTGCTTCAGTTTTCCAGATTTCCAGATTTGGTCACATTTTAAAGATTTGCCATTTTGAGGACCTTATAGTCAAAATTAGCTTCGGCCTATTTCTGGGAAAAATGTTCAAAACTGTCCAAACTAGTCACCTACCAATTTTCAAGCATTTTCAACGTAATTTTCCTAGCTAAACTTACCTCGAACAGACTGGTCAGAGAGCTGTCAACAATTTCGACTTCACCTAGCATCATTTCCAAGCCAAGATCTTGCCATGCATGGTTGTTTAAGCTTATGAACGACCATATAGCTCAAGTACAGAAGCAAATACACACATCTATCAGCATGCATGCGAATTTTTGAAGAGTTTTCAAAAGGTTTTAACCCTCACCTTTGCAATCAACCCAAAAAATGCTCAAAACCTTGTTGAAGCTCAAATCTCTTCTTCTTCTTGCTTAGCCGAGATTCCAACTAGCTTTTCTCTATTTTTCCTAGCTTAGTGATCAATCTCTTAGCACATGCATGAGGTTAGAACAAGAAGAAAAGAAATGGAAGCTTAAAAACTCACCAAGGCCGAAAATGGTGACTCAAAATGCTTGCATGTGTGTTTCTTGCATCCTAGCTTGCTTGGGTGAGTTTCTTTGCTTGTGGTTTGTCTTGATGCACCATAGGATGATGAAGATGAGCTAAGAGGTGGAGAGAACTCAGCCAAAACCGAAATGGAGAGAGAGAGTGAGAGGGAGAGAGAGAAAATGTGAGGAAAGTGAGAGAAATGAGAGAAAAATGAGGCTTTTGCAAAAGTTGATGCATATGTTGGCCTTGGGCATGCAAAAATTCAGATTTGTGTCATCTTTTGAATTGTTTTAACATGTGTGTAAGAGAATGTTGGGTATTTAGGGATTTTAGGTAGAATAGAATATAGGATACGTTTAGAGGTTTGTGAGATTTTGTCTTGTAGTGAGTTTAAAATATAATATTTAGGTGTTAGTAGATTTTGTAGAGATTTGAATTAGGATTATAATAATAGTTAGTGGTGTTTGTAGGATTATTTTATAGTCTAGTGCTTTGGGTAGGATTCTTTATTGATTAGCGTGCGGGAACGCTTTCCTAAGTATAGGGCACGCACTACGAGACACACATAAATCAATACAGGGCACGAATCACGAGGTAGACACGAACTACGAGGTAAGACACGGACTTCAAGACTAATGCACACAATCCTAGGTGAATGCACGTAAACCAATGCAAGGCACGTAATTCAATGTAATACACGTAAATCGAGGTACGACTCTTAAACCTAGGTTAAGGTACGCAGTTCAAGGTTAGGGCACATGAAATGAGGTAACGCACGTACATCGAGGTCAGGGCACGTATTTCTAGGTATCGCATGTGAGTCGGTGGATTAGAGCACACTATTCTAGGTCAAGGCACGTATGACGAGGTATGCACAAAAACCAAGACAGGACATGAAATCCAAGGTCGGTCATATAATTAGGGGTCTATGGCACGCAAATCAAGGTAACACACGTTATTCGGGGTCAGGCCTCACACAACACCTTGTGCATGACAACTTCACTTCACGTAGAGGCTGGGCTCGCAAAACGAGGGCGTGGGGCTTGGGCCAAGTCTCCGTTGCTCCGGTGCCCATAACTTTAGATCTGTAAGGAGTTACGCGATGCACAGCCTACCATTGGAAACCTCTCCGAGAGCTCTACGACGGGGGCAGCAAGCCTGCTCGGCTGCGCCTATTTTTTGAGCACAAAATCAAACGTTTTCATTAGTTTCGGGATACTTATCTTCTTTTGCACTGTTTTTTCATCTCAGATCGTACGTCGTGAGCCGCAAAAAGGACGACAACCTAATCCATCACATTTCTATTACCGAATCCCAAGGCACCTTGGGCAAGACAACTTTGCTTCACGTAGAGGCTGGGCCCGCAAACAGAGGGCGTGGGGCTTAGGATTAGGTCTTTGTCGTTCCGGTGCCCATAACTTTTGATCCGTAGAGAGTTACGCGGCACACCGCATACCGTTAGAACGCGCTCCGAGAGCTCTACGGAGGGGGCAGCAAGCCTGCTCGACAGTACCTGTTTTTAGATCCCAAAATTGAACATTTTCATCATTTTTGGGACATTTTTCTTCTTTTGCTCTATTTTTTCGTCCCGGATCGTTCGTCGTGAGCTGCGAAAAGGACGACAACCTAATCCATCATATTTCTATTACCGAATCCCACAACACCTTGTGCAAGACTACTTCGATTCACATATAGGCTGGGCCAGCAAACTAAGGGCGTAGGGCTTGGGACCAGGTCTCCGTCGCCCCGGAGCCCATAACTTTTGATCTGTAAGGAGTTACGCGGCGCACAACATACTGTTGGAAAGCTCTATGAGAGCTCTATGACGGGGGCAGCAAGCCTGCTAGCCTGCGCCTATTTTTGGAGCCCAAAATTGAATGTCTTCATTAGTTTCGGGACATTTTTCTACTTTTTCGCAGTTTTTCTATCCCCGTTCGTACGTCGTGAGCTACGAAAAGGATGACAACCTAATCCATCACATTTCTATTACCGAATCCCAAGGCACCTTGGGCAAGACAACTTCGCTTCACGTCAAGGCTTGGCCCACAAAACGGAGGCCGTGGGGCTTGGGACCAGGTCTCCGTCGCTCCGGAGCCCATAACTTTTGATCCGTAAGGAGTTACGCGGCGCACAGCATATAGTTGAATGCTCTCTAAGAGCTCTACGACGGGGGTAGCAAGCCTTCTGGGCTGCACCTATTTTTACCCAAAATCTAAGGTTTTCATCAGTTTTGAGACACTTTTCTACTTTTGCACTGTTTTCCCATCCCGGATCGTACGTCGTGAGTCGCGAAAAGGACGACAACCTAATCCATCACATTTCTATTACCGAATCCCAAGGCACCTTGGGCAAGACAACTTCGCTTCACGTTGAGGTTGGGTCCGCAAACCGAGGGCGTGGGTCTTGGGACCAGGTCTCCGTCGCTCCGGTGCCCATAACTTTTGATCCGTAAGGAGTTAGGCGGCGCACAACATACCGTTTGAAAGCTCTCCGAGAGCTCTACGACGAGGGCAACAAGCAATGTTGGCTGTGCTTATTTTCAGAGCCCAAAATCGAATGTTTTCATCAGTTTCGGGACACTTTTCTTCTTTTGCCCCGTTTTTCTGTCCCGGATCGTATGTCGTGAGTCACGAAAAGGACGACAACCTAATCCATCACATCTCTATTACTGAATCCTAAGGCACCTTGGGCAAGACAACTTCGCTTCACATTGTGGCTGGGCCTTCAAACCGAGGGAGTGGGGCTTGGGACCAGGTTTCCGTCGCTCCGGTGCCCATAACTTTCGATCCGTAAGGAGTTTAGCAGCGCACAACATGCCGTTGGAAAGTTTTCCAAGAGCTCTACGACGGGGGCTGCAAGCTTATTTGGCTGTGCTTTTTTTCGGATCCCAAAATCGAACGTTTTCATCATTTTAGGGACACTTTTCTTCTTTTGCGCTGTTTTTTCATCTCGGATAGTACATCGTTAGCCGCAAAAAGGATAACAACCTAATCAATCATATTTCTATTACCGAATCCCATCGCATCTTGGGCAAGACAACTTCGCTTCACATAGAGTTATGTGGCGCACAACATACCGTTGGAAAGCTCTTCCAGAGCTCTACGACGAGGGTAACAAGCCAGTCAGCTGCACCTATTTTCAATGTACAAAATCGAACGTTTTCATCATTTTCGGGATACTTTTATTCTTTTGTGCTGTTTTTCCTTCCCGGATCATTCGTCATGAGCCACGAAAGAGACGACAACCTAATCCATCACATTTCTATTACCGAATCCCACAACACCTTGTGCAAGACAAATTCACATCATGTAGAGGCTGGGCTCGCAAAACTAGGGCGTGGGGCTTGGGCAAGGTCTCCGTCGCTCCGGTGCCCATAACTTTTGATCCGTAAGGAGTTACGCGATGCACAGCCTACCATTAGAAACCTCTCCGAGAGCTCTACGACGGAGGTAGCAAGCCTGCTCGGCTGCACCTATTTTTTGAGCACAAAATCGAACGTTTTCATTAGTTTAGGGACACTTTTCTTCTTTTGCACTGTTTTTTCATCCCAGATCGTACGTCATGAGCCGCGAAAAGGACGACAACCTAATCCATCACATTTCTATTACCGAATCCCAAGGCACCTTGGGCAAGACAACTTCGCTTCACGTTGAGGTTGGGTCCGCAAACCGAGGGCGTGGGTCTTGGGACCACGTCTCCGTCGCTCCGGTGCCCATAACTTTTGATCCGTAAGGAGTTAGGCGGCGCACAACATACCGTTGGAAAGCTCTCCGAGAGCTCTACGACGAGGGCAACAAGCAATGTTGGCTGTGTTTATTTTCAGAGCCCAAAATCGAATGTTTTCATCAGTTTTGGGACACTTTTCTTCTTTTGCCCCGTTTTTCTGTCCCGGATCGTATGTCGTGAGTCACGAAAAGGACGACAACCTAATCCATCACATCTCTATTACTGAATCCCAAGACACCTTGGGCAAGACAACTTCGCTTCACGTTGTGGCTGGGCCTTCAAACCGAGGGCGTGGGGCTTGGGAACAGGTCTCCGTCACTCCGGTGCCCATAACTTTCGATTCGTAAGGAGTTTAGCAGCGCACAACATGCCGTTGGAAAGTTTTCCAAGAGCTCTACGACGGGGGCTGCAAGCTTATTTGGCTGTGCTTTTTTTCGGATCCCAAAATCGAACGTTTTCATCATTTTAGGGACACTTTTCTTCTTTTGCGCTGTTTTTTCATCCCGGATGGTACATCGTTAGCCGCAAAAAGGATGACAACCTAATCAATCATATTTCTATTACCGAATCCCATCGCACCTTGGGCAAGACAACTTCGCTTCACATAGAGTTAGGTGGCGCACAACATACCGTTGGAAAGCTCTTCCAGAGCTCTACGACGAGGGTAACAAGCCTGGTCAGCTGCACCTATTTTCACTGTATAAAATCGAACGTTTTCATCATTTTCAGGATACTTTTATTCTTTTGTGCTGTTTTTCCTTCCCGGATCATTCGTCATGAGCCACGAAAGAGATGACAACCTAATCTATCACATTTCTATTACTGAATCCCAGAACACCTTGTACAAAACAAATTCACATCATGTAGAGGCTGGGCTCGCAAAACTAGGGCGTGGGGCTTGGGCAAGGTCTCCGTCGCTCCGGTGCCCATAACTTTTGATCCGTAAGGAGTTACGCGATGCACAGCCTACCATTGGAAACCTCTCCGAGAGCTCTACGACGGAGGTAGCAAGCCTGCTCGGCTGCACCTATTTTTTGTGCACAAAATCGAACGTTCTCATTAGTTTCGGGACACTTTTCTTCTTTTGCACTGTTTTTTCATCCCGGATCGTACGTCATGAGCCGCGAAAAGGACGACAACCTAATCCATCACATTTCTATTACCGAATCCCAAGGCACCTTGGGCAAGACAACTTCGTTTCACGTTGAGGTTGGGTCCGCAAACCGAGGGCGTGGGTCTTGGGACCAGGTCTCCGTCGCTCCGGTGCCCATAACTTTTGATCCGTAAGGAGTTAGGTGGCGCACAACATACCGTTGGAAAGCTCTCCGAGAGTTCTATGACGAGGGCAACAAGCAATGTTGGCTGTGCTTTTTTTTTCAGAGCCCAAAATCGAATGTTTTCATCATTTTCGGGATACTTTTCTTCTTTTGCCCCGTTTTTCTGTCCCGGATCGTATGTCGTGAGTCAAGAAAAGGACGACAACCTAATCCATCACATCTCTATTACTGAATCCCAAGGCACCTTGGGCAAGACAACTTCGCTTCACGTTGTGGCTGGGCCTTCAAACCGAGGGCGTGGGGCTTGGGACCAGGTCTCCGTCGCTCCGGTGCCCATAACTTTCGATCCGTAAGGAGTTTAGCAGCGCACAACATGCCGTTGGAAAGTTTTCCAAGAGCTCTACGACGGGGGCTACAAGCTTATTTGGCTGTGCTTTTTTTCGGATCCCAAAATCGAACGTTTTCGTCATTTTAGGGACACTTTTCTTCTTTTGCGCTGTTTTTTCATCCCGGATGGTACATCGTTAGCCGCAAAAAGGATGACAACCTAATCAATCATATTTCTATTACCGAATCCCATCGCACCTTGGGCAAGACAACTTCGCTTCACATAGAGTTAGGTGGCGCACAACATACCGTTGGAAAGCTCTTCCAGAGCTCTACGACGAGGGTAACAAGCCTGGTCAGCTGCACCTATTTTCACTGTACAAAATCGAACGTTTTCATCATTTTCAGGATACTTTTATTCGTTTGTGCTGTTTTTCCTTCCCGGATCATTCGTCATGAGCCACGAAAGAGATGACAACCTAATCCATCACATTTCTATTACTGAATCCCAGAACACCTTGTACAAGACAAATTCACATCATGTAGAGGCTGGGCTCGCAAAACGAGGGCGTGGGGCTTGGGCCAGGTCTCCGTCGCTCCGGTGCCCATAACTTTTGATCCGTAAGGAGTTACGCGGTGCACAACCTTCCATTGGAAACCTCTCCGAGAGCTCTACGACGGAGGTAGCAAGCCTGCTCGGCTGTACCTATTTTTTTAGCACAAAATCGAACGTTTTCATTAGTTTCGGGACACTTTTCTTCTTTTGCACTATTTTTTCGTCCCGGATCGTACGTCATGAGCCGCGAAAAGGACGACAACCTAATCCATCACATTTCTATTACCGAATCCCAAGGCACCTTGGGCAAGACAACTTTGCTTCACGTAGAGGCTGGGCCAGCAAACAGAGGGCGTGGAGCTTAGGACTAGGTCTCCGTCGCTCCGGTACCTATAACTTTTGATCCGTAGGGAGTTACGCGACGCACAGCATACCGTTGGAACGTGCTCCGAGAGCTCTACGAAGGAGGCAGCAAGCCTGCTCGGCTGTACCTATTTTCAGATCCCAAAATTGATCATTTTCATCATTTTCAGGATATTTTTCTTCTTTTGCTCTATTTTTTCGTCCCGGATCATTCATCATGAGCTGCGAAAAGGATGACAACCTAATCTATCATATTTCTATTACCGAATCCCACAACACCTTGTGCAAGACAACTTTGATTCACATAGAGGCTGGGCACGCAAACTGAGAGGGTGGGGCTTGAGACCAGTTCTACGTCGCCCCGGAGCCCATAACTTTTGATCCGTAAGGAGTTACGCCGCGCACAACATACCTTTGGAAAGCTCTATGAGAGCTCTACGACGGGGGCAGCAAGCCTACTAGCCTGCACCTAATTTCGGAGCCCAAAATCGAACGTCTTCATTAGTTTCGGGACACTTTTCTACTTTTTCGCAGTTTTTCTATCCCCGTTCGTACGTCATGAGCCGCGAAAAGGACGACAACCTAATCCATCACATTTCTATTACCGAATCCCAAGGCACATTGGGCAAGAGAACTTCGCTTCACGTCGAGGCTGGGCCCAAAAAACGGAGGCCGTGGGGCTTGGGACCAGGTCTCCGTCGCTCCGGAGCACATAACTTTTGATCCGTAAGGAGTTACGCGGCGCACAGCATACAGTTGGAATGCTCTCTAAGAGCTCTACGACGGCGGTAGCAAGCCTTCTAGGCTGCTCCTATTTTTAGAGGCCAAAATCTAACATTTTCATCAGTTTCGAGACACTTTTCTACTTTTGCACTGTTTTTCCATCCCGGATCGTACGTCGTGAGCTGCGAAAAGGACGACAACCTAATCCATCACATTTCTATTACCGAATCCCAAGCGTCTTGGACAAGAAAACTTCGCTTCACGTTGAGGCTGGGCCCGCAAACCGAGGGCGTAGGGCTTGGGACCGGGTCTCCGTCGCTCCGGTGCCCATAACTTTTGATCCGTAAGGAGTTACGCGACGTACAGCATACCGTTGAAAAGTTTTCCAAGAGCTCTACGACGGGGGCAGCAAGCCTGTTTAGCTGTGCCTATTTTCGGAGCCTAAAATCGAATGTTTTCATCATTTTCGGGACACTTTTATTCTTTTGTGCTGTTTTTTCTTCCTGGATGGTATGTCGTTAGCCGCGAAAATGATGACAACCTAATCCATCATATTTCTATTACCGAATCACTTGCCACCTTGGGCAAGGAAACTTCGCTTCACGTAGAGGCTGGGCCCGCAAACCGAGGGCGTGGGGCTTGGGACCAAGTCTCCGTCGCTTCGGTACCCATAACGAGTTACGCGGCACACAACATACCGTTGGAAAGTTTTCCAAGAGCTCTATGACGGGGGCGACAAGCCTGTTCATTTGTGCCTATTTTTGGAGCCCAAAATCGAACGTTTTAATCATTTTCGGGACACTTTTCTTCTTTTGCGTTATTTTTTCATCCCAGATCGTACGTCGTTAGCCGAGAAAAGAAGTACGACCTAATCCATCATATTTCTATTAACGAATCCAATGGCACCTTGGGCAAGACAACTTCGCTTCACGTTGAGGCTGGGCCCACAAACCGAGGGCGTGGGGCTTGGGACCAGGTCTCTGTCGCTTCCTAAGGAGTTAGGCGGTGCACAGCATACCGTTGGAAAGTTTTCCAAGAGCTCTATGACGGTGGCAGCAAGCCTGTTTAGTTGTGCCTATTTTCGGAGCTTGAAATCGAATGTTTTCATCATTTTCGGAACACTTTTCTTCTTTTGCGCTGTTTTTTCTTCCCGGATGGTATGTCGTTAGCCGCGAAAAGGATGACAACCTAATCCATCATATTTCTATTACCGAATCCCATGGCACATTGGGCAAGACAACTTCGCTTCATGTAGAGGCTGGGCCTACAAACCGAAGGCATGGGGCTTGGGACCAGGTCTCCGTCGCTCCGGTACCCATAACTTTTGATCCGTAAGGAGTTAGGTGGCGCACAACATACCGTTAGAAAGCTCTTCCAGAGCTCTACGATGGGGGTAGAAAGCCTGGTCAACTACGCCTATTTTTAGAGCCCAAAATTGAACGTTTTCATCAGTTTTTGGACACTTTTCTTCCTTTTCGCGATTTTTCCATCCCGGATCGTTCGTTGTGAGCTGCGAAAAGGTCGAAAACCTAATCCATCACATTTCTATTACCAAATCCCGAAGAAACTTGGGCAAGACAAGTTCACTTCACGTAGAGGCTGGGCCCGCAAACTGAGGTTGTGGGGCTTGGGATAAGGTCTCCGTTGCTCCAGTGCCCATAACTTTTGATCCGTAAGGATTTACGCGGCGCATAGCATACCGTTGGAAAGCTCACTGAGAGCTCTACAAAGGGAGTAGCAAGCCTGCTCGGCTGTGCCGATTTTTGGAGCCCAAAATCGAAGATTTTCATCATTTTTGGGACACTTTTCTTCTTTTGCGCTATTTTTCCTTCCTAGATAGTTCATCATGAGCCACGAAAAGGACAACAACCTAATCTATCAAATTTCTATTATCGAATCGCACAACACCTTGTGCAAGACAACTTCGTTTCACGTGCGGATGGGCCCGCAAACCGAGGGCGTGGGGCTTATGACCAGGTCTCCGTCGCTCCGGAGCCCTTAACTTTTGATCCGTAAGGAGTTACGCATCGCACAGCATACCGTTGGAAAGCTCTTCGGGAGCTCTACGAACGGGGCAGCAAGCCTGCTCGGCTGTGCCTATTTTCAGATCCCAAAATTGAACATTTTCATCATTTTCAGGACATTTTTGTTCTTTTGCGCTATTTTTTCATCTTGGATCGTTCGTCGTGAGCCGCGAAAAGGACGACAACCTAATCCATCACATTTCTATTACAGAATGCCATTGTACCTTGGGCAAGATAACTTCGCTTCACGTAGAGGCTGGGCCCGCAAACCGAGGGCGTGGGGCTTGGGACCAGGTCTCCGTCGCTCTGGGGCCCATAACTTTTGATCCGTAAGGAGTTATGCGGCGCACAACATACCATTGGAAAGATCTCTGAGAGCTCTTCGATGGAGGCAGCAATCCTGCTCGGCTGCACCTATTTTGGGAGCCCAAAATCAAACGTTTTCATCAGTTTCGGGATACTTTTCTTCGTTTGTGTTGTTTTTCCATCCCGGATCGTACGTCGTGAGACACGAAAAGGACGACAACCTAATCCATCACATTTTTATTACCGAATCACTTGGCTCCTTGGGCAAGGCAACTTCGCTTCACGTAGAGGCTGGGCCCGTAAACCGAGGGCGTGGGGCTTGGGACCAGGTCTTCGTCGCTCTTGTACCCATAACGAGTTACGCGGCGCACAGCATGCCGTTGAAAAGTTTTCCAAGAGTTCTACGACGGGGGCGACAAGCCTGCTCATCTGTGCCTGTTTTCGGAGCCCAAAATCGAATCTTTTAATCATTTCCGAGACATTTTTCTTCTTTTGCATTGTTTTTTCGTCCCAGATCGTACGTCATTAGCCGCGAAAAGAAGTACGACCTAATCCATCATATTTCTATTACTGAATCCAATAGCACCTTGGGCTAGACAACTTCGCTTCACGTAGAGACTGGGCCTGCCAACCGAAGGCGTGGGGCTTGGGACCAGGTCTCCGTCGCTCCGGTGCCCATAACTTTTGATCCGTAAGGAGTTAGGCGGCGCACAACATAACGTTGGAAAGCTCTCAGAGAGAGGTACGACAGGGGCAACAAGCAGTGTCAGCTATGCTTATTTTCAGAGCCCAAAATCGAATGTTTTCATCAGTTTCGGGACACATTTCTTCTTTTGCCCTATTTTTTTGTCCTGGATCGTACGTCGTGAGTCGCAAAAAGAACAACAACCTAATCCATCACATCTCTATTACCGAATCCCAAGGCACCTTGGGCAAGACAACTTCGCTTCACGTAGAGGCTGGGCCTACAAACCGAGGGCGTAGGGCTTGGGACCAGGTCTCCGTCGCTCCGGTGCCCATAACTTTCGATCCGTAAGGAGTTACGTAGCGCACAGCATGCCGTTGGAAAGTTTTCCAAGAGCTCCACGACGGGGGCAGCAAGCCTGTTTAGCTGTGCCTATTTTCGGATCCCAAAATCGAACGTTTTCATCATTTGAGGGACACTTTTCTTTTTTTGCGCTGTTTTTTCATCCTGGATAGTACGTCGTTAGCCGCAAAAAGGATGACAACCTAATCCATCTTATTTCTATTACCGAATCCCATGGCACCTTAGGCAAGACAACTTCGCTTCACATAGAATTAGGTGGCTCACAACATACCGTTAGAAAGCTCTTCCAGAGCTCTATGACGAGGGTAACAAGCCTGGTCAGCTGCACCTATTTTCAAAGTACAAAATCGAACGTTTTCATCATTTTCGGGATACTTTTCTTCTTTTGCGCTGTTTTTCCTTCCCGTATCATTTATCATGAGCCGCGAAAGGGACGACAACCTAATCCATCACATTTCTATTACTAAATCCCACAACACCTTGTGCAAGACATCTTTACTTCACGTAGAGGCTGGGCTCACAAAACGAGGGTGTAGGGCTTGGGCCAGGTCTCCGTCGCTCCGGTACCCATAACTTTTGATCCGTAAGGAGTTACGCGATGCACAGCCTACCATTGGAAACCTCTCCGAGAGCTCTACGACGGGGGTAGCAAGCCTGCTCGGCTGCGCCTATTTTTTGAGCACAAAATCGAATGTTTTCATCTATTTTGGGACACTTTTCTTCTTTTGCACTGTTTTTTCATCCCGGATCGCACGAGCCACGAAAAGGACGATAACCTAATCCATCATATTTCTATTACTGAATCCCAAGGCACCTTGGGCAAGACAACTTTGCTTCAGGTAGAGGCTGGGCCCCCAAACAGAGGGCGTGGGGCGTGGGGCTTAGGACCAGGGCTCCGTCGCTCTGGTGCCCATAACTTTTGATCCGTAGGGAGTTACGCGGCGCACAGCATATTGTTGGAACGCGCTCCGAGAGCTCTACGAAGGGGGCAGCAAGCCTGCTCGACTGTACTTGTTTTTAGATCCCAAAATTGAACATTTTCATCATTTTCGGGACATTTTTCTTCTTTTACTCTATTTTTTCATCCCGGATCGTTCGTCGTGAGCTGCGAAAAGGATGACAACCTAATCCATCATATTTCTATTACCGAATCCCACAACACCTTGTGCAAGACAACTTCGATTCACATAGAGGCTGGGCCCGCAAACTAAGGGCGTAGGGCTTGGGACCAGGTCTCCGTCGCCCCGGAGCCCTTAACTTTTGATTCGTAAGGAGTTACGCGCGGTGCACAATGTAACGCCCCGATCCCTCACGAGACCGGAGGCTCTAATAACCAAGCTATTCTCAACCCAATTCCAACCCAGTCTCAAAATTTTAGGGAAAAACAGACAGAGTTTCCCCTGTACTATGGACATTCTGAAAACCTGTAAACTCTTAAATAAGGTAACCACAAGGTAAACAATCTTTTCATGGCTAAATATTTAAATATTCAAGGCCATCCGAGCCTTGAAGCAAACAACAGTTCCAAAACCACACAAGCATGCAAGTAACTTGTTTACAATAGTCTAATAGCCATGCCATTCTAGGATAACATTAAAACATACTTAGAGATAAAACATTCTACACTAAGCCATTCACTCCCAAGCATGCAAAGCAACTAGAAATAGAAATATAAGTTATTACAAGCCATAGAATTACCACTGCTACTACATTATCAGACTTCCAGCTTACATATTACTCAAATACATACATGAGCTTTAAGGCCCCAAAATAGATTATACATAGAACAACAAATTCTTCACATAGCAACCAGAAAGTACATCCACCTCAGACAAATATCACACAACAGCTAAGGCAACTCCACCAACTGTGCCACCTGAAACATGTTAGCGAGGTATGAGCAACCACTGTTGCCCAGTGAGGGATAAAGTCCCAGGGCGTGCAATGCAACAGGTAATACAGTTAAACGACAATAACAATGAGACAATTAAAGAACCAATGATAGCTTAAATAACCACACATTTGAAAGGATACATTTCACAAAAACCCCTATACACCAATCTTCACTGGTCTTCATTCACGATCCACGAATCACGAGCACGATCACGATAAGCCGGCATAACCCCAAACACTCCAGTGGGTGTACTCCGGATGTACCCCGATAAGCCTACGACCCAACATCCCCTGACAATCTCCGAACCAGGCGAATGAGGGACTAGGGCACGGAGTTTGAATATCCACTGGCAAGCCCTCTACCGCCCAGCTGATATTCAATACATCCGCCCCTGACACTATGGTTGCGCAACCACGATGCAATGCACTTAACAATGGCAATTTAATAGCAATAATATAAGCATTAACACATAGGAGGATCAACAAAGTAGGTTGACCTCGGTGCAATTAGAATAGAAGCAATTATAGAAGCTAATAAGCAGTTTACAAAGGAACATATACAAGTTAAGCATAGAATTATACCAAAAGCTCCAAATCAACTTGAAACCACATATAAACACTTAAGGAGTCATGCCATGGGTTTAGAAGTGTGAGACAACCGAAATTGCACCTAAACCCCTTTGTTTTTCAAACTATTTCTCTTCCAAACCAAGGTTAATGATTCCATTTTCAAAGGAAACTCTCCCAACCCTCTAACTAACCCTCAAGGTACCCTCTCAATCCTCTAACTCATTCAAATGCACGCGATTACCCTGAAAGCCCCAATTTCCCTCTTATGGCTTTAAACTACTCCTACATTGTCCGGGCTTCAAACAAGGAATATCAAAGCTTCTATAGCACCTAGGTAGCCTAAGAATACTAGAAGTGAAGCTCGAATTCACCCGGATTCACATTAACCTCAAAAGCCCCAAATTAAAGTCGGCTATTTTCCATTTTAAGAGATTTAAGGGCAATGCAAGTGCACGGGGCTATTAGGTTACCTTCACTAGCACCTAAGGTATCTATTAGAAGCATTGAATCAAGCTAATTCGAGCAATTACGCAAAACCCTAGAAAAATGTCACTATTCACCCTAAAAATCAAACTAACGATTCTAACCGTTTAAATTGCGAAACGATGGCTCAAATATGTTCTCTAGCATTCATATACATGGTATAATAGCATAGATAACTAATACAATGGCATTTGAACACATTTTCAACAAATCAAGAAAAGAGCAACTATTTAGAAATGCAAAAACAAGCCGTGAAATCCCTCACCAATGCGCGTAGGAGCACCTAGGAAGCTTGCAAACACCCTACACTAGTTGCTCAAGGCTTGGCTTGGCTTGGATTGAAGAGTTGAAGAGCAAAAATCAATTTTCTCCTCCTCCTAGCTGCTCTCGGCCTTGCACAGTGTTTTTCAGCATTTTTTTGTTTTGTTCTTTGCTAGTTATGAGCTAAGGTGTGTAATATAGGGTGCATAGTTGGGTGGGGTCAAGTTTGGGTATTTAAGTGGTCAATTATAATGCGCGTAGTAAGCTTAAAACGAGTCTAAAGTGAAGGATGTGAGCTAGCTAATTAATTTACCAAGTTTTGTTACGTAACACTATTCATTGAACTACTAAAATCATTTTCTAAACGAGCTCTCCTATCGCCTCTAGCTCAATTTCACATTTTTCCCACTACTTTAACAATTAATATGATTTAATAAAAATGTTAATTCACTAATAGAATGCAGTTTAAAAATGGGATGAATAGTGACTACATAAGATGGTTAACAAAGCACAGAAGGAAATACGCAAATAATGAATGCAATAGTAAGTCAAAGTATGGCTAATTCTCGGGCGTCACACACAACATACCGTTGGAAAGATCTACGAGAGCTCTACGACGGGGGTAGCAAGCCTGCTAGCCTGTGCCTATTTTCGGAGCCTAAAATCGAACGTCTTCATTAGTTTTGGGACACTTTTTTACATTTTCGCTGTTTTTCAATCCCCATTCGTACGTCGTGAGCCGCGAAAAGGACGACAACCTAATCCATCACATTTCTATTACCAAATCCCAAGGCACCTAGGGCAAGACAACTTCGCTTCACGTCGAGGCTGGGCCCACAAATCGGAGGCCGTGGGCCTTGGGACCAGGTCTCCATCGCTCCGGAGCCCATAACTTTTGATCCGTAAGGAGTTACGCGGCGCACATCATACAGTTGGAATGCTCTCTAAGAGCTCTACGACGGGGGTAGCAAGCCTTCTAGGCTGCGCCTATTTTTAGAGCCCAAAATCTAACGTTTTCATCAGTTTCGAGACACTTTTCTACTTTTGCGCTGTTTTTCCATCCCAGATCGTACGTCGTGAGCCGCAAAAAGGATGACAACCTAATCCATCACATTTCTATTACTGAATCCCAAGGCACCTAGGGCAAGACAACTTCACTTCACGTCGAGGATGGGCCCACAAAACGGAGGCTAAGGGGTTTAGGACCAGGTCTCCGTCGCTCCGGAGCCCATAACTTTTGATCCGTAAGGAGTTACGCGGCGCACAACATACAGTTGGAATGCTCTCTAAGAGCTCTACGATGGGGGTAGCAAGCCTTCTAGGCTGCGCCTATTTTTAGAGCCTAAAATCTAATGTTTTCATCAGTTTTGAGACACTTTTCTACTTTTGCGCTGTTTTTCTATCCCAGATCGTACGTCAGGAGCCGTGAAAAGGACGACAACCTAATCCATCACATTTCTATTACCGAATCCCAAGGCACCTTGGGCAAGACAACTTTGCTTCATGTTGAGGCTGGGTCCGCAAACCGAGGGCGTGGGCCTTGGGACCAGGTCTCCGTCGCTCCAGTGTCCATAACTTTTGATCCGTAAGGAGTTATGCGGCGCACAGCATACCGTTGAAAAGTTTTCCTAGAGCTCTGCGACGAGGGCAGCAAGCCTGTTTAGCTGTGCCTATTTTTGGAGCCTAAAATTGAATGTTTTCATCATTTTCGGGACACTTTTCTACTTTTGCGCTGTTTTTTCTTCCCGAATGGTATGTCGTTAGCCGTGAAAAGGATGACAACCTAATCAATCATATTTCTATTACCGAATCACTTGGCACCTTGGGCAGGGCAGCTTCGCTTCACATAGAGGCTGGGCCTGCAAATCGAGGGCGTGGGGCTTGGGACCAGGTCTCCGTCGCTTCGGTACCCATAACGAGTTACGCGGCGCACAGCATACCGTTGGAAAGTTTTCCAAGAGCTCTACGACGGGGGCGACAAGCCTGTTCATCTGTGCCTGTTTTCGGTGCCCAAAATCGAACGTTTTAATCATTTTTGGGACACTTTTCTTCTTTTGAGTTATTTTTTTGTCTCAGATCGTACGTCGTTAGCCGCGAAAAGAAGTACGACCTAATCCATCATATTTCTATGACCGAATCCAATGGCACCTTGGGCAAGACAACTTCGCTTCGTGTAGAGGCTAGGCCCGCCAACCAAAGGCGTGGGGCTTGGGACCAGGTCTCCGTCGCTCTGGTGCCTATAACTTTTGATCCGTAAGGAGTTAGGCGGCGCACAACATACTGTTGGAAAGTTCTCCGAGAGCTCTACGACGGAGGCAACAAGCAGTGTCAGCTGTGCTTATTTTCAGAGCCCAAAATTGAATGTTTTCATCAGTTTCGGGAGACTTTTCTTCTTTTGCCCTATTTTTCTGTCCCGGATCGTACGTTGTGAGTCGCGAAAAGAACGAGAACCTAATCCATCACATCTCTATTACCGGATCCCAAGGCACCTTGGGCAAGACAACTTCGCTTCACGTAGAGGCTGGGCCTACAAACCGAGGATGTAGGGCTTGGGACCAGGTCTCCGTCGCTCTGGTGCCCATAACTTTTGATCCGTAAGGAGTTACGCAGCGCACATCATGCCGTTGGAAAGTTTTCCAAGAGCTCTACGACTGGGGCTGCAAGCCTGTTTAGCTGTGCATATTTTGGGATCCCAAAATCGAATGTTTTCATCATTTTAGGGACACTTTTCTTCTTTTGCGCTGTTTTTTCGTCCCGGATAGTACGTCGTTAGTTGCAAAAAGGATGACAACCTAATCCATCATATTTCTATTATCGAATCCCATGGCACCTTGGGCAAGACAACTTCGCTTCACATAGAGTTAGGTGACGCACAACATACCGTTGGAAAGCTCTTCTAGAGTTCTACGACGAGGGTAACAAGCCTGGTCAGATGTACCTATTTTCAAAGTACAAAATCGAACGTTTTCATCATTTTCGGGATACTTTTCTTCTTTTGCACTATTTTTTCTTCCCGGATCGTTCGTCATGAGTCACGAAAAGGACGACAACCTAATCCATCACATTTCTATTACCGAATCCCACAACACCTTGTGCAAGACAACTTCACTTCACGTAGAGGCTGGGCTCGCAAAACGAGGGCATAGGGCTTAGGACCAGGTCTCCGTCGCTCCGAGGCCCATAAATTTTGATCCGTAAGGAGTTATGCAGCGCACAGCATACCGTTGGAAAGCTCTCTGAGAGCTCTTCGATGGGGGCAGCAATCCTGCTCGGCTGTGCCTATTTTGGGAGCCCAAAATCGAAAGTTTTCATCAGTTTCGTGACACTTTTCTTCTTTTGCGCTGTTTTTTCCGTCCCGTATCGTACGTCGTGAGACGCGAAAAGGACGACAACCAAATCCATCACATTTTTATTACCGAATCACTTAGCACCTTGGGCAAGGCAACTTTGCTTCACGTAGAGGTTGGGCCCGCAAACCGAGGGCGTAGGGCTTGGGACCAGGTCTCCGTCGCTCTGGTACCCATAACGAGTTACGCGGCGTACAGCATTCCGTTGGAAAGTTTTCCAAGAGCTCTACGATGGGGGTGATAAGCCTGTTCATCTGTGCCTGTTTTCGGAGCCTAAAATCAAACGTTTTAATCATTTTCGGGACACTTTTCTTTAGTTGTGTTGTTTTTTCGTCCCAGATCGTACGTCGTTAGCTGCGAAAAGAAGTATGACCTCATCCATCATATTTCTATTACCGAATCCAATGGCACCTTGGGCAAGACAACTTCGCTTCACGTAGAGGCTGGGCCCGCCAACTGAAGGCGTGGGGCTTGGAACCAGGTCTTCGTCGCTCCGGTGCCTATAACTTTTGATCTGTAAGGAGTTAGGTGGCGCACAACATACCGTTGGAAAGCTCTCCGAGAGCTCTACGGTGAGGGCAACAAGCAGTGTTCTCTGTGCTTATTTTCAGAGCCCAAAATCGAATGTTTTCATCATTTTTGGGACATTTTTCTTCTTTTGCCCTGTTTTTCTGTCCCGGATCGTACGTCGTGAGTCGCGAAAAGGACGACAACCTAATCCATCACATCTCTATTACCGAATCCCAAGGCACCTTGGGCAAGACAACTTCGCTTCACGTTGTGGCTGGGCCTGCAAACCGAGGGCGTGGGGCTTGGGACCAAGTCTCCGTCGTTCCGGTGCCCATAACTCTCGATCCGTAAGGAGTTACGTAGCGCACAACATGTCGTTGGAAAGTTTTCCAAGAGCTCTACGACGGGGGCTGCAAGCTTGTTTAGCTGTACCTATTTTTAGATCCCAAAATCGAACGTTTTCATCATTTTAGGGACACTTTTCTTCTTTTGCGCTGTTTTTTCATCCCGGATGGTACGTCTTTAGCCGCAAAAAGGATGACAACCTAATCCATCATATTTCTATTACCTAATCCCATGGCACCTTGGGCAAGACAACTTCGCTTCACATAGAGTTAGGTGGCGCACAACATACCGTTGGAAAGCTCTTCTAGAGCTCTACGACGAGGGTAACAAGCCTAGTTAGCTGCACCTATTTTCAATGTACAAAATCAAACGTTTTCATCATTTTCGGGATACTTTTCTTCTTTTGCGTTGTTTTTCCTTCCCGGATCGTTCGTCATGAGCCGCGAAAGGGACGACAACCTAATCCATCACATTTCTATTACCGAATCCCACAACACCTTGTGCAAGACAACTTCACTTCACGTAGAGGCTGGGCTCGCAAAACGAGGGCGTAGGGATTGGGCCAGATCTCCGTCGTTCCGGTGCCCATAACTTTTGATCCGTAAGGATTTACGCGGTGCACAGCCTAACATTGGAAACCGCTCTGAGAGCTCTACGACGGGGGTAGCAAGCCTGCTCAGCTGCGCCTATTTTTTGAGCACAAAATCGGACATTTTCATTAGTTTCGGGACACTTTTCTTCTTTTGCAATGTTTTTTCGTCTCGGATCGTACGTCGTGAGCCGCGAAAAAGACGACAACCTAATCCATCATATTTTTATTATCGAATCCCAAGGCATCTTGGGCAAGACAACTTTGTTTCACGTAGAGGCTGGGCCCGCAAACAGAGGGCGTGGAGCTTAGGACCAGGTCTCCGTCGCTCCGGTGCCCATAACTTTTGATGCGTAGGGAGTTACACGGCGCACAACATACCGTTGGAACGCGCTCCTCGAGCTCTACGAAGGGGGCAGCAAGCCTGCTCGGCTGTACTTGTTTTTAGATCCCAAAATTGAACATTTTCATCATTTTCGGGACATTTTTCTTCTTTTGCTCTATTTTTTCATCCCGGATCGTTCGTCGTGAGCTGCGAAAAGGACGACAACCTAATCCATCATATTTCTATTACCGAATCCCACAACACCTTGTGCAAGACAACTTCGATTCACATAGAGGCTGGGCTCGCAAACTGAGGGCGTAGGGCTTGGGACCAGGTCTTCGTCGCCCCGAAGCCCATAACTTTTGATCCGTAAGGAGTTACGCGGCGCACAACATACCGTTGGAAAGCTCTATGAGAGCTCTACGACGGGGACAGCAAGCCTGCTAGCCTGCGTCTATTTTCGGAGCCCAAAATCGAACATCTTCATTAGTTTCGGGACACTTTTCTACTTTTTCACTGTTTTTCTATCCCTGTTCGTACGTCGTGAGTCATGAAAAAGATGACAACCTAATCCATCACATTTCTATTACCGAATCCCGAGGCAACTTGGGCAAGACAACTTCACTTCACGTAGAGGTTGGGCCCGCAAACTGAGGTTGTGGGGCTTGGGACAAGGTCTTCGTCGCTCCAGTGCCCATAACTTTTAATCCCTAAGGATTTACGCGGCGCACAGCATACCGTTGAAAAGCTCTCCGAGAGCTCTACAAAGGGAGTAGCAAGCCTGCTCGGCTGTGCCTATTTTCGGAGCCCAAAATAGAACATTTTCATCATTTTCGGGACACTTTTCTTCTTCTGCGCTATTTTTCCTTCCCGGATAGTTCGTCATGAGCCGCGAAAAGGACGACAACCTAATCTATCAAATTTTTATTACCGAATCGTACAACACCTTGTGCAAGACAACTTCGCTTCGCGTGAGGATGGGCCAGCAAACCGAGGGCGTGGGGCTTAGGACCAGGTCTCCGTCGCTCCGGAGCCCATAACTTTTGATCTGTAAGGAGTTACGCAGCGCACAACATACCGTTGGAAAGCTCTTCGAGAGCTCTACGAAGGGGGCAGCAAGCCTGCTCAGCTGTGCCTATTTTCAAATCCCAAAATTGAACATTTTCATCATTTTTAGGACATTTTTGTTCTTTTGCGCTATTTTTTCGTCCCGGATCGTTCGTCATAAGCCGCGAAAAGGACGACAACCTAATCCATCACGTTTCTATTACAGAATCCCATTGCACCTTGGGCAAGACAACTTCGCTTCACGTAGAGGCTGGGCCCGTAAACCGAGGGCGTGGGGCTTGAGACCAGGTCTCCGTCGCTCTGGGGCCCATAACTTTTGATCCGTAAGGAGTTATGCGGCGCACCGCATACCATTGGAAAGCTCTCTGAGAGCTCTTCGATAGGGGCAGCAATCCTGCTCAGCTGCGCCTATTTTGGCAGCCCAAAATTGAACGTTTTCATCAGTTTCGGGAAACTTTTCTTCTTTTGCGCTGTTTTTTCATCCCGGATCGTACGTCGTGAGACGTGAAAAGGACGACATTCTAATCCATCACATTTTTATTACCGAATCACTTGGCACATTGGGCAAGGCAACTTCGCTTCACGTAGAGGCTGGGCCTGCAAACCGAGGGCATGGGGCTTGGGACTAGGTCTCCATCGCTCCGGTACCCATAACGAGTTACGTGGCGCACAGTATACCGTTGGAAAGTTTTCCAAGAGCTCTACGACGGGGGTAACAAGCCTGTTCATATGTGCCTGTTTTTAGGGCCCAAAATCGAACGTTTTAATAATTTTTGGGACACTTTTCTTCTTTTGCAATGTTTTTTCGTCTCAGATCGTACGTCGTTAGCCGCGAAAAGTAGTACGACCTAATCCATCATATTTCTATTACCAAATCCAATGGTGCCTTGGGCAAAACAACCTCGCTTCACGTAGAGGCTGGGCCCGCCAACCGAAGGCGTGGGTCTTGGGACCAGGTCTCCGTCGCTCCGGTGCCCATAACTTATGATCCGTAAGGAGTTAGGCGGCGCACAACATACCGTTGGAAAGCTCTCCGAGATCTCTACGACGGGGGCAACAAGCAGTGTCAACTATGCTTATTTTCAGAGCCCAAAATCGAATGTTTTCATCAGTTTTGGGACACTTTTCTTCTTTTGCCCTGTTTTTATGTCCTGGATTGTACGTCGTGAGTCACGAAAAGGACGACAACCTAATCCATCACATCTCTATTACCGAATCCCAAGCCACCTTGGGCAAGACAACTTCGCTTCACGTAGAGGCTGGGCCTACAAACCGAGGGCGTGGGGCTTGGGACCAAGTCTCCGTCGCTCTGGTGCCCATAACTTTTGATCCGTAAGGAGTTACGCAGTGCACAGCATACCGTTGGAAAGCTCTCCGAGAGCTCTCCGAAGGGGGCAACAAGCCTACTCGGCTGTGCCTGTTTTCAGATCCCAAAACTGAACATTTTCATCATTTTTGGGACATTTTTCTTTTTTTGTGTTATTTTTTCGTCCCGGATCGTTCGTCACGAGCCGCGAAAAGGACGACAACCTTATCCATCACATTTCTATTACTGAATCCTACAACACCTTTTGCAAGACAACTTCACTTCACATAGATGCTGGGCCCGCAAACCGAGGGCGTCGGGCTTGGGACTAGGTCTCCGTCTCTCCAGTGTCCATAACTTTTGATCCGTAGGGAGTTACGCGGTGTACAACATACTGTTGGAAAGCTCTACAACGGGGACAGTATGCGTGCTCGGCTGGGCTGGTTTTTTGAGCCCAAATCGAACATTTTCATCATTTTCGGGACACTTTTCATCTTTTGCGCTATTTTTCCATCTGGGATCGTACGTCGTGAGCCGTGAAAAAGACGACAACCTAATCCATCACATTTCTATTACCAAATCCCATGGCACCTTGGGCAAGAGAACTTCGCTTCACTTAGAGGCTGGGCCCACAAACCATTGGTGTGGGGCTTGGGACCAGGTCTCCGTAGCTCTGGAGCCCATAACTTTTGATCTGTAAGGAGTTACGCGGCGCACAACATACTGTTGGAAATCCCTCAGAGAGCTCTATGAAGGGAGAAGCAGGCATGCTCGGCTGTGCCTGTTTTCGGATCCCAAAATTGAATATTTTCTCATTTTTGGGACACTTTTCTTATTTTGCGCTGTTTTTCCTTCCCGGATCGTTCGTCATGAGCCGCAAAAAAGGATGACAACCTAATCCATCAAAATTCTATTGCCGAATCCCACAACACCTTGTGCAAGACAACTTCACTTCACGTAGAGGTTGGGCTCACATACCGAGGGCGTGGGGACTGGGACCAAGTCTCCGTCGCTCCGGTGCCCATAACTTTTGATCCGTAAGGAGTTACGTGGTGCACAACATACCATTGGGAAGCTCTCTGAGAGCTCCACGACGGGGGCAGCAAGCCTGCTCAGTTGTGCCAGTTTTTTGAGCCCAAAATCAAACATTTTCATCAGTTTCGGGACATTTTTTCTTCTTTTGCGCTGTTTTTTCGTCCCTGATCGTACGTTGTGAGCCGCGAAAAGGACGACAACCTATTCCATCACATTTCTATTACCGAACCCCACAACACCTTATGCAAGACAACTTCACTTCACGTAGAGGCTGGGCTCGCAAACCGAGGGCGTAGGGCTTGGGACCAGGTCTCTGTCGCTCCGGAGCCCATAACTTTTAATTCGTAAGGAGTTATGCGGCACACAACATACCGTTGAAAAGCTATCTGAGAGCTCTACGACGAGGACAACAAGCCTGCTTGGCTGCGACTATTTTCAGAGCCCAAAATCGAACATTTTCATCAATTTTGGGACACTTTTCTTCTTTTGCGTTGTTTTTCCATCACGGATCCTACGTCGTGAGCCGCGAAAAGGACGACAACCTAATCCATCACATTTTATTACCGAATCCCATGGCACCTTAGGCAAGACATCTTCGCTTCACATAGAGGCTGGGCCCGCAAACCGAGGGCGTGGGGCTTGGGGCCAGGTCTCCGTCGCTCCGGTGCCCATAAGGAGTTACGCGGCGCACAGCATACCGTTGGAAAGTTTTCCAAGAGCTCTACGACGGGGGCGACAAGCTTGTTCATTTGTGTCTGTTTTCAGAGCCCAAAATCAAACGTTTTAATCATTTTCATGACACTTTTCTTCTTTTGCGCAGTTTTTTCGTCCCAGATTGTACGTCGTGAGCCGTGAAAAGAAGGACAACCTAATCCATCATATTTCTATTACCGAATCCCATGGCACCTTGGGCAAGACAACTTCGATTCACGAAGAGGCTGGGCCTGCAAACCGAAGGCGTGGGGCTTGGGACCAGGTCACCGTCGCTTCGGTGCCCATAACTTTTGATCCGTAAGGAGTTAGGCGGTGCAAAACATACTGTTGGAAAGCTCTCCAAGAGCTGTACGCCGAGGGCATCAAGCATAGCCGGCTGCGCTTATTTTCAGAGCCCAAAATCGAATGTTTTCATCAGTTTTGGGACACTTTTCTTCTTTTTCCCTGTTTTTCTGTCCCGGATCGTACGTCGTGAGTCGCGAAAAAGACGACAACCTAATCCATTACATCTCTATTACCGAATCCCAAGGCACCTTGGGCAAGATAATTTCGCTTCATGTAGAGGCTGAGCGTGCAAACCGAGGGCGTGGGGCTGGGGACCAGGTCTCCATCGCTTTGGTGCCCATAACTTTTGATCCATAAGGAGTTACGAGGAGCACAGCATACCGTTGGAAAGCTCTCCGAGAGCTCTACGACGGGGGTAGCAAGCCTACTCGGATGCACCTATTTTTGGAGCCCAAAATCGAACATTTTCATCAATTTCGGGACACTTTCAAGTTTTGCATTGTTTTTCCATCCCGAATCGTACGTCATGAGCCTCGAAAAGGACGACAACCTAGTCTATCACCTTTCTTTTACCGAATCCCATGGCGCCTTAGGCAAGACTACTTCGCTTCACGTAGAGGCTGGGCCCGCAAACCGAGGGCGTGGGGCTTGGGACCAGGTCTCCGTCGCTCTAGTGCCCATAACTTTTGATCCGTAAGGAGTTACGCGGTGCACAGCATACCGTTGGAAAGCTCTCCGAGAGCTCTACGACGGGGGCAAGAAGCCTGCTCAGTTGCACCTATGTTTTGAGCCAAAAATTGAACGTTTTCATCAGATATGGGACACTTTTCTTCTTTTGCGCTGTTTTTTCGTCACGGATCGTACGTCGTGAGCCGCGAAAAAGTTGACAACCTAACCCATCACATTTCTATTATCGAATCCCAAGGCACCTTGGGCAAGACAACTTCGCTTCACGTAGAGGCTGGGCCCACAAACCGAGGGGGTGGGGCTTGGGACCAGGTCTCCGTCGCTCTGGAGCCCATAACTTTTGATCTGTAAGGAGTTACGCGGCACACAGGATACCATTTGAAAGCTCTATGAGAGTTCTACGACGGGGGCAGCAAGCCTGTTCGGCTGCGCCTATTTTCGGAGCCCAAAATCGAATGTTTTCATCAGTTTTGGGACACTTTTATTCTTTTTCGCTGTTTTTCCAACCCGGATCGTACGTCGTGAGTAGCAAAAAGGACGACGACCTAATCCATCACATTTCTATTACCGAATCCCAAGGCACCTTGGCCAAGACAACTTCACTTCACGTAGAGGCTGGGCCTGTAAACCGAGGGCGTGGGGCTTGAGACCATGTCTCTGTCGCTCCAGTGCCCATAGCTTTTGATCCGTAAGGAGCTACGTGGCGCAAAACATACCGTTTGAAATCTCTATGAGAGCTCTACGACGAGGGCAGCAAACCTGTAAGGCTGTGGCTATTTTCGGAGCCCAAAATCTAGCGTTTTTATGAATTTTTGGACATTTTTTCTATTTCGCTATTTTTCTATTCCGGATCGTACGTCGTGTGTCACGCCCCAACCCAGCCTATAAAGGTTAGACTAGGGTGTGATCTAAACATTCAAGTCCTTATACATTCTTAACCATTCTAGGAGGTTTAACACTTAACGTTTTATTCTAGACTCTAAAATTTTTCAGAAATCCGGCAGCATAACGACTGTAATTGGGCTATTGTTTTGACCTAAATTTTCTAACAGCCTCAAAACTTTTAATTCAAGTTCATTCCCGACTAGAGTTTACTATTTTATCATCAATTGAATTGCCTATTGGTTATTTCGACGTCCCGTTTGATTTATAACCTAGCATGGTACTATGTCTCGTTTGTCCATTTATCCTCGTTTCAAAATATACCTGTTGATCTTAGCTTATTAGCGAGTATATGTTGAGATTGGATAAGTTCATTTGCCTATTCTTTAACTAGTATCATAACCTATGATAGACTAATGATAACAAAAGCAAAAACAATCATAGTATGTCTAGTATCAGTCTACTTAATATAAGTACAAACCAAAATTAGACCCCAAATTACAACGGGGGTCTTTTACATTAGCAACAACAAGCAACATAAGATAAATGGTCTTCAAGCAGCACAAAATACACAAGTAGTCACGCTCAAGCAAAACAACAATAACAGGCAATCACTCCAGGGGTTCATCATTAGGTACATTGAGCTCGGGTTCCTGTACCTGTTCTTCTTCACCTGAAATGATAAAAGAGGGTGAGTCCTTATGAACTCAGCGAGGGGGAACGAGAAATAAGTTTTGAAACTCATTTTCCGGTTAAACTTATGAAAACCCCTTTCTCAAACATGAATACAACAGAAATACAAGTACATAACAGGAATACCGGTCTTTCCTCCCCGAGGTTCTCTAGGATCCAAGTGGGAGTACTTATACACATAATAAAAAGGATACGGTGAGCTTTTGCTCTCAGATCAGATCCAGGATCAATTGTTACGGCCGACTTCAAATCATCCCCCAAACACACCAGGTGGGTGTACTCCGGATGTACCCCAAAATCCTATGACCCAATTCTCCGAGGAAGTCTAGCCCCCAAGCGAGAGAGGGAATGGGACCATGGAGGTCATGGTAACACCGGCAAGCCCGATGCCGCTCGGCGTGCGTGATCACTACCATGCCGACAGGAAAGGTTGCAACCTTGTATGCAATGCACATTCATGACAGGTAATATGTATCATAGAAGGAGGACAACAAAGTAGTTTGCCTCCGGACAGTCATAAGATTGTACATTGACAGATAAACAAGCAGGACACGATAAGACAAGAAATTTCACTTGAAAGACATATAAAGTTATATGGAAATTAAACGGGCAGCCATGTAACACATGTAAAACAGGCCATATAACTCATTAAAAAGTCCACGCAATCAAGTGATAAGATTATTCAACGTGCAATGATATCAACATGGGTTCGGATGCAAGAAAAGCTTATTTGACAACATGCCATGGTCAAATTCACATTTGAAGTTATAGAACATTTACGGGCAGCCGACTAAGCATATAATTTCCATACAATAACCAAGAATCAACACTTAGCAAAACTACCTAGTCATTAGGGTTTCCATTTCATGCTTAATCGTGTGATTAAAATCCTAAGTCAACTCAAAATCATTCTCAAGTCATGCATCATTCCATTCAAGCATCCTCAAGTACTCAAAAACAGTCCACATAACATCCCAACACAACTTTTCCACACAATTAGTATCACAAGAGAGGTTACAACAATTTCCCAAGCATGTAGCTAAATGAAACCTTTACTGCAATAGGCTGTTTTCTCACAATCAATAGGTTACACAAACAATATCCAAATTCAGTGAATAAGATTTCAAATTAAAGCTTAAGAAGTTAACTAAAATTAGAAACAAACCTTGCATCAATTGGAGTTCAGAATCATTAGTTATAGCCGAAACAGTGAGGTAGCACAAAACTGTCCAGATTTGCACACGTTTCAGAAATTGACGTTTTTGAGGTCCTTAGGGTCAGTTTTAGCTTTGGTCCATTTCTGACAAAATTGTCCAAAACTGAAAAATATAGCAGCACACCAACTTTCACGCATTTTGGACAAAACTTACTAAGTCAAATATGGTTCGTTCCACAAGGTCAGTGCATCTGCCAAAACCTGCTTCATTTCTCCAGATTTCCGGATTTTGTCACATTTTAAAGATCTGCTATTTTGAGGACCTTAGAATCAAAATTAGTTTCGGCCTATTTCTGGGAAAAATGTTCAAAACTGTCCAAACTAGTCACCTACCAATTTTAAAGCATTTTTAAGATCATTTTCCTAGCTAAACTTACCTCGAACAGACGGGTCAGAGAGCTGTCACACAAATTCGACATCACCTAGCATCATTTTCAAGCCAAGATCTTGCCATGCATGGTTGTTTAAGCTTATGAACGACCATATAGCTCAAGTACAGAAGCAAATACACACATTTATGAGCATGCATGTAAATTTTGAAGAGTTTTCAAAAGGTTTTAACCCTCACCTTTGCAATCAACCCAAAAAAAATGCTCAAAACCTTGTTGAAGCTCAAATCTCTTCTTCTTCTTGCTTAGCCGAGATTCCAACTAGCTTTTCTCTATTTTTCCTAGCTTAGTGATCAATCTCTTAGCACATGCATGAGGTTAGAACAAGAAGAAAAGAAATGGAAGCTTAAAAACTCACCAAGGCCGAAAATGGTGACTCAAAATGCTTGCATGTGTGTTTCTTGCATCCTAGCTTACTTGGGTGAGTTTCTTTGCTTGTGGTTTGTCTTGATGCACCATAGGATGATGAAGATGAGCTAAGAGGGGGAGAGAACTCAGCCAAAACCGAAATGGAGAGAGAGAATGAGAGGGAGAGAGAGAAAATGTGAGGAAAGTGAGAGAAATGAGAGAAAAATGAGGCTTTTGCAATTTTTTGAGCATGTGGTCAGCCTTGGGCATACAAATTCAGGCTTTTTTTGTCTTCAAGATGGAATTTTGAAATGTTAGCATGAGCATAGGTGGTTTGGTCGAAAATGGTGTGAGAATTGAGGTGGTTTGAGCAATTTTTTATGCATTTGTGTCATAGTTTGTCTAAGCATGCATAGTTAATTGTATAATTGTTCAAACCTTGTGCAAAAACCATGGTATGGTTGGCCAAAGCATGTGCCAAATCTGAATTCTTGTCATCTTTTGAGTGTTAATTTGTTATGTGTTAAAAATGCAAAAAGAACAAAGAATAAAGAATAAGGAATGTCTAGTGTTTGGTGCATTTTTGTCCTCTAGTGAATTGAATTAGGATTATTATATTGATAGTGGACTTTGTAGGATTGTTTTAGGATTATTTTATAGTTTAGTGCTCCGTGTAGGATTCTTTATTGATTAGCGTGAAAGCACGCTTTCCTAGGTCTAGGGCACGCACTACGAGGTAGGGCACGAACTACGAGATGAATGCACGTTTTTCAAGACTAAGGCACATACTTCAAGATAAGTGCACAGATTCTAATGCTAACACACGCAACCCTAGGTGAATGAACGTAGATCAAAATAAGGCACGTAATTCAATGAAATGCACGTAATTCAAGACACGACTCTTAAACCTAGGTTAAAGCACGCGGTTCAAGGTTAATGCACACGAAACGAATATACAAACGCAAATCGAGGTCTCGTACGTAAATTAAGGTTATGGCACGTTTATCTACGTCTTGCACGTATCTCGAGAATTAGGGCACACAATTCTAGGTTAAGGCATGTATAATGAGTCATGCACGAAAACCAAGACAAGATACGTAAACCAAGGTTGGCCATACAATTCTAGGTCTAAGGCACGTTATTCGGGGTCGGGGTCGGGCCTCACATCCTCCCCTCCTTAAAAGAATTTCATCCCGAAATTCATTCTTGCCTATTGAGGTCATTTAGACAGATTCTGACCCTTGTGATTCTTCCTACTCCGGTTCATCCCGTGTTTGGCGATCTCTTACCACCACCAATTCACTTCCTATGTTTCTCCAATCATTTAATTCGGTGTGATCCCTATATTTACAGTTCGTTCCTTTGAACAACTCTCTTTTCTCCAATTGATCTTAAGGTCGAGTTTATTAACTAAGGTTAGAATCTCCAAACATAGTCATCAAAGCTGCATCGGTATTCTAACAATATAACTGTAACTCCAAAAATCATGGTTCATGTTGTATCAATCTTGCATTCATACCTCAAAAGGAATATCACAATAATTCCATAATCCTAGGGTGACATACGCTAATTTCAAGATGATAGATCTATATCAGATTTTCTATCAACTAGCTTCAAAATTGTTAACACCTAGGACATACACGTGTTATGGGTCGTTTCCATTTCAGGAAAAACTCTCCAAACAAACTGATCCATCTCAAATCGTCATCTATCGATGGTATTATAGCCCTTCTTATCTCGCAGGTACATTAGATTAGCGAATCTTCTAATGACTAGTCTCCCGATCATAGGCTCCTATTCACTAACATCCTTTCCCAGCTTCGTTAACCTTCATGCTCGTAATCAACGAGAAAGACCGTTGAGATTCATTAAACTCGAATTCTAAGGTTTATTAAGTATCACTAACAAATTGCCATCGAAATTGCATGGGTAAACTAATCATGTTGCACTAGTTCAACTTTTCAAGTAAATTCATCAACTCGTAATCCACAATTTATTCCTTATTCAAATCCCTATCTTTAAGTCACGAGGCTTCAGAATTTCTTTAATCTTAACCAAACTCCTAGGGCGAATAGTTTCCACCTCAAATAAATTCCACTCACCTCAATCCAAGGTTACGTCATACTTAAGAAGACAATGGTCCTACTCACTTAGTGACCTAGTCATCCATTCGAACACTTAATGCCTGCCAATATATCTTCGACACTAATGTTACTAAGCTAGGTTCATAGCCATGTAAGTGAGATCAATTCTCTACTAGGTTACCGGTCGTACAACAACAATCCTAAGACTATAAATGGGTACCAAAATGATCTAGCTCATAAGACACTTACCATACTAATCCAAGTAGCTTGTTACACAAAATAACTTCAAGGCCGTGTCAACATAAGAATTATGACCACGAGGCATCCTTCAACATAACCTATTAGAACTTCAAAAGTAATCAATTACTTATCTAACTATCACTACAAAATTCACCCCTCTTATTCGACAACCATAATTCGAAGTCTCTAACTGCTAGTTTCTAGAAGTGAAACGGTGCACATAGATACGGTGGTTTAACAATAGTCTCTTGGGTCATCATGACTCTGATTCATCTCTATCTTACTCTCTTCGTTTACATTTTCAACTAGCTAAGAGTATCAAGACTCATCGACCTTAGGTCCTAGGGTTCACCATGAATCATCATGCATACTCACTATTAGCTATTTAGGATTACTAATCATATCCTAAGGACTCCACTTTGCAACCAGATGCTTTAATCTCATTTCCATGGTTTATATAATAGGTCCATCGGTCTTACTTAAGGATATATGCTTTCCAACATCCTCTAGGGTATCTAAACAACGAGTGTATAGAATGACTTACTTGCATAATCACAACTAAACTCGAGAGGCACCAAATTAATACCATGATTCTAAATATCACTGATATCCAACTTAGGACCTTCAGTAATGTTAGTCATCTAATGCACAATTCCATTCCTTACACTTTTATCCGACCTAACATTTTAGGTGCAGTTTTCCAAACACGAGTTCTAGCTACGTGAATTCCTTGATTCCAACATTTCTATACCTTGTTATACTAAAGAATCATCAACCTTGTTAAACTCAGTCTCTAGAGTTACCTACATGTCTTGAGGTTGTCCATTGTTAAGTCACTCAAATACACTATCCATGTCTCAATAATCTAACCCCTAAAAGTAACTATCGTCAACTTCCACAAATTCATCTTTTAATTTCTAGGTCACAATCTTACCATTGAGTGAACTTGAAACTCGTTAATATACACCTTATTAGGTTCAACGATGCTTAATTCCAATCGAGTAAGGATTCAATCATATAATTAGTCTATTATACCATTTTAAGATATAAGAATTTGATTCAGAAGCAACTCCTAAGTCAAACTTCCATTATAAGCATGTGAATATATATATACTACTCCACATCTCTAATAGTATATTCTTATATCTAAGGAAAGTTGTATGTCCTTAACATTTATTCTTGAACCACAATTAGAAGAACGGTTTGATGGAATTAAGAACTTTATAGCTATAAAATTGATAACTTAATCACAGGTATGTGTATTCCAAAGATAAAGAGATTATTTTACCTCAACAATTATACCTGTGCTACGCATTTTATATATATGCATATCCAATAAGATATATGATCCATTGAGCACCTATGAAGATGCGAGAAATCTCTAATCGAGCCTTTCGTTCGTCCTGCACAAATTCACTTCCCTGAAAGTCCTAATCCTAACTATCTATGTGTATAAACAGTCATTCATGGTTATATAACATGCACATATATCAAGGAAGGAGTATAAAAGCATGCATGCATTATTGAGGGCACTAACGTGTCGATGTGCATGACACATAATACATATAGTCCACAAAGGCACATAGTATTCAATTCTCAAAGCAATTAAAGCACATTAGCACACATTAACACATATAAACAAGACATCATAATTACCTTAGGGCTTCTACCCATGGTCCGAGAGTTGAACCCGACTAACGCCTAGTTACTAAACTAAGCTCTGATACCATTCTAATATAAGGTGTCACGCCCCAACCCAGCCTATAAAGGTTAGACTAGGGTGTGATCTAAACATTCAAGTCCTTATACATTCTTAACCATTCTAGGAGGTTTAACACTTAACGTTTTATTCTAGACTCCAAAATTTTTCAGAAATCCGGCAGCATAACGGCTGTAATTGGGCTATTGTTTTGACCTAAATTTTCTAACAACCTCAAAACTTTCAATTCAAGTTCATTCCCAACTAGAGTTTACTATTTTATCATCAATTGAATTGCCTATTGGTTATTTTGACGTCCCGTTTGATTTATAACCTAGCATGGTACTATGTCTCGTTTGTCCATTTATCCTCGTTTCAAAATATACCTGTTGATCTTAGCTTATTAGCGAGTATATGTTGAGATTGGATAAGTTCATTTGCGTCCTTAACTAGTATCATAACCTATGATAGACTAATGATAATAAAAGCAAAAACAATCATAGTATGTCTAGTATCAGTCTACTTAATATAAGTACAAACCAAAATTAGACCCCAAATTACAACGGGGGTCTTTTACATTAGCAACAACAAGCAACATAAGATAAATGGTCTTCAAGCAGTACAAAATACACAAGTAGTCATGCTCAAGCAAAACAACAATAACAGGCAATCACTCCAAGGGTTCATCATTAGGTACATTGAGCTCGGGTTCCTGTACCTGTTCTTCTTCACCTGAAATGATAAAAGAGGATGAGTCCTTATGAACTCAGCGAGGGGGAACGAGAAATAAGTTTTGAAACTCATTTTCCGGTTAAACTTATGAAAACCCCTTTCTCAAACATGAATACAACAGAAATACAAGTACAGAACAGGAATACCGGTCTTTCCTCCCCAAGGTTTTCTAGGATCCAAGCGGGAGTACTTATACACATAATAAAAAGGATACGGTTAGCTTTTGCTCTCAGATCATATCCAGGATCAATTGTTACGGCCGACTTCAAATCATCCCCCAAACACACCAGGTGGGTGTACTCCGGATGTACCCCAAAATCCTACGACCCAACTCTCCGAGGAAGTCTAGCCCCCAAGCGAGAGAGGGAATGGGACCATAGAGGTCACGGTAACACCGGCAAGCCCGATGCCGCCCGGCGTGCGTGATCACTACCATGCCGACAGGAAAGGTTGCAACCTTGTATGCAATGCACATTCATGACAGGTAATATGTATCATAGAAGGAGGACAACAAAGTAGGTTGCCTCCGGACAGTCATAAGATTGCACATTGACAGATAAACAAGCAGGACACGATAAGACAAGAAATTTCACTTGAAAGACATATAGAGTTATATGGAAATTAAACGGGCAGCCATGTAACACATGTAAAACAGGCCATATAACTCATTAAAAAGTCCACGCAATCAAGTGATAAGATTATTCAACGTGCAATTATATCAACATGGGTTCGGATGCAAGAAAAGCTTATTTGACAACATGCCATGGTCAAATTCACATTTGAAGTTATAGAACATTTACGGGCAGCCGACTAAGCATATAATTTCCACACAATAACCAAGAATCAACACTTAGCAAAACTACCTAGTCATTAGGGTTTCCATTTCATGCTTAATCGTGTGATTAAAATCCTAAGTCAACTCAAAATCATTCTCAAGTCATGCATCATTCCATTCAAGCATCCTCAAGTACTCAAAAACAGTCCACATAATATCCCAACACAACTTTTCCACACAATTAGTATCACAAGAGAGGTTACAACAATTTCCCCAGCATGTAGCTAAATGAAACCTTTACTGCAATAGGCTGTTTTCTCACAATCAATAGGTTACTCAAAAAATCTCCAAATTCAGTGAATAAGATTTCAAATTAAAGCTTAAGAAGTTAACTAAAATTAGAAACAAACCTTGCATCAATTGGAGTTCAGAATCATTAGTTATAGCCGAAACAGTGAGGTAGCACAAAACTGTCCAGATTTGCACACTTTTCAGAAATTGACGTTTTTGAGGTCCTTAGGGTCAGTTTTAGCTTTGGTCCATTTCTGACAAAATTGTCCAGAACTGAAAAATATAGCAGCACACCAATTTTCATGCATTTTGGACAAAACTTACTAAGTCAAATATGGTTCGTTCCACAAGGTCAGTGCATCTGGCAAAACCTGCTTCATTTCTCCAGATTTCCGGATTTTGTCACATTTTAAAGATCTGCTATTTTGAGGACCTTAGACTCAAACTTAGCTTCGGCCTATTTCTGGGAAAAATGTTCAAAACTGTCCAAACTAGTCACCTACCAATTTTGAAGCATTTTTAACATCATTTTCCTAGCGAAACTTACCTCGAACAGACGGGTCAGAGAGCTGTCACACAAATTCGACATCACCTAGCATCATTTTCAAGCCAAGATCTTGCCATGCATGGTTGTTTAAGCTTATGAACGACCGTATAGCTCAAGTACAGAAGCAAATACACACATTTATGAGCATGCATGTGAAATTTTGAAGAGTTTTCAAAAGGTTTTAACCCTCACCTTTGCAATCAACCCAAAAAAAATGCTCAAAACCTTGTTGAAGCTCAAATCTCTTCTTCTTCTTGCTTAGCCGAGATTCCAACTAGCTTTTCTCTATTTTTCCTAGCTTAGTGATCAATCTCTTAGCACATGCATGAGGTTAGAACAAGAAGAAAAGAAATGGAAGCTTAAAAACTCACCAAGGCCGAAAATGGTGACTCAAAATGCTTGCATGTGTGTTTCTTGCATCCTAGCTTACTTGGGTGAGTTTCTTTGCTTGTGGTTTGTCTTGATGCACCATAGGATGATGAAGATGAGCTAAGAGGGGGAGAGAACTCAGCCAAAACCGAAATGGAGAGAGAGAATGAGAGGGAGAGAGAGAAAATGTGAGGAAAGTGAGAGAAATGAGAGAAAAATGAGGCTTTTGCAATTTTTTGAGCATGTGGTCAGCCTTGGGCATACAAATTCAGGCTTTTTTTGTCTTCAAGATGGAATTTTGAAATGTTAGCATGAGCATAGGTGGTTTGGTCGAAAATGGTGTGAGAATTGAGGTGGTTTGAGCAATTTTTTATGCATTTGTGTCATAGTTTGTCTAAGCATGCATAGTTAATTGTATAATTGTTCAAACCTTGTACAAAAACCATGGTATGGTTGGCCAAAGCATGTGCCAAATCTGAATTCTTGTCATCTTTTGAGTGTTAATTTGTTATGTGTTAAAAATGCAAAAAGAACAAAGAATAAAGAATAAGGAATGTCTAGTGTTTGGTGCATTTTTGTCCTCTAGTGAATTGAATTAGGATTATTATATTGATAGTGGACTTTGTAGGATTGTTTTAGGATTATTTTATAGTTTAGTGCTCCGTGTAAGATTCTTTATTGATTAGCGTGAAAGCACGCTTTCCTAGGTCTAGGGCACGCACTACGAGGTAGGGCACGAACTACGAGATAAATACACGTTTTTCAAGACTAAGGCACATACTTCAAGATAAGTGCACAGATTCTAATGCTAACACACGCAACCCTAGGTGAATGAACGTAGATCAAAATAAGGCACGTAATTCAATGAAATGCACGTAATTCAAGACACGACTCTTAAACCTACGTTAAAGCACGCGGTTCAAGGTTAATGCACACGAAACGAATATACAAACGCAAATCGAGGTCTTGTACGTAAATTAAGGTTATGGCACGTTTATCTACGTCTTGCACATATCTCGAGAATTAGGGCACACAATTCTAGGTTAAGGCACGTATAATGAGGCATGCACGAAAACCAAGACAAGATACGTAATCCAAGGTTGGCCATACAATTCTAGGTCTAAGGCACGCAAATCGAGGTAAGACACGTTATTCGGGGTCGGGGTCGGGCCTCACATCGTGAGCCGCGAAAAGGATGAAAACCTAATCCATCACATTTCTATTACCGAATCCCAAGGCACCTTGGGCAAGACAACTTCGCTTCATGTAGAGGCTGGGCCCGCAAACCGAGGGCGTGGTGCTTAGGACCAGGTCTCCGTCGCTTCGGTGCCTATAACTTTTGATCTGTAATGAGTTACGCGTTGCACAACATACCATTGGAAAGTTCCCTGAGAGCTCTACGAAGTGGGCAGCAAGCCTGCTCGGCTGTGCCTGTTTTCAGATTCCAAAATTGAACATTTTCATCATTTTTGGTAAATTTTTCTCTTTTTGCGCTACTTTTTCATCCCGGATCGTTCGTCATGAGCCCCGAAAAGGACGACAAACTAATCCATCACATTTCTATTACCGAATCCCACAACACCTTGTGGAAGACAACTTCACTTCACGTAGAAGCTGGGCCCGCAAGCCGAGGGCGTGAGGCTTAGGACTAGGTCTCCGTCTCTCCAGTGCCCATAACTTTTGATCTGTTAGGAGTTACACGGTGCACAGCATACCGTTGGAAAGCTCTACGACAGGGATAATAAGCGTGATCGGCTATGCCTATTTTTTGAGCCCAAAATCGAACTTTTTCTTCAATTTTTGGACACTTTTCTTATTTTGCGCTGTTTTTTCATCCCGAATCGTATGTCGCGAGCCGCGAAAAAGACGACAACCTAATCCATCACATTTCTATTACCAAATCCCATGGCACCTTGGGCAAGACAACTTCGCTTCACGTAGAGGCTGGGTCCGCAAACCGTTGGCGTGGGGCTTGGGACCAGGTCTCCGTCGCTCTGGAACCCATAACGTTTGATCCGTAAGGAGTTACGCGGCGCACAACATACTGTTGGAAAGCCCTCAAAGAGCTCTACGAAGGGGTTAGCAAGCCTACTCGGCTGTGCCTATTTTTAGATCCCAAAATTGAACATTTTCATCATTTTTGGGATATTTTTCTTCTTTTGCGCTATTTTTTAATCTCGGATCGTTCGTCATGAGCCACGAAAAGGATGACAACCTAATCTATAACATTTCTATTACCGAATCCCACAACACCTTATGCAAGACAACTTCGCTTCACGTAGAGGATGGGCCAGCAAACCGAGGGCGTGGGGATTGGGACCAGGTCTCCGTCGCTCTGGTGCCCATAACTTTTGATCCCTAAGGAGTTACGCGGTGCACAACATATCGTTGGATTGCTCTAAAATGGGGGCAGCAAGCCTGCTCAGCTGTGCATGTTTTTTGAGCCCAAAATCGAACGTTTTTATCTGTTTTGGGACACTTTTCTTCTTTTGCGCTGTTTTGCCATCCCGGATCGTACGTCGTGAGCCGCGAAAAGGACGACAACCTAATCAATCACATTTCTATTACCGAATCCCAAGACACCTTGGGCAAGACAACTTAGCTTCACGTAGAGGTTGGGCCTGCAAACTGAGGTCATGGGGCTTGGGACCAGGTCTCCGTCGCTCCGGAGCCCATAACTTTTGATCCGTAAGGAGTTACGCGGTGCACAGCATACCATTGGAAAGCTCTCCGAGAGCTATACGACGGGCGCAACAAGCCTGCTCTGCTGCACACGTTTTTTGAGCCCAAAATCGAACATTTTCATCAGTTTTGGCACATTTTTCTTCTTTTGCGTTATTTTTTCATCCCGGATCGTGCGTTGTGAGCCGCGAAAACGATGACAACCTAATCTATCACATTTCTATTACCGAATCCCATAGCATCTTGGGCAAGACAACTTCGCTTCACATAGGAGCTGGGCCCGCAAACCGAAGGCATGGGGCTTGGGACCAGGTCTCCGTCACTCTGGAGCCCATAACTTTCATTCCGTAAGGAGTTACGCGGTGCACATCATACCATTGGAAAGCTCTCTGAGAGCTCTACGATGGGGGAATCTAGCCTGCTAGGCTGCGCCTATTTATGGAGCCCAAAATCAAACGATTTCTTTAGTTTTGACACACTTTTCTTCTTTTGCACTATTTTTTCGTCCCGGATTGTACGTCGTGAGCCGCAAAAAGGACAACAACCTAATCCATCACATTTCTATTACCGAATCCCATGGCACCGTGGGCAAGACAACTTCGCTTCACGTAGAGGCTAGGCCCGCAAACCGAGGGCGTGGGGCTTGGGACCAGGTCTTCGTCGCCCCAGTACCCTTAAGGAGTTACGCGTCGCATAGCATATCGTTGGAAAGTTTTCCAAGAGCTCTACGACGGGGGTGACAAGCCTGTTCAACTGTACTTATTTTTAGAGCCCAAAATCGAACGTTTTAATCATTTTTGGGACACTTTTCTTCTTTTATGTTGTTTTTTCGTCCTAGATCGTACGTCGTTAGTCGCGAAAAGAAGGACAACCTAATCCATTATATTTCTATTACCAAATCCCATGGCATCTTGGGCAAGACAACTTCGCTTCACGTAGAGGCTGGGCCCGCAAACCGAAGGCACGGGGCTTGGGACCAGGTCTCCGTCGCTCCGGTGCCCATAACTTTTGATCCGTAAGGAGTTAGGTGGCGCACAACATACCGTTTGAAATCTCACCGAAAGCTCTACGACGGTGGTAGCAAGCATTGTCAGCTGTGCTTATTTTCAGAGCCTAAAATCGAATGTTTTCATCAATTTTGGGACACTTTTCTTCTTTTGCCCTGTTTTTTTGTCCCGGATCGTACGTCGTGAGTCGCGAAAAGGATGACAACTTAATCCATCACATCTCTATTACCGAATCCCAAGGCACCTTGGGCAAGACAACTTCACTTCACGTAGCGGCTGGGCCTACAAACCAAGGGCGTGGGGCTTGGGACTAGGTCTCCGTCGCTCTGGTGCCCATAACTTTTGATCCGTAAAGAGTTACGAGGTGCACAACATACCGTTGGAAAGCTCTCCGAGAGCTCTATGACGGGGGTACCAAGCCTGCTCAAATGCGCCTAATTTTGGTGCCCAAAATCGAACATTTTTATCAATTTCGGGACACTTTTCTACTTTTGCGTTGTTTTTCCATCTCGAATCGTACGTCGTGAGCCGCGAAAAGGATGACAACCTAGTCTATCACCTTTCTATTACCGAATCCCAAGGCGCCTAGGGCAGCACAACTTCGCTTCAGGTAGAGGCTAGGCCCGCAAATTGAGGGCGTGGGGCTTGGGACCAGGTCTCTGTCGCTCCGGTGCCCATAACTTTTGATCCGTAAGGAGTTACGCGGTGCACAACATATCGTTAGAAAGTTCTCCGAGAGCTCTACGACGGGGGCAGCAAGCCTGCTCAGCTGCACATGTTTTTTGAGCCAAAAATTGAACGTTTTCATTAGTTACAAGATACTTTTCTTCTTTTGCGCTGTTTTTTCGTCCCGGATCGTACGTCGTGAGCCTCAAAAAAGTTGACAACCTAATCCATCACATTTATATTACCGAATCCCAAGGCACCTTGGGCAAGACAACTTTACTTCACGTAGAGACTGGGCCCGCAAACCGAGGGGGTGGGGCTTAGGACCAGGTCTCCGTCGCTCTGGAGCCCATAACATTTGATCCGTAAGGAGTTACGCGGCACACAACATACCATTGGAAAGCTCTATGAGAGCTCTACGACGGGGGTAGCAAGCCTGTTCGGCTGCGCCTATTTTCGGAGCCCAAAATCAAACGTTTTTATCAATTTTGGGACACTTTTTTTCTTTTTCGCTGTTTTTCTATTCTGGATCGCAAGTCGTGAGCCGCGAAAAGGATAACAACCTAATCCATCATATTTCTATTACCGAATCCCAAGGCACCTTGGGCAAAACTACTTCGCTTCACGTAGAGGTTGGGCCCGCAAACCGAGGGCGTGGTGCTTAGGACCAGGTTTCCGTCGCTCCGATGCCCATAACTTTTGATTCGTAGGGAGTTACGCGTCGCACAACATACCGTTGGAAAGCTCTTTGAGAGCTCTACGAAGGGGGCAGTAAGCATGCTCGGCTGTGCCTGTTTTCAAATCCCAAAATTGAACATTTTCTTCATTTTGGGGAAATTTTTCTTTTTTTGCGCTATTTTTCCGTCCCGAATCGTTCGTCATGAGCCGCGAAAAGGACGACAACCTAATCCATCACATTTCTATTACCGAATCCCACAACACCTTGTGGAAGACAACTTCGTTTCACGTAGAAGCTAGGCCCGCAAGCCGAGGGCGTGGGGCTTAGGACCAGGTCTCCGTCTCTCTGGTGCCCATAACTTTTGATCTGTTAGGAGTTACGCGGTGCACAGTATACCGTTGAAAAGCCCTACGACGGGGACAATAAGCGTGCTCGGCTACGCCTGTTTTTTGAGCCCAAAATCGAACGTTTTCTTCAGTTTTTGGACACTTTTCTTATTTTGCGCTGTTTTTTCATCCCGGATCGTATGTCGCGAGCCGTAAAAAAGATGACAACCTAATCACACACATTTCTATTAGCAAATCCCATGGCACCTTGGGCAAGACAACTTCGCTTCACGTAGAGGCTGGGTCCGCAAACCGTTGGCGTAGGGCTTAGGACCAGGTCTCCGTCGCTCTGTAGCCCATAACTTTTGATACGTAAGGAGTTACGCGGCGCACAACATACTGTTGGATAGCCCTCAGAGAGCTCTACGAAGGGGGCAGCAAGCCTGCTGGGCTGTGCCTATTTTCAGAACCCAAAATTGAACATTTTCATCATTTTTGGTTCATTTTTCTTCTTTGCGCTATTTTTTAATCTCAGATCATTCGTCATGAGCTGCGAAAAGGATGTCAACCTAATCCATCACATTTCTATTACTGAATCCCACAACACCTTATGCAAGACAACTTCGCTTCATGTAGAGGCTGGGCCCGCAGACCGAGGGCATGGGGATTGGGACCAGGTCCCGTCGCTTCGGTGTCCATAACTTTTGATTCGTAAGGAGTTACGCAATGCACAGCATACCGTTGGAAAGCTCTAAGATGGGGGCAGCAAGCCTGCTCGGCTGCGCAAGTTTTTTGAGCCCAAAATCGAAAGTTTTTATCAGTTTTGGGACACTTTTCTTCTTTTGCGCTATTTTTCCTTCGCGGATCGTACGTCGTGAGCCGTGAAAAGGACGACAACCTAATCCATCACATTTCTACTACCGAATCCCAAGGCATCTTGGGCAAGACAACTTAGTTTCACGTAGAGGCTGGGCCCGCAAACCGAAGGCATGGGGCTTGGGACCAGGTCTCCATCGCTCCGAAGCCCATAACTTTTGATCCGTAAGGAGTTACGCGGTGTACAGCATACTGTTGGAAAGCTCTCCAAGAGCTCTACGACGGGGGCAGCAAGCCTGCTCGGCTGCACTTGTTTTCTGAGCCCAAAATCAAACGTTTTCATCAATTTCGGCACATTTTTCTTCTTTTGCGCTGTTTTTTCATCCCGGATCGTACGTCGTGAGCCACGAAAAGGACGACAATCTAATCTATCACATTTCTATTACCGAATCCCATGGCACCTTAGGCAAGACAACTTCGCTTCACGTAGAGGCTGGGCCCGCAAACCGAAGGCATGGGGCTTGGGACCAGGTCTCCGTCGCTCTGGAGCCCATAACTTTCATTCCATAAGGAGTTATGCGGCGCACAACATACCATTGGAAAGCTCTCTGAGAGCTCTACGACGGGGGCGACAAGCCTACTCACCTGCACCTATTTTCGGAGCCCAAAAATGAATGTTTTCATCAGTTTTGGGATAATTTTCTTCTTTAGCCCTATTTTTTTTGTAACGGATCGTACGTCGTGAGTCGCGAAAAGGACGACAACCTAATCTATCACATCTCTATTACCGAATCCCAAGGCACCTTGGGCAAGACAACTTCACTTCATATAGAGGCTGGGCCTGTAAACCGAGGGCGTGGGGCTTGGGACCAGGTCTCTGTCGCTTTGGTGCCCATAATTTTTTATCCGTAAGAAGTTACGCGGTGCACAGCATACCGTTGGCAAGCTCTCCGTGAGCTCTACGACGGGGGCAGTGTGAGGCCCGACCTCGATTTTCATGTGATACCTCATTTCGTGTGCCCTAATCTAGATTTGCGTGCCTTGACCTAGGTTTAAGAATCGTGTTTCGTTTTGTGTGCCTTGCATTGAATTACGTGCATACAATTAGGGTTGTGTGCATTTACTTAGGAAACGTGCATTCATCTCGTAGTACGTGTCTTACCTCATAGTACATGCCCAAAACCTAGGAAAGCATGCCCTCACGCTAATCAAGAAAGCATCTTACACAAAGCACTAGATCATTAATTAATCCTACAAATTCCACTAACTAATATTAAATTGCTAATTCAACCCACTAGAAGACGAAATTGCATCAAAAGCTAAGCATTCTTTATTCTTTATTCCTTATTCTTTTGCACATCCCAAACACACAATATTATATTGCTCAACCAAGACAAAAATTCAGAATTTTGCAATGCCTTGGCTGACCACCTCTTGCATTTGTGCATGCATTTCAATTTCAAAATCTATTCCTAGACATTCTATGACAAGTTATGACACAAAGCCTTAAAAAAATGACTCAAAACTCTACCCAAAGCTCCACCAATCTCGACATATGCAAGTGCCCATGCTAGGTGATTCAAAATTATGCTCCTTGAAGACACAATTCTGAATTTTGCAAGCCCTAGGCTGACATATGCATCAGTTTCTTCAATGCTTTTCATTTTTCTTTCATTCTTTCTTTCTTTCCCTCATTCTTCTCTCACTCTCTCATTTCTTCTCTCTCTCTCTCGGCCCTAGCTGAAATTTTACACTTTATAGCTTAGGTTCATCATCCTAAGATTCATCAAGACCTCCAAGCTACCAAGGAACTCGACCAAGCAAGCTAGAATGCAAAAGTCGCACATGCAAGCTCATAGCACATTCACTTCAGCTTAGGTGAGTTTGTTAGCTTCCATTTCATTTTCTTCTTGTTCTAACCACATGCACCTACTAAGAACTTGGTTACTAAGCTAGGAATTAGAGAAATCTCAAGTTGTCTCTCAGCCAAGCAAGGAAAATGGTCGACATTGTGCTTCATCAAGAGTTTGTGCATCTTCTTTGTTGTCTTGCTAAGGTGAGGGCTAAAACTTATTGAAAAGCTTTCAAAAACCACATGCATGCCTTCAAATGTATATTTTTACTTCTGTACTTGTGATATATGTGTGTTCATGAGCTTTTGTAAACATGCATGGCAAGATATTTGGCTAGAATGTGATGATAGATGAAATCGCGTATGGGACAGTCTTCTGTCTTGTTGGTGCGAGGTGATTTTTACCAGGTAAATTATGTTAAAAATACGTGAAAATTTTTGGGTGACTAGGTTTTCCAGTTCTGAGCAGTTTTCGTAGAAATAGGCCAAAGCTAATTTTGACTCTAAGGTCCCCAAAATGGCAAAACATCGAAATGTGTCCAAATCTGAAAAATCTGGGAAAATGAAGCAGGTTTTGGCAGATTCACTGTCCTTGTAGAACGAACCAGTATTGACTTAGTAAATGATATCCAAAATGCATAGAATTTGGTGTGCTGATAGAATTTTCAGTTCTGGACATTTTTGTCAGAAATAGACTAAGGCTAACTCTGACCCTAAGGCCCTCAAAAACGGCAAGTATTGAAATGTGTGCAAATCTGGACAGTTTTGCGTAGTCTCACGGGTTTGGCTATAACTCTTGAACCCGAACTCCAAATGATGCGAGGTTTGTTTGTGAATTTAGTTCACTCCTTAAGCTTTAATTTGAAATTTTGTTCACTGGAATTGGAGATTTTTTGCTTGTCTCAATGATTGTGAGAAAACAGACCATTGCAGTGAGGTTTTCATCAAGTGATATGCTTAGAAAAATTATTGTAGCTTCTCTTGTTGTATTAAATGCTTGGGATTGTGGCATTTGGATGTTGTGTAGACTGTTTGGAATGCTTGAGGGTGTTTGAATTAATCAATGCATGGCTTGAGCTTAATTACGAGATGACTTAGGGCTTAATTGTATGGGTGAGCATGAAATGAAACCCTAATGACTAGGAAAAAACTCGCTAAGTGTTGATCCTATGGATATCGTGTTTAATTATGTGATTAGTAGATTGCCCGTAGTTGCCCGTAGTTGCCCTTGTAGCGCTAATTGTGATTTCGATGATTACATGTTGACAAGTAGGCCTTTCTTGCACCCGGTCCCATGTAGATGTCGTTGCATGTTAAATAATCTTATTATTTGATTACGTGAACTTCGAAATGAGTTATATGACTTGATTTACATGCGTTACATGGCTGTCCGTTTGATATTCATATAACTCCATGTGCTTATAAGTGAAATTACATGTCATATCGTGCCTCGCGTGTTTACTGGTCAATGTGCAATCTTATGACTGCTCGGAGGCAATGTCATGCCCCGACCCAACCCCCAAGCTAAAGGTTAAGTCCGGACTCGACACACGGACAGAGTCTCCCCTATACCGTGAACATTCTGAAAACCTGTAAACTCTCAAATAAGGTAACCACAAGATAAACAAACTTTTCATGGCTGTATATTTAAAGATTCAAGGCCATCCGAGCCTTGAAGCAAACAACAGTTCCAAAACCACACAAGCATGCAAGTAACTTGTTTACAATATAGGCTAATAGCCATGCCATTCTAGGATAACATTAAAACATAGTTAGAAGATAAAACATTCTACATTGAGCCATTCACTCCCAAGCATGCAAAGTGAATCAAAGCAGGAACATAAGTTATTACAAGACATAGGCTTCCAAATCTACACCACAATCAACTATCCTTCAACTTTGCACAACAAGCATATACATAGCCCTTAGGCCACAAAATAGGACATAAGATAAATAGATGATCCTTCCACGTAGCAGCAAGAATTTAAACAACCTCAAGCTATCAGGCACAACAACTAAGGTAAAGGATCAGTCTGAACTTCCTCCTCCTCAACTAACTCAACAAGCTGGGGATCACCCTCAGCGTCTCCTGAAACATATATCGAGGTATGAGCAACCATTGTTGCCCAGTGAGGGATATAGTCCCGGGGCGTGCAATGCAACAGGTAATATAGTTAAACAACAATAACAATTAGACAATTAAAGAAACAATGATAGCTTAAATAACCACACATTTAAGAGGATACATTTCACATAACCCCTATACACCAATCTTCACTGGTCTTCATTCACGATCCACAAACCACGATCACGATCACGATAAGCTGGCATAGCCCCAAACACTCCAGTGGGTGTACTTCGGATGTACCCCGATAATCCTACGACCCAACATCCCTTGGAAATCTCCGGACCAGGCGAATTAGGGACTAGGGCACGGAGTTTGAATATCCACTGGCAAGCCCTCTGCTACCCAGCCGATATTCAACACATCCGCCCCTGACACTATGGTTGCGCAACCACTATGCAATGCACTTTACAATGGCAAGTTAATATCAATAATATAAGCAATAACACATAGGAGGATCAACAAAGTAGGTTGACCTCGATGCAGTTAGAATAGAAATAATTATATAAGCAAATAAGTAGTTTTACAAAGGGACATATACAAGATAATCATAGAATCATACCAAAAGCTCCAAATCAACTTGAAACCACATATAAACACCCAAGAGGTCATGCCATGGGCTTAGGAGCGTGAGTCAACCGAAATTGCACTTAAACCCCTTTGTTTTTCACACTATTTCTCTTCCAATCCTAAGTTAATGATTCCATTTCAAAGGGAAACTCTCCCAACCTTCTAACTAATCCTCAAGGAACCCTCTCAACCCTCTAATTCATTCAAACGCCTGCAAATACCCCGAAAGCCCCGAATTCCCTCTTATGGCTTTAAACTACACATACCTTATCCGGGCTTCAAACAAGGGTTATCAAAGCTTCTATAGCACCTAGGTAGCCTAAGAATACTAGAAGTGAAGCCCGAATCCACCCGGATTCACATTAACCCCGAAAGCCCTTTGTTAAAGTCGGCTATTTCACGTTTTATGCGATTCTAGAGCAATGCAAGTGCACGGGGCTATTATACTACCTTCATTAGCACCTAAGGCATCTATTAGGAGTGTTGAATTAAGCTAATTCGAGCAATTACACAAAACCCTAGAAAAATATCACTATTCACCTCCTAAATCAAACTAATGATTCTAACCGTTTAAAAAGCAAAACGATGGCTCAAATATGTTCTCTAGCATTCATATACAAGGTATGATAGCATAGATACTTACTACAATAGCATTTGATCACATTTTCAACAAATCAAGAAAATGACAACTATTTAGAAATGCGAAAATAAGCCGTGAAATCCCTCACTAATGCGAGTAAGGAGCACCTAGGAAGCTTGAGCACTAGTAGAATGAATTGAATCTAGCTTGGGAGGGATTGGAATGGTGATTTGGTGAGTCAAAGTTTCTCTCTTCCTCTCCTATGCTGCTCTCGGCTTTCCTACTTCTATTTCAGCTTTTATTTATTTTTTATTTTTTTGCATTTTATGAGCTTAAATGACTTATAAGTTGGCTAAGTAAGGTGGGGTCATGTTTGTGTGGTTAAGTGAACTCCTAAAATGCGCTTAGATAGCTTAGAAACGAGTCTAAAGTGTAAAACGTAGGCTAGCTAATTAAATCTCTAAGTTAGTTACGTAACACTATTCATTTGACTACAAAAATCATTTGCTAAACGAGCTCTACTATCGCCTCTAGCTCAATTGCACATTTTTTCCACTACTTTAACAATTAATATGATCTAATAAAAATGATAATTTGCTAATAGAATAAAGTTAAAAAACGGAGTGAATAGTAATTTAAGAAGACAATTAATAAAGCACAGAAGGAAATGCGCAAACAAGGGATGCAACAGTAATTGAATGCATGGCTAAATCTCGGGCGTCACATCCTCTCCCCTTTAAACTAATTGCGTCCATGCAATTCTTACATGATTCGGCGAATAACTCTGGATATCGCTCCCGTATCTGATCCTCTCTCTCCCAGGTAGCATCCTCTAACCCGTGATGATCCCACAGAACTTTAACCATCGGAATGCTTTTAGTCCTCAGCTCCTTAACTTTTTGATCAACAATCCGAAGAGGTTTCTCTGTGTACGTCAAGGTCTCACTGATCTCTAGCGGTTCTGGCTCAAGTATGTGAGAGGGATCTGGTTGATACTTCCGAAGCATAGAAACATGGAATACATCATGAATTCTGCCCAGACTGGGAGGCAAAGCTAAACGGTAAGCCAATTCACCAATAGTTTCAGTTATCTCAAATAGTCCCACATAACGAGGACTGAGTTTACCTCCTTTACCATGCCGAATCAAACCCTTGCGAGGAGAAATTTTCAGAAATACTCGATCCCCTACAACAAATTTTAGATCACAACGGCGTCTATCTGCATAACTCTTTTGCTAACTCTGAGCTGTAAGCATCCTTTTCCCGATAAGCTGCACATGATCAATCATTTTGTTCATTTCAGGTAAGAGAGTAGGGTCGACCGTCTTCATTTCACCAACATCATCCCAGTAGAGAGGAGACTGACATTTACGCCCATACAGTGCCTCATAAGGTGCCATACCAATAGTAGCTTGATAACTATTGTTATAGGCGAACTCTGCGAGTGGCAAATACTTCTCCCAACTCTTACCGAAGTCCAAAATACAAGCCCGTAACATATCCTCGAGGATTAAGATAGTTCTCTCGGATTGACCATCTGTCTGAGGATGATAAGCTGTACTGAAACTCAAAGTCGTGCCCAAAGCTTTCTGAATCTTTTGCCAGAACTGAGATGTGAATCTGGGATCTTTATCTGACACAATACTCTCTTTGGAATTCCATGAAGTCGGACAACATTCTCAATATACAACTCTACTAGCTTATCAAGAGAATCAGACTTCTTTTTAGCGATGAAGTGAGAAGTCTTGGTCAATCTATCCACAATAACCCAAACTGAGTCATTACCCTTCGAAGACCGCGGTAAATCTGATACGAAATCTATGGTAATATGATCTCATTTCCAAACAGGAATAGCCAAAGGCTGCAACAACCCTACAGGCCTCTGATGCTCTGCTTTAACTTTATGACAAGTAAGACATCGAGCAACATAGTCAGCAATTTCTCTCTTTATATTATCCCACCAGAAGTTTTTCTTTAAATTTGTATATATTTTAGTACTGCCTGGATGGATAGTATATCTAGAACTGTGTGCCTCAGCAAGAATATCCTTCTTCAAAGTTGGATCACTCGGAATACAGATTCAGCCTTTGAATTTGAGAATACCATCGTTGTGCAATTTAAAATCCAACTCTCCCCCTGTTGAGCTTCTCGAATCCTGGATAATAATAGAGATTGAATCTGCAAACTTGCGAATTGAATACCAGAATCTGAAGTACTAGGCTTCCATAAGCATAATTCTTCCATGAATTCCCAATTCTTGATAATCAAGCTAGCAACAGTAGCCTTTCGGCTCAAAGCATCAGCAACAATATTGGCATTACCTGGAAGATAGTTAATCGTGCAGTTATAGTCCTCAAGTAATTCCAGCCAACACCTCTGCCTCATGCTCAACTCTTTCTGTGAAAACAGATATTTCAAGCTCTTATGATCAGTAAAGATTTCAAACTTGTTGCCCCAGAGATAATGTCGCCATTTCTTTAATGCAAGAATGATAGCTGCAAGCTCAAGATCATGAGTCGGATAGTTGAGTTCATAAGGTTTCAGTTTCCTGGAAGCATAAGCAATAACCCTGCCATTCTGCATCAATACACAACTCAGACCTTCCTTCAAAGTATCACTATAGATCACCAGATTATCATAACCCTCAGGTAAAGCAAGAATAGGAGCTGTAGTCAATCTCTTCTTCAATTCCTGGAAGCTGGCCTCGTATTTCTCACTCCAGTCAAATACTGTTTTCTTCTGAGTAAGTTGAGTTAAAGGCCCTGCAATCTTAGAGAAATCCTTGACAAACCTCCGATAATACCCAACTAAACCAAGGAAGCTACGGATCTCTGTGACAGTTTCAGGTCTTTTCCAAGATAACACAACTTCAATCTTTGCTGGGTCAACAGAAATACCATCCTGCGAGATAATATGGCCAGGAAAAGCAACATGCTTAAGCCAGAATTCACATTTGCTAAACTTCGCAAATAACTGATGCTCCTGAAGAGTCTGCAACACAATTCTGAGATGTTGTTCATGTTCCGTCTCAGATCTAGAGTAAACAATAATATCATCAATGAAGATAACCACAAATTGGTCCAGATAAGGACGGAATACCCTCTGCATTAAGTCCATGAATACGGCGGGAGCATTAGTAAGACCAAACGGCAGGACAACAAACTCATAATGGCCATATCGAGTTCTAAAAGCAGTCTTAGGAACATCATCTTTCTTAATCCTCAACTGATAATAGCCTTGCCTCAGATCGAATTTAGAGAATACCTTGGCGCCTTGCAACTGATCAAATAACTCTTCAATTAAAGGCAAAGGATATTTATTTTTGATAGTTACCTGATTAAGACCCCGATAATCAATGCACAAGCGAAGAGATCCGTCTTTCTTTTTAACAAATATGACTGGCGCACCCCAAGGTGAAGAACTCGGCTGAATGAATCCCTTCTCAAGCAAGCCCTGCAATTGAACTTTCAATTCCTGCAATTCGGGTGGAGCCATTCTATACGGAGTCCTAGAGATAGGTGAAGTCCCTGGCAATAAGTCAATCATGAACTCTATCTCCCTATCAGGTGGTAACCCCGGTAATTCCTCAGGAAAGACCCCTGGAAACTCCCTCACAATAGGTACATCATTCAATTTCAATTGATCCACATGTTGATTAATCAAATATGCAAGATAAGCCTCACCACCCTTGCTCAATAATTTAGATGCTCTAATAGAAAAAATAATAGGAGTTCCCGTAGATTTTCTACTACCAACTATTTTAAGTACAGGCTAGTCGGGCATTTCTAGATACACAATCTTCTTTATATAATCAAGCTGGGCATAATATTTACTTAACCAGTCCATCCCCCATATAATTTCAAAGTCGTGGAAAGGTAGAATAATTAAATCGATAGGAAAAACACGACCTTGAATATAAATATTACATGCCTTGCAGATAGATTTGGTGACAAACTTCGGCCCCATAGGAGTGTAAACTACAATATCATGCAACAATTTGTCATGTTTCAACTTGGAAGCTCCTCAGCATCCAAAGCAAATACACGGGCCTGACCTCGTAGGGGTGGTGCTACAGCTAGTGCCCTAGTTTGAGAGTTCTGAGCTGACGTCTGACCCCTAGAGTTCTTAAATTTCTGACAGTCCTTAACCCTATGTTGATCACTGCCGCAACCTGTACTCTTGTTCTGTTTCTTCCAACAAACATCCTCAGTGTGGCCCTGACGCTGACAGAAGCTGCACTGCTGGTGACGTCTTAGAGCAGTGCCTCCCGAATGAGCTCTGTAAGTAGAGGTAGCTGAGCTACCCTGCTGCGAATGGGATACTGCTGGATGGAATTGACTCTGAGTCTGACTCTGAACTGATCGTGCCTGAGTCTGAGTAGGCCCTGTATAACTCTGAGTCTGCCTCGGCTGTGTACTCTGCCCAACTAATATAGCCTATCCCTGATACCCCTAACTCTGAGACTGAAACCGCTTACTCGATTGACTGGTCTCGGCTAACACATCGGCCTTGCGTTTTTCATATCTCGAGGCGGCTCGGACTACTGCAGCATAATTAGGGAAATCATTCGTAGACAAATTTAGCATAATATCCCTTCTCAATCCCAGGATAAATCTCTGGATCTTCATGTCCTCTGGCTGTATCAAGGCTGGCGCATAACGGGAAAGCCTAGTAAAAGTAGCCTCATATTGATCTACTGTCATATTTCCCTGTTTTAAGTTTATGAACTCTGTTTGACGCCTCTCGCGGGCAACCACTGATATGTACTTGTCTCGGAATTCTCAGACGAAATCAGCCCACGAATTATGAACCCTCTCGGCTTCCCATTTCTCACTAATAGTATGCCACCAATCTTCAGCGTCACCTTCTAGAAGGAATGTGGCATAAGTGATCTTCCTATCATCATGGCACTCGAGTATTGCTGCCACTCTTTCAAACTTCCTCACCCACATTTCAGCCTTCATATCATCCGGTTCTCCAAAGAAAGTGTAGGCCCCATGATGAATAAACCGGTCATACAAGTTACCCCCGGTATTACTACTACCCTCGGCTCTCGCAGCTTGATTACCTCCAACAACCCCTGTCTGACCCTACTGTGTCACAAACTGGGCGATGGTGTTCATAGCAGTGGCCATTGTGGCTAAGATCTGTGCCGTACTCGGTTCCTGAACTGGGGGTGCATTACCTGCCAATTCGGCTTCTTGCCCATGAACCTCTTCCGGTTCTCTATCGACAATCTGATCCTCAGTACGACGGCGGGGCCCCATCTCGAATAGCTATAATGCAAAGTGTTATGACAGGTATATATATGTATATATGCAATTCATAAGTAAACACATAAAGAAAAGTTCAAATAGATTCACATAAAGTCAAGTATATAGAAGTTCATATGAATATTCTACATTCTTGAAGTACACATAAGTCACTAGATCATACTTGACATTCTAGACTCTTGATATTCTATTTTCATGCTAGCATGTTCATTCCTAATTCAAATTTCACTTAGGCAAATCAAAAATCATGGACTCATGCAATCATAAAGAAACATAACAAATCTCTACCCACAGACCGAGAAATTTAACCCGGCTTCATGCAATCTATAGCTCTGATACCACTTAATTGTCATGCCCCGACCCAACCCCCAAGCCAAAGGTTAAGTCCGGACTCGACACACGGACAGAGTCTCCCCTGTACCGTGGACATTCTGAAAACCTGTAAACTCTCAAATAAGGTAACCACAAGATAAACAAACTTTTCATGGCTATATATTTAAAGATTCAAGGCCATCCGAGCCTTGAAGCAAACAACAGTTCCAAAACCACACAAGCATGCAAGTAACTTGTTTACAATATAGGCTATTAGCCATGCCATTCTAGAATAACATTAAAACATACTTAGAAGATAAAACATTCTACATTAAGCCATTCACTCCCAAGCATGCAAAGTGAATCAAAGCAAAAACATAAGTTATTACAAGACATAGGCTTCCAAATCTACACCACAATCAACTATCCTTCAACTTTGCACAACAAGCATATACATAGCCCTTAGGCCACAAAATAGGACATAAGATAAACAGATGATCCTTCCACGTAGCAGCAAGAATTTAAACAACCTCAAGCTATCAGGCACAGCAACTAAGGTAAAGGATCAGTCTGAACTTCCTCCTCCTCAACTAACTCAACAAGCTGGGGATCACCCTCAACGTCTCTTGAAACATATATCGAGGTATGAGCAACCATTGTTGCCCAGTGAGGGATATAGTCCCAGGGCGTGCAATGCAACAGGTAATATAGTTCAACAACAATAACAATTAGACAATTAAAGAAACAATGATAGCTTAAATAACCACACATTTAAAAGGATACATTTCACATAACCCCTATACACCAATCTTCACTGGTCTTCATTCACGATCCACGAACCATGATCACGATCACGATAAGCCGGTATAACCCCAAACACTCCAGTGGGTGTACTCCGGATGTACCCTGATAATCCTACGACCTAACATCCCCTGGCAATCTCTGGACCAGGCGAATGAGGGACTAGGGCACGGAGTTTGAATATCTACCGGCAAGCCCTCTACTGCCCAGCCGATATTCAACACATCCGCCCCTGACACTATGGTTGCGCAACCACTATGCAATGCACTTTACAATGGCAAGTTAATATCAATAATATAAGCAATAACACATAGGAGTATCAACAAAGTAGGTTGACCTCGATGCAGTTAGAATAGAAATAATTATATAAGCAAATAAGTAATTTTACAAAGGGACATATACAAGATAATCATAGAATCATACCAAAAGCTCCAAATCAACTTGAAACCACATATAAACACTCAAGAGGTCATGCCATGGGCTTAGGAGCGTGAGTCAACCGAAATTGCACTTAAACCCCTTTGTTTTTCACACTATTTCTCTTCCAATCCTAAGTTAATGATTCTATTTCAAAGGGAAACTCTCCTAACCTTCTAACGAACCATCAAGGAACCCTCTCAACCCTCTAATTCATTCAAACACCTACAAATACCCCGAAAGCCCCGAATTCCCTCTTATGGCTTTAAACTACACATACCTTATCCGGGCTTCAAACAAGGGTTATCAAAGCTTCTATAGCACCTAGGTAGCCTAAGAATACTAGAAGTGAAGCCCGAATCCACCCGGATTCACATTAACCCCGAAAGCCCTTTGTTAAAGTCGGCTATTTCACGTTTTATGCGATTCTAGAGCAATGCAAGTGCACGGGGCTATTAGACTACCTTCATTAGCACCTAAGGCATCTATTAGGAGTGTTGAATTAAGCTAATTCGAGCAATTACACAAAACCCTAGAAAAACGTCACTATTCACCTCCTAAATCAAACTAACGATTCTAATCGTTTAAAAAGCGAAACGATGGCTCAAATATGTTCTCTAGCATTCATATACAAGGTATGATAGCATAGATAGTTAATACAATAACATTTGATCACATTTTCAACAAATCAAGAAAATGACAACTATTTAGAAATGCGAAAATAAGCCGTGAAATCCCTCACCAATGTGTGTAGGAACACCTAAGAAACTTGAACACTAGTAGAATGAATTGAATCTAGCTTAGGAGGGCTTGGAATGGTGATTTGGTGAGCCAAAGTTTCTCTTTTCCTCTCTTATGCTGCTCTCGGCTTTCCTACTTCTATTTCAGCTTTTTTTTTTTTGCATTTTATGAGCTTAAATGACTTATAAGTTCACTAAGTAAGGTGGGGTCATGTTTGGGTGATTAAGTGAACTCCTAAAATGCACTTAGATAGCTTGTAAATGAGTCTAAAGTATAAAACGTAGGCTAGCTAATTAAATCTCTAAGTTAGTTACGTAATACTATTCATTTTACTACAAAAATCTTTTTCTAAACGAGCTCTCCTATCGCCTCTAGCTCAATTGCATATTTTTCCCACTACTTTAACAATTAATATGATTTTATAAAATGCTAATTCGCTAATAGAATGAAGTTAAAAAACGGAGTGAATAGTAATTTAAGAAGACAATTAATAAAGCACAGAAGGAAATGCGCAAACAAGGGATACAACAGTAATTGAATGCATGGCTAAATCTTGGGCGTCACAGGCAACCTGCTTTGTTGTCCTCCAAATGTGATATATTAAATGTCCTAAATGTGCATTGCATACAAGGTTGGAATATAACGACCCGACTCCTCACGTGGAGCCCATGCAGTGTCTCACCGAGCCGTCACTACCACGATATTATCCGCTATTGGCAATCCCTGGCCCGCAGGCACAAGGCTCTCACGGCTTTGTTTCTCCCGTGGTCTTCCAGGGGAAAAGGCCTCGTGGCTGATACAAGGACCCAAGCCCTTATATCCAGCTCTCTCACTTCCAAATCTTCCGATGTGGGATTGTGTTACCACATTCCACCCCCCTTAAGGAGCCCCGCGCCCTCGCGAGCACGAGCACAAGGGAAGCCTGGCTCTGATACCATTTGTAACGACCCGACTCCCCACGTGGAGCCCACGCAGACTCTCATTGAGCCGTCACTACCACGATATTGTCCGCTATTAGCAATCCCTAGCCCGCAGGCACAAGGCCCTCACGGCTTTGTTTCTCCCGTGGTCTCCCATGGGAAAAGGCCTCATGGCTGATACAAGGACCCAAGCCCTTATATCTAGCTATCTCACTTCCAAATCTTCTGATGTGGTGTGTTACCACATGCAACCTTTCATTTTGGTGTAGTAGTGTTCACGCACACCGGGCGGCATTGGGCTTGCCGGTGCAACCGTGACTACCATTGTCCAATTCCCTCTCTTGCTTGGGGGCTAAACTTCCTCGGAGAGTTGGGTCATAGGATTTTGGGGTACATCCAGAGTACACCCATTTGGCGTGACAAAGGGATTATTTGAAGTCAGTCGCAATAACTGATACTGGAAATGAACTGAGAGCAAAAGCTCACCGTATCCTTTTCACTATGTGTTTAAGTACTCTTGCTTGGTTCCTAGAGGACCTCGGGGAGGAAAGACGGGTAATTGTGTTCTTTTACTTTTACATTACATTATGTACTTACTTGTGATATATGTCATGCTTGCAAAAAGGGTTTTCATAAGTTGAACTGGAAAATGAGTTTCAAAACTTATTTCTCATTCCCCCTCACTGAGTTCATAAGGACTCACCCTCTTTTATCATCTCAGGTGAAGAAGACCAGGAACAGGTACCCGAGGACAACGTGCCTAATGATGATTCCTTGGAATGATTGCTTGCCCTACGTGCCTTACTTGACTATGGCCATTTTGTGAACGATATGTTGCTTGAAGACTATTTCATTTCTTATGTTACTTGTTATTGTATTGTAAATGACCCCCGTTGTAATTTGGAGTCTAATTTTGGCTTGTACTGATCGTAACTAGATAGACACTACTATGGTCGTTTTTGCTATCGCTACTGGTTAGTATCTATCGCAGGTTTATGAAGTATCAAGTAAAGGATTAAGTAAGTGAATCTATCCAATCTTAAACACGTACTTATTGTTAGGCTAAGATCAATAGATACTTTCGTAACAAGGATTAACAAACAAATGAGACATAGTATCATGATAGGCTATTAATCAAACGAGACTTCGAGATAACTAGTAGGCGTTTCGATTGGTGCTAAATAGTAATCTTAGTTAGAAATGAAATTGAGATTGGAAATTTTGAGGCGTTTAGAGAATTAGGTCAAACTAAAGAGCCTAATTACAGCTGTTATACTGCCAGTTTTTTAGAGAATTTGTGGAGTTTAGGCTAAACGTTAAGTGTTAAACTTTTATGAACGATTAAGTATGTGATATGACTTGAATGTTTAGATCACACCCTAGTCTAACCTTATAGGTCGGGTTGGGGCGTGACACCTCTAAATGGTATCAGAGCTTAGATTGCTTAAGCTGGGTATAACTCTCGGACTATAGGTAGAAGCCCTAAGGTAATTGAGATGACTTGTTTATATGTGTTATTGTGTGACATTATCAAGTGTGCCTTCTCTGTCTTTGTGTGCTTATGTGATTAACATGTCTTAATTGTTTCTAGAATTGTGTATCTATGTAAAATTATATGTTGCATATCTTATGCATTAAATTCTTGTTTGTCGTATTTCAATAAATTATGCATCGTAATTTGTGCCTATAGATGGCTGGCCCTAGTACCCACATTACTAATAGGAGCGGTGAGCCCTAAGAGACCGGAGATGCTTATCAAACTAATCCCGGCATGGCTATGTTTAATATGATGGAGAATGCCATGGATTGCGTGTCGCGAGTGATGGAACGTCAAGATGCACGTGAAGCAAACAACAACAACAGGAATGATGGTAACCATGGGAGACATAGTAGAATGAGGGAGTTCGTTGACTTTCGCCAGTCCAAATTCCACGGGGAAGCTGATGATGAAAAGGAAGAGGCTTGGCTGTCTGAGATCGAGAGGATTTTCAGGCCACTTGATTATACTGATGAAGAAAAGGTTGAGTTCGCTGTGTTTCTGTTGCACAGGGATGCTAAGCATTGGTGGCACACTGTGGAGACACTTTGGGAAATTGATAATACACCTCGCTTGTGGGGTAATTTCGTTAAAGCATTCAGGAGAAATATGTACCTGCAGTTTCCAGGCAGAGGCGGATTGAGAAATTCATGCACTTGAACCAGGGTAACATGACGGTGGCCCAGTACGAGGCTCGTTTTGACCGACTGTCCCGTTATGCTCAATACATGATCAGTACCCTTGAGGCGAAAATGTGGAAATTTACGAATGGGTTGAGACCAGAAATTCAGGACCAGTTGGCTTCGCATGAGTTTGATACCTATTCTGCTCTCCTTGCTACTGCTTCCCGAGTTGAGAAAAGGAAACTTGATAGAGTCGGTTCAAGCCAGCCGAACAAGAAACCATATTAGCCTTTAGGTCAACAGAGGGAATTTCAGAGCCAGAGTCGTAGTCAGGGCCAGAGCCATAACAGACCAGTTAATAACCATGGCCCGACTAAAGCACCATCAGCCACTTCCACCCGCAGATCCACAGGTAGTTCGCCTGCTACTCAGTCTATCAACTGCTCTTACTGTGACAAGAAGGGTCATACTGAGGCCCAGTGCTGGAAGAAGTCAGGATGATGTGTGCGGTGTGGCAGTGATCAGCATCAGATCAAGGATTGCCCTAAATGGAAAAGAGGACAAAATCAAGTTAAACCAGCTGGTAGAGGCAAGACTCCAATTCCTAGAGTTCAAGCCCGAGCTTATGCTATTGAGTGCGAGGAGCTTCCAGAGGAGACCGCTGTTGTTGAAGGTACATTCTTGATACTGAATCAACCTGTTAGGGTGTTAATTGATCCAGGTGCTACTCATTCATTTATTACTCCCTTATGTGTACAACGTGTGAAACTACGAGTTGTATGTTTGCCTTACGAAGTAGAAGTTGGTACTCCGATGGGTTCTAAACTTGTTACTAGCTCAGCTTGTAAAGCATGTAAAATCCAAATTAAGGATAGGGAATTCTCAGCCAATCTTATTGTATTACCTTTTCGAGACTATGAAGTCATCTTAGGGATGGACTGGTTGGCAAAGCATCATGCCCAACTAGATTGCTGGATGAAGATTGTAACATTCTGGATACTTGGTCAACTAATACTGGAGGCAATGGGTTGAAGAGATTTCACCGGGAGTTCCATCATTTCATCTACAAAAGCAATGAAGTCCTTGAGAAAAGGGTGTAGTGGATACTTAGCTTACCTCATCAACAAGCCGTCGGACAAAGCTAAGTTGGAGGAGATGCCAGTGATTAAAGATTATACGGATGTGTTTCCAGAAGAGTTGCCCGGTTTACCCCTAAATCGGGAGATCGAGTTCATTATAGAATTACTGCCTAGCACCCAGCCGATATCTAAAGCTCCCTATCGTATGGCACCGGTTGAGCTACAAGAATTGAAGGACCAATTGCAAGGATTGTTGAAGAAGGGGTTTGTTCAACCAAGTTCTTCTCCGTGGGGTGCGCCAGTCCTATTTATAAAGAAGAAAGATGGAACGTTGAGGCTATGCACCGATTACCGAGGATTGAACCAAGTGACCGTCAAGAATAAATACCTACTTCCACTGATTGACGAGTTGTTTGATCAACTTTAGGGAGCCAAAGTGTATTCAAAGCTTGACTTGAGGCAAGGGTACTATCAGTTGCGGATCAAAAAGGAGGATGTGCCTAAAACGGCTTTCAGGACGAGATATGGGCATTATGAATATGTGGTGATACCATTTGGACTAACTAATGCCCCTACAGCTTTTATGGACTTGATGCACAGGGTGTTTCAACCCTACTTGGACCAATTTGTGGTGATCTCATTAATGATATTTTGGTATACTCGAAATCCGAGGCTGAGCATGAACAACATCTGCGATTGGTGCTGCAAAAACTTCAAGAGCATCAATTGTATGCAAAGTTTAGCAAATGCGAATTTTGGTTGCAGCAGATTGCATTTCTGGGGCACATCATATCCCAAGAGGGAATAGCAGTGGATCCAGCAAAGATAGAAGCGGTGATGTCTTGGAAGAAGCCGGAAAACGTTACGGAGGTTCGGAGTTTTCTTGGTCTAGCAGGCTATTATCGGAGGTTCGTGAAGGATTTCTCAAAGATTGCAAGACCACTTACAAAGCTCACTCAAAAGAAAACAAAGTTCTTGTGGGATGTCAAGTGTGAGAACAGTTTCCAAGAATTGAAGAGAAGATTGACTACTACACTCGTTCTTGCATTGCCTAAAGGGAGTCAAGGTTTTGTAATCTATAGTGATGCTTCGAAGGAAGGATTGGGTTGTGTGTTGATGCAAAATGATAGAGTGATTACGTATGCTTCTAGGAAACCGAAGTCATATGAATTGAACTACCCGACGCATGATTTGGAGTTAGCGGCTATTGTGTTTGCACTCAAGAAATTGAGGCACTATCTGTGGGGTAACAAGTTCGAGGTGTTTACTGATCACAAGAGCTTGAAATACTTGTTCTCACAAAAAGAGCTGAACATGAGGCAAAGGCGGTGGATGGAGCTTTTGGATGATTATAACCGCACAATCAATTATGTGCCTAGTAAAGCAAATGTAGTTGCAGATGCCTTAAGTCGGAAAGCGAGCATGGCAAAACTGGAAGTTAAGGTGCAGGAGTTGTTAGAGGAAGCATTCTTGTGGAAACCACAATTGACTCAAAAAGGGTTACTTTTTGCCACTACACAAGTTCAATCGACCTTGTTGTCTGAATTACGAGAGGCTTAACAGAAGGACCAACAGTTTCAGAAGATTAAAGAAAGCAATACAGATTTCAAGTTTCATGATGATGGTATTTGGAGGTTTAGGAATCGGATTTGTGTTCCTAATGAGCCAGAGCTGAAAAAGAAGATTCTTGAAGAAGCCCATAACTCAAGATACACTATTCACCCCGGCGGAACAAAGATGTACTGGGATTTGAAGCAACACTATTGGTGGAATAACATGAAGAGAGAGATTGAGGAGTTTGTGGCACGGTGTTTGACTTGCCAGAGAGTCAAAACAGAACATCAACGACCAACAGGTTTACTTCAGCCGTTGGAAATCCCTCAATGGAAATGGGAACATATAACTATGGACTTTGTTATGGACCTGCCTAGGTCACAAAAGGGTCACGACGCCGTTTGGGTCATAGTGGATAGATTGACTTAGTCAGCGCAATTTTTACCGATGAACAAGGAGGATAGTCCTGAGAAATTGGGAGATATGTATGTGGCATATATTGTAAGATTGCACAGGATGCCTGTGAGTATTGTATCGGATAGGGATCCTCATTTTACTTCCCGATTTTAGAAGAGATTGCAAGAAGCTTTGGGAACGAAGTTGAGTTTCAGCACGGCTTATCACCCTCAGACTAATGGACAATCTGAGAGAACTATTCAGATTCTGGAAGATATGCTGAGGGCGTGTGTTTTAGACTTCGGGAAAGGTTGGGAGAAATATCTGTCTCTAGTGGAGTTCGCTTATAACAACAGTTATCAGACCACTATCTGGATAGCCCCATTTGAGGCATTGTATGGACGTAAGTGTCGATCCCCAATTTACTGGGATGAAGTTGGTGAGACGAAGACTTTTGACCCGACCCTTCTACCTGAACTTATGAAGATTGTTGATAATATCCACCTCATCCGGAAACGGATGTTTACCACCCAGAGCAGGCAGAAAAGTTATGCAGATCGACGGAGACGGAGCCTAGAGTTTGAGGTCGGCGACAAGGTGTTCTTGAAGATATCACCCCGGAGGGGACTGATTAAACACGGCAAGGGTGGAAAGTTGAGCCCGAGGTTTGTAGGACCATTTGAGATAATTGAGAAGGTTGGCAAATTGGCGTATCGCCTGGAACTACCCCAAAACCTCTCCAATATCCACGATGTTTTTCATGTTTCAATGCTACTGAAGTATCATCCTGATCCATCGCATATCTTGGAGCCAGAGCCGTTGCAGCTTCGGGAGAACTTGTCTTATGAAGAGAAGCCCATTCGGATTCTAGATCAGCAAGATCGGGAGTTGCGCAACAAATCTATACCGATGGTGAAAGTGTTGTGGGATCATCATGGAGTTGAAGAAGCAACGTGGGAAATGCGAGACCAGATGGAGCAACAGTATCCAACATTATTTCAAAGGTAATATTGAATTTTGGGATGAAATTCTTTTAAGGAGGGGAGGATGTGAGGCCCGACCTCGATTTGTGTGTGATAACTTGTTTCGTGTGCCCTAATCTAGATTTGCGTGCCTTGACCTAGGTTTAAGAATCGTGTTTCATTTTGTGTGCCTCGTATTAATTACATGCATACATTTAGGATTGCGTGCATTTACTTGGGAAACGTGCATTCGTCTCGTAGTTCGTGCCTTACCTAGTAGTGCGTGCCCAAAACCTAGGAAAGCGTGCCCTCACTCTAATCAAGAAAGCATCTTACACGAAGCACTAGATCATTAATTAATCCTACAAATTTCACTAACTAATATTAAATTGCTAATTAAACCCACTAGAAGACAAAATTGCACCAAAAGCTAAGCATTCTTTATTCTTTATTCCTTATTCTTTTGCACATCCCAAACACACAATAATATATTGCTCAACCAAGACAAAAATTCAGAATTTTGCAATGCCTTGGCCGACCACCTCTTGCATTTGTGCATGCATTTCAATTTCAAAATCTATTTATAGACATTCTATGACAAGTTATGACACAAAACCTTAAAAAAATGACTCGAAACTCTACCCAAAGCTCCACCAATCTCGACATATGCAAGTGCCCATGCTAGATGATTCAAAATTATGCTCCTTGAAGACACAATTCTGAGTTTTGCAAGCCCTAGGCTGACATATGCATCAATTTCTTCAATGCTTTTCATTTTTCTTTCATTCTTTCTTTCTTTCCCTCATTCTTCTCTCACTCACTCATTTCTTCTCTCTCTCTCTCGGCCCTAGCTGAAATTCTACACTCCATAGCTTAGGTTCATCATCCTGAGATTCATCAAGACCTCCAAGCTACCAAGGAACTCGACCAAGCAAGCTAGAATGCAAAAGTCGCACATGCAAGCTCATAGCACATTCACTTCGGCTTAGGTGAGTTTGTTAGCTTCCATTTCATTTTCTTCTTGTTCTAACCACATTCACCTACTAAGAACTTGGTTACTAAGCTAGGAATTAGAGAAATCTCAAGTTGTCTCTCGGCTAAGCAAGGAAAAGGGTCGACATTGTGCTTCATCAAGAGTTTGTGCATCTTCTTTGTTGTCTTGCTAAGGTGAGGGCTAAAACTTCTTGAAAAGCTTTCAAAAATCACATGCATGCCTTTAAATGTCTATTTTTACTTATGTACTTGTGACATATGTGTGTTCATGAGCTTTTGTAAACATGCATGGCAAGATATTTGGCTAGAATATGATGATAGATGAAATCGTGTATGGGATAGTCTTCTGTCTTGTTGGTGCGAGGTGATTTTTACCAGGTAAATGATGTTTAAAATCATGAAAATTGCTAGGTGACTCATTTTACCAGTTCTGAGCATTTGTCGTAGAAATAGGCCAAAGCTAATTTTAACTCTAAGGTCCCCAAAATGGCAAAACATCGAAATGTGTCCAAATTTGGAAAATTTGAAAAAATGAAGCATGTTTTGGCAAATTCACTGGTCCTTGTACAACAAACCAGTTTTGACTTAGTAAATGATATCCAAAATGCATGAAATTTGGTGTGCTGCTATATTTTTCAGTTCTGGACATTTTGGTCCGAAATTGGACTAAGGCTAAATCTGACCCTAAGGCCCTCAAAAACGACAAGTATTGAAATGTGTGCAAATCTGGACAGTTTTGCGTAGTCTAACGGTTTTGGCTATACCTCTTGAACCCGAACTCCAAATGATGCGAGGTTTGTTTGTGAATTTAGTTCACTCCTTAAGATTTAATTTGACATTTTGGTCACTGGAATTGGAGATTTTTTGCTTGTCTCAATGATTGTTAGAATACATACCATTGCAGTGAGGTTTTCATCTAGTGATATGCTTAGAAAAATTATTGTAGCTTCTCTTGTTGTATTAAATGCTTGGGATTGTGGCATTTGGATGTTGTGTAGACTGTTTTGAATGCTTGAGGGTGTTTGAATTAATCAATGCATGGCTTGAGCTTAATTACGAGAGGACTTAGGGCTTAATCGCACGGGTGAGCATGAAATGAAACCCTAATGACTAGGAAAAAACTCGCTAAGTGTTGATCCTATGGATATCGTGTTTAATTATGTGATTAGTAGGTTGCCCGTAGTTGCCCGTAGTTTCCCTTGTAGCCCTAAATGTGATTTCGGTGATTACATGTTGACAAGTAGGCTTTTCTTGCACCCGGTCCCACGTAGATGTCGTTGCATGTTGAATAATCTTATTATTTAATTACGTGAACTTTGAAATGAGTAATATGACTTGATTTACATGCATTACATGGCTGTCCGTTTGATATTCATATAACTCCATGTGCTTATAAGTGAAATTATATGTCATATCGTGCCTCGCGTGTTTACTTGTCAATGTGTAATCTTATGACTGCTCGGAGGCAACCTACTTTGTTGTCCTCCAAATGTGATATATTAAATGTCATAAATGTACATTGCATACAAGGTTGCAACCTTTCATTCTTGTGTGGTAGCGTTCACGCACACCGGGCGGCATCGGGCTTGCCGGTGCAACCGTGACTACCATTGTCCAATTCCCTCTCTCACTTGGGGGCTAGACTTCCTCGGAGAGTTGGGTCGTAGGATTTCGGGGTACATTCGGAGTACACCCATTTGCGTGATAAGGGGATGATTTAAAGTCGGCCACAACAACTGATACTGGAAATGAACTGAGAGCAAAAGCTCACTGTATCCTTTTCACTATCTATTTAAGTACTCTCACTTGGTTCCTAGAGGACCTCGGGGAGGAAAGACGGGTAATTGTGTTCTTTTACTCTTACATTACATTATGTATTTACTTGTGATATATGTCATGCTTGCAAAAAGGGTTTTCATAAGTTGAACCGGAAAATGAGTTTCAAAATTTATTTCTCGTTCCCCCTCGCTGAGTTCATAAGGACTCACCATCTTTTATCATCTCAGGTGACGAAGACCAAGAACAGGTACCCGAGGACAACGTGCCTAATGATGATACCTTGGAATGATTGTTTGCCCTACGTGCCTTACTTGACTATGGCCATTTTGTGAACGATATGTTGCTTGTTATTGTATTGTAAATGACCCCCGTTGTAATTTGGGGTCTAATTTTGGCTTGGACTGATCGTAACTAGATAGACACTACTATGGTTGTTTTAGCTATCGCTACTGGTTAGTATCTATCGCAGGTTTATGAAGTATCAAGTAAAGGATTAAGTAAGTGAATCTATCCAATCTTAAACAGGTACTTATTGTTAGGCTAAGATCAACGGGTACTTTCGTAACAAAGATTAACAAACAAACGAGACATAGTATCATGCTAGGCCATTAATCAAACGAGACTTCGAGATAACTAGTAGGCGTTTCGATTGATGATAAATAGTAATCTTAGTTAGAAACGAAATTGAGATTGGAAATTTTGAGGCATTTAGAGAATTAAGTCAAACTAAAGAGCCCAATTACAGCCGTTATGCTGTCGGTTTTCCGGAGAATTTGTGGAGTTTAGGCTAAATGTTAAGTGTAAACTCTCATGAACGATTAAGTATGTGATATGGCTTGAATGTTTAGATCACACCCTAGTCTAACCTTATAGGTCGGGTTGGGGCGTGACAGGCAGCAAGCCTGCTCGGCTGCGCCTATTTTTTAAGCCCAAAATCGAACATTTTCTTCAATTTCGGGACACTTTTCTTCTTTTGCGCGGTCTTTCCATCCTGTATCATACGTTGAGCCGCAAAAAGAACAACAACCTAATCCATCACATTTCAATTACCGAACCCCAAGGCACCTTGGGCAAGACAACTTTGCTTTACGTATAGGCTGGGCCCAAAAACCGAGGGTGTAAGGCTTGGGACCAGGTTTCCGTCGCTCTGGTGCCCATAACTTTTGATCTGGAAACAGTTACGTGGCGCACAGTATACCGTTGGAAAGTTTTCCAAGAGCTCTACGACGGGAGCTACAAGCCTGCTTAATTGTGCCTGTTTTCGGAGCCCAAAATTGAACATTTTCATCATTTTCGGGACACTTTTCTTCTTTTGCGCTGTTTTTTCATCCCGAATCGTATGTCGTTAGCCGTGAAAATGACGACAACCTAATCCATCATATTTCTATTACCGAATCCTATGGCACCTTGGGCAAGACAACTTCGCTTCACATAGAGGCTGGGCCCGCAAACCGAGGGTATGGGGCTTGGAACCATGTCTCTCTCGCTCCGGTGCCTATAACTTTTGATTCGTAAGGAGTTACGTGGTGCACAGCAAACCGTTGGAAATCTCTCCGAGAGCTCTACAAAGGGGGCAGTAAGCCTGCTCAGTTGCACCTATTTGGGAGCCCAAAATTGAACATTTTCATCATTTTTGGGACACTTTTCTTCTTTTGCGCTATTTTTCCGTCCCGGATCATTCGTCATGAGCCGCGAAAAGGACGACAACCTAATACATCACATTTCTAATACTGAATCCCACAACACCTTGTGCAAGACACTTCGCTTCACATAGAGGCTGGTCCCTCAAACCGAGGGTGTGGGGCTTGGGACTAGGTCTCTATCGTTCTGGTGCCCATAACTTTTGATCCGTAAGGAGTTACGCGGTACACAGCATACCTTTAGAAAGCTCTCCGAGAGATCTACGATGGAGGTAGCAAGCCTGCTCAGCTACGCCTATTTTTTGAGCCAAAAATCGAATATTTTCATTAGTTTCGGCACACTTTTCTTCTTTTGCACTATTTTTCATCCTGGATCATACGTCGTGAGCCGCGAAAAAGAAGACAACCTAATCCATCACATTTCTATTACCGAATCCTAAGGCACCTTGGGCAAGACAACTTCGCTTCACGTAGAGGCTGGGCCCGCAAACTGAGGGCGTGGGGCTAGGGACCTGGTCTCCGTCGCTTCGGAGCCCATAACTTTTGATCCATAAGGAGTTACGCGGAGCACAACATACCGTTGGAAAGCTCTCTCAGAGCTTTACGACGGGTGCAGCAAGCCTGCTTGACTGCGGCTATTTTCAGAGCCCAAAATTGAACATTTTCATCAGTTTTGAGACACTTTTCTTCTTTTGCCCTATTTTTCTGTCCCGGATCGTACGTCGTGAGCCGCGAAAAGGATGGCAACCTAATCCATCACATCTCTATTACTAAATCCCAAAGCTTCACGTAGAGGTTGGGCCCGCAAACCGAGGGCGTGGGGCTTGGGACCAGGTCCTCGGTGCCCATAACTTTTTATCCGTAAGGAGTTACGCGATGGACAGCATAGCGTTGGAAAGCTCTTCGACAGCTCTACAACGGGGCAGAAGGCCTGCTCGGCGGCCCCTATTTTTGGAGCCCAAAATTGAACGTTTTCATCAATTTCGGGACACTTTTCTTCTTTTGCGCTGTTTTTCCATCCCGTATCGTACGTCGTTAGCCGCAAAAAAGACGACAACCTAATCCATCACATTTCTATTACCGAATCCCAAGGCACCTTGGGCAAGACAACTTTGTTTCACGTAGAGGTTGGGCCCACAAACCGAGGGCGTGGGGCTTGGGACTAGGTCTCCGTCGCTCCAGTGCCCATAACTTTTGATCCGTAAGGAGTTACACGGCGCAAAGCATGCCGTTGGAAAGTTTTCCAAGAGCTCTACGATGGGGCTGCAAGCCTGTTCAACTGTACCTATTTTTGGAGCCCAAAATCGAACATTTTCATCATTTTTAGGACACTTTTCTTCTTTTGCGCTGTTTTCTTGTCCCGGATCGTACGTCGTTAGCTTCGAAAAGGACGACAACCAAGTCTATCATATTTCTATTGCCTAATCCCATAGCACCTTGGGCAAGACAACTTCGCTTCACGGAGAGGCTGGGCCCGCAAACCGAGAGCATGGGGCTTGGGACTAGGTCTCCGTCGCCCCGGAGCCCATAACTTTTGATCCGTAAGACGTTACACGGCGCACAGCATACCGTTGGAAAGCTCTCTGAGAGCTCTACGATGGGGGCAGGAAGCCTGCTCAGCTGCGTTTATTTTCGGTGCCCAAAATCGAACATTTTCATTAGTTTCGGTATACTTTTCTTCTTTTTCGCTGTTTTTCCATCACGGATCGTACGTCGTGAGCCGCGAAAAAGACGACAACCTAATTCATCACATTTCTATTACCAAATTCCAAGGCATATTGGGCAAGACAACTTCGCTTCACGTAGAGGCTGGGCCCGCAAACCGAGGGCGTTGGGGCTTAGGACCAGGTCTGCGTCGCTCCGATGCCTATAAGTTTTGATCCGTAAGGAGTTACGCGGCGCACAGCATACCGTTGGAAAACTCTCTGAGAGCTCTACGATGGGGGCAGCAAGCCTAGAAGGCTGTGCCTATTTTCAGAGTCCAAAATCTAACGTTTTCATCAGTTTTCAGACACTTTTCTTCTTTATTGCTGTTTTTCCATCCCAGATCGTACGTCGTGAGCCGCGAAAAGGACGACAACCTAATCCATCACATTTCTATTATCGAATCTCAAGGCACCTTAGGCAAGACAACTTCGTTTCACGTAGAGGCTGGGCCCACAAACCGAGGGCTTGGGCTTAGGACCAGTTCTCCGTCGCTCTGGTGCCCATAACTTTTGATGCGTTAGGAGTTTCGCGGCGCAAAGCATACCGTTGGAAAGCTCTCTAAGAGCTTTACGAAGGAGAAAGCAAGCCTGCTCGGCTGTGCCTATTTTCAGAGCCCAAAATCGAACGTTTTCATAATTTTTGGGACACTTTTCTTCTTTTGCCCTATTTTTTTGTCCCGGATCGTTCGTCACGAGCCGCGAAAAGGACGACAACCTAATCCATCACATTTCTATTACCAAATCCCATGGCACCGTGGGCAAGACAACTTCGCTTCACGTAGAGGCTGGGCTCGCAAACCGAGGGTGTGGGGCTTGGGACAAGGTCTCCATCGCTCTGGATCCCATAACTTTTGATCCGTAAGGAGTTACGCGGTGCACAGCATACCGTTGGAAAGCTCTCTAAGAGCTCTACGATAAAGGCAGCAAGCCTACTAGGCTGCACCAATTTTCAGAGCCCAAAATCGAATGTTTTCATCAGTTTTGGGACACTTTTCTTCTTTTGCGCTATTTTTCATCCCAGATCGTACGTCGTGAGCTGCGAAAAGGACGACAACCTAATCCATTACATTTCTATAACCGAATCCCAAGGCACCTTGCGCAAGAAAACTTCGCTTCACATAGAGGCTGGGCCCGTAAACTGAGGACGTGGGGCTTGGGACCATGTCTCCGTCGCTCCGGTGCCATTAACTTTTGATCCGTAAAGAGTTATGCGGCGCACAACATACCGTTGGAAAGTTTTCGAAGAGCTCTACGATGGGGACACAAGCCTGCTTAGCTGCGCCTATTTTCAGAGCCTAAAATTGAACGTTTTTATCAGTTTCGGGACACTTTTCTTCGTTTTCGCTGTTTTTCCATCCCAGCTCGTACGTCGTGAGTCGCGAAAAGAACGACAACCTAATCCATCACATTTCTATTACCGAAACCAAAGGCACCTTGGCCAAGACAACTTCGTTTCACGTAGAGGCTGGGCCCGTAAATCGAGGACGTGAGGCTTAGGACCTGGTCTCCGTCGCTCTGGTGCCCAAAAATTTTGATCTGTAAGGAGTTACGCAGCGCACAGTATACCGTTGGAAAGCTCTCCGAATGGGGCAGCAAGCCTGCTCGGCTTTGCCTGTTTTCAGAGCCCAAAATTGAACATTTTCATCATTTTTGGGACATTTTTCTTCTTTTGCATTATTTTTTCGTCCCGGATCATTCGTCATCAGCCGCGTAAAAGATGACAACCTAATCCATCACATTTCTATGACCGAATCACACAACACCTTATGCAAGACAACTTTGCTTCACGTAGAGACCGGGCCCGCATATCGAGGGCGTGGGGCATGGGGCTAGGTCTCCGTCGCTCCGGTGCCCATAACTTTTGATCCGTAAGGAGTTACGCGGCGCACAGCAAACCGTTGGAAAGCTCTCCGAGAGCTCTACAAAGTGGGCAACAAGCCTGCTCTACTGTGCCTATTTTCGGAGCCCAAAATTGAACATTTTCATCATTTCTGGGACACTTTTCTTCTTTTTTCGCTATTTTTTCATCCCGGATCATACGTCGTGAGCCGCGAAAAGGGCGACAACCTAATCCATCACATTTCTATTATTGAATCACAAGGTACCTTGGGCAAGACAACTTTGCTTCATGTAGAGGCTAGGCCCGCAAACCGAGGGATAGGACTTAGGACCAGGTCTCCGTCGCTCCGGTGCCCATAACTTTTTATCCGTAATAAGTTACGCAGCGCATAGCATACCGTTGGAAAGCTCTCCGAGAGCTCAACGAAGTGGGCAGCAAGCCTACTAGGATGTGCCTGTTTTCGGAGCCCCAAATTGAACATTTTTCACCATTTTTGGGACATTTTTCATCTTTTGCCCTATTTTTTCATCCCGGATCGTTCGTCATGAGCCGCAAAAAGGACGACAACCTAATCCATCACATTTCTATTACCGAATCCCACTACACCTTGTGCAAGACAACTTCTCTTCACGTAGAGGCTGGGCCCGCAAACCGCGGGCGTGGGGCTTGGGACTAGGTCTCCGTCGCTCCAAAGGCCATAACTTTTGATCCGTAAGGAGTTACGCGGCGCACATCATACCTTTGGAAAGCTCTCTGAGAGCTCTACGATGGGGGTAGCAAACCTGCTCGGCTGCACCTATTTTCGGAGCCCAAAATCGAACGTTTTCATTACTTTCGGGATATTTTCTTCCTTTGCGCTATTTTTTCATCCCGGATCGTACGTCGTGAGCCGCGAAAAGGACGACAACTTAATCCATCACATTTTTTTTACCGAATCCCAAGGCACCTTGGGCAAGGCAACTTTACTTCAAGTAGAGGCTGGGATCGCAAACCGAGGGCGTGGGCTTGGGACCAAGTCTCCGTCGCTCTGGTGCCCATAACTTTTGATCTGTAAAGAGTTACGCGGCACACAACATACCGTTTGAAGGTTTTCCAAGAGCTCTACGACGAGGACAGCAAGCCTGCTCGGCTGCGCCTATTTTCGAAGCCCAAAATCCTCCATTTTCATCAGTTTCGGGACACTTTTCTTCTTTTTCGCTATTTTTCCATCCCGAATCGTACGTCGTGAGCCGCGAAAAGGACGACAACCTAATCTATCACATTTCTATTACCAAATCCCAAGGCACATTGGCCAAAACAACTTCGCTTCATGTAGAGGCTGGGCCCGCAAACCGAGGGCGTGGGTGATGCGATCGGGTTGTGCGTTAAAATGTGTGCAAAATAACCAAGTTAAAATACCCGCAAGTGCACGGATCTTTGTAGTGTAGTGTGCTCTGAGTGCGGAATCATACCACAGGGAAGCTCGCTAGTTTAAGTTAGTGAAGTAGTGTGAAAGTGTTAAAGCGCTTAAGTGACAAATCGCAAGGTAGGTTTGAGTAACGTGCGAGAAATGTAAACTAAATTAAACTAACTAAATTATCTAAGTTATACTAAGTATTAGTGGAATACGAGAGGTGGTGATCTAGGGGTTTGAACATGTAAATGAGGCAATTAATATAGGCTCGATATCTAGTTTATCTAATTCTGCAAGGGTTCAAGCTACAAGCATACACTCGGTTAAGCTAAAAGCTATAGACCTAGTTAATCTACTTAGCTTATTTTAACCAAGTACAACAAGGCAAACTAAACTAAGGAATTAACCTTACAGATAGAAACTATGGTATAACCTATAGTTTCATGGAGTCTATGGTACAACCTATAGACTCACGATTAAAACAATTATATGACACTAAAGTAATGCATTCATAATATTAACTACAAGTATAATATTTATGAAGCGAAAGTAAAGCAATCATAACGTCTACTTAAAAGCATTACGTATGAAATACTTAATTGAAACAAGTCATACATTGCAATATGAATTGAATAAACTATATCCGAGACCATATATTAAAATACGATCATTTACAATATTCACCCCTAGATATCAATCTACTCAGACATAAATGAATACAAGTTATGTAAATAAAAGAGAGTCAAGAAAGGCTCCCCCATATTGACGAACGCGTATTTCTGATTCCCAAAATTTGAGCAGAGGTCCGACGCAAAATAGCTATTCGGGCAGTGCTAATTTCTCCCGAATAAGAACTATTAGGGATGAGTTTGCCCCGAATAAGAGCTTTCCTATTAAAAGCTATTCGGGCAGAACCTCCCCCGGATAATAACAACTTGGGTCGAACTTCCCCCTAAAAGTAGCTATTCGGGAAAAATTTCCCCGAATAAGAGCTACCTAGGCGGGACTTCCCCCGTATTCTACTACTACTTAATTAACTAAAACTAAAATTTAAAACTAAATAGAATTAACTCGGAATTATATCAAAAATATTGATAATACTCCAAAATTAACTCCAGAATTCTCAAAGGGTTGAAGCTCTATTTATAGGCAAAATTCTGAAATAGTTGACTTTTTTTCGTTTGTTGACTTTGACCAGATTGTTGACCGCAGCATTTTTGGGCATTTTTCACTGTTTTGACCCTCCAAACGATGGAATTTGGCTAAAATCACGCCGCACGCAGGACTAAAGTCCTGCGTTGTGCTCAGAATGCTGTTTCTACCCGAAAAAATGATATGATTTGCCAAAAACGGACATGGGTCACTATTTGAGATCGTCTGGGTCAATGTTTCGAGTCCGATTTCATGCTAGTTTCAGCCAAGTTTATTTTCTATGAGCTTCATTCTTGAACCGCTTCTCATGCTTTCCCATTCTTACTTCTTGACTTGCAATTTGGATCATTTCGGGCCTGATTCTTTACGTTTTAGTATTTTCCTACATTGGATTAAAAGTATCAAAGTGTTGCATTTATTCCAGAGTTAAGATGCAAATGCAGTACAAATACCATGGTTTGAGTGCTGCAAATACAGTCACATCAACATCCTCAAACCTAAACATTGCTTGTCCTCAAGCAAGACTGTCTTTAAAACAGTTGTGAAAGTGAATTTTTGCAAAATTTTTACAAGTCAAAAACAGATGCAAAAATCTATCCTAAATTTTTGTCAAACACATTCCAAAAATAAATCATGAGAAATGAAATCTACTATCTTAAACCTATTCAGCAATTAATGATAAACATGATAAGAGAACCTTTTGCAATTTTTTCTCAAATAGGTACTCTTATTGGAAATCGACTATTGATTGCTTCGGGGTATATATTTAGAAGTAAACTAAGCATATTAAGTTCATACAATTCTCAACTTTCAAGTTATGCAAACAGATTGGACCTTGATATTCTTACCTACATTTGTAATCAAACTCTTGATCATGCCTTAACCCTTTAACATTTGCTAGAAATATAAAAGTAAAACTAATAAAACCTCTATATAGTGTTCAGTTTCCTTTGCTTTCTGAATATCCCATGTAGCGGGCTTTAAGGCCAACAATCCCCCTCCATTATGACTGAGGTTGCCAGGTTTCAAAGGGACCCCTACGTGCCTTAATCACCCGAGATATCCAGGCTCGAAACCTTACACTATAGCACATATCCTAAATTACAATGTCTAGGATAGTGATGCTTAGAGATTTACAACATATTTACACTAAAAATTTTATTCAACAGTAAAGATATGTACAACTCTTTTTTTTCTTTTTTTTTTTTGTTTTTTTTTTTTGTTTTCTTTGTTGTTTTTTTTTCTTTTCTTTTTCTTCTTTTTTTTTCAGAGTGTACATACAGACAAAATAACATAACATATTGTACAGACATGGCATAAGGGTTCAGGTTTCAATCACAAGAAGTTCTTATAATAAACGGTAATCCTATCTCAGTCCTTTCATAATCACATAGCTATCAATTGAAGAAAAGAAGAACAGCTAGGTTTACTCATGGATACAATACCCCAAAGTTTTTCTTACAGAGTTTCCTCAGAGTTTTTCACAATACATAGCTAACAATAAAAGTTCTCAAATCATCTAAATCATCTTCCTTTAAATAAGTAAGATAGCAAATACTCTTTCTCATGATCACAAATAGTGTATTTCTTGCATATTTTGAAAAAGATTTTCATGAAATACACGCACCCCCACACCGAAACTTTGCTTGTCCTCAAGCAAATAATAATGTAAGACAGTGAGAGTGTAATATGCAAGAAGGAATATAATGACAAATGCTACATCCCCAAACCTATGGTTTGCTTACTCTACAACGCATGGTGATCAGGTATAAAGGGAAATGTAGTAAGGAAAGATATTACCTGATGTGAAGCATTTTTATGTTGATATCAAAGCCTTTCTACTAACTTTTGCCAAAAGATGTATCATTCTGCAATTAAAGATTAGTAGACACAGCATTTTACATATTATCATCAACACAGCAAAAATAAAAGTTAGCTATACTAAAAATAAAAATAGTCAAACAAATATATAGGGGAAAAATCACAAAGAAATATGGTCACGGAAGATAACTAATATATTAAGCAAATAATTTAACTACCCAGACCATTTAACCTCTTTTCTAGGTTCAAGAGTTATCTATAAATACATAAACAAAGTAAATACAGAGGACTAAAGAAATCATAAAATCACACAGACAAAGGAAAATAAACACATATAAGCATTTTAAAAATCTAGGTTGCCTCCTAGTAGCGCTAAGTTTAACGTCTTCAGCCAGACGGTTGTGCTGAGTTGTAATGCCTTTACCTTGGCAGAATCTCATTTATGGAATGCCTGCAAGGTCCTGAAGTTCTACAGATTCAACTTCATGAGGAACCATATTTGGATTAAATGCATGTTTCAATCTTTGTCCATTGACTGTGATGACATGCCCATCTGTGAGATTTTTAATTAAGATAACTCCAGAAGGATATACTTTAACCACTTCATAAGGACCATCCCATCTTGTTCTTAACTTTCCTGGGAAGAACTTCAATTTGGAGTTAAACAACCAAACTTTATTAAAAGGAGAGAAAGTTTTTCTTAAAATAGATCTATCATGAATCCTCTTCATTCTCTCTTTGTAAAGCTTGGCATTCTCATAAGCTTCGAAACGAAGCTCTTCCAATTCACTCAACGCCAACTTCCTACCTTCACCTGCCTGTTGTAAGTCAAAGTTCAAGGCCTCAATAGCCCAATAGGCTTTATGCTCTAATTCAACAGGAAGGTGGCAAGCTTTACCTTATACTAATCTATACGGGGACATATCGATGGGAGTTTTGAAAGCAGTACGGTAGGCCCATAATGCGTCATGCAGACGACTTGACCAATCTTTGCGATCGGGCTTAACCGTTTTCTGAAGAATTGACTTAATCTCCCTATTTGATACCTCCATTTGCCCACTTGTTTGTGGGTGGTAAGGCGTTGCTATCTTGTGGTGGATAGAGTATTTTCTCAATAAGGCTTCTAGTGTCCTGTGACGGAAATACTGTCCTCCGTCACTTATAAGCACACGTGGCACCCCAAATCGAGAAAAGATATTCTCTTTAATGAACTTGACCACAACTTTGTGGTCATTGGTTCGGGTTGCCACTGCTTCTACCCACTTAGAAACATAGTCCACACCAACAAGATTATAAGAATAGCCTGAGGAATGAGGGAAAGGACCTATGAAGTCTATACCCCATACATCGAATATTTCACAAATGAGGATAGGTGTAAGGGGCATCATGTCCCTTCTTGAAATAGAGCCAGCTTGTTGACATTGTGGGCAATTTTTACACATTTGCTGGGCATCTTTGAAAAGAGTGGGCCAGAAGAACCCACTTTGAACGACTTTGGCAGCCATCCTTTTTCCTCCAAAATGTCCACCACATGCTTCAGAGTGACAGAATTGGAGTATACTGTCAAACTCTTCCTCAGGTACACATCTCCTAATGACCTGATCGGCACAAATCCTGAAAAGATAGGGATCCTCCTAGATAAAGTACTTGACTTGTGCCCTGAACCGTTCCTTTTCTCTTTTACCCCAGTGAGTTGGAAATTCTTGGGCAGCCAAATAATTGACAAAGTAGGCATACCACGGGGTCTTATATGAGATGGCAAAAAGTTGTTCATCAGGGAACGTGTCTTTGAAAGGCAAAGAGTCAATAGGAGAATCACGTATAAGACGTGATAGATGATCGGCAACAGAATTCTCGCTTCCTTTCTTGTCCTTGATCTCAAGGTCAAATTCTTGAAGGAGTAATAGCCAACGGATTAGACGGGGCTTTGTATCCTTTTTGGTCAGTAAATACCGCAAAGCTGTGTGGTCCGTGTATACTATTACTTTGGATCCTAGGATGTAAGATCTGAATTTGTCCAATGAGAATACTACAGCCAGCAATTCCTTTTCAGTGGTTGTATAGTTCTTTTGTGCATCATCCAAGGTTTTGCTGGCATAATATATCACGGTAGGCAGTTTATCCCTACGCTATCCTAATACAGCTCCCACTGCATAGTCTGATGCATCGCACATTATCTCAAAGGGGAGACTGTAGTTAGGAGGTTGGATTATAGGAGCAGAGGATAGTAAGGATTTAAGTTTCTCAAAAGCTTCTGAGCATTTGTCATCAAATTTGAACTCAGTATCATTTGCTAGAAGACTAGAGAGTGGTCGGGCTATATGGCTAAAATCCTTGATGAAACGTCGATAAAAACCGGCATGACCAAGGAATGATCGGATATCACGCACCGTCTTGAATACGGGCAGCTTTTCTATTAGCTCGACTTTGGCTGGGTCCACATGGATTCCATCCTGTGTAACAACATGACCCAGAACTATACCTTGCCTAACCATAAAGTGGCTCTTTTCCCAACTTAGAACCAAATTTGTTTCAATGCATCGGTCTAACACTAGAGAAATGTGTGTGAGGCACTCGTCGAAGGTAGTTCCAAATACTGAGAAGTCATCCATAAAGACTTCCATGAACTTTTCGATCATGTCTGAGAAAAGAGCCATCACACATCTTTGAAACGTCGCAGAAGCATTGCAAAGACCGAAAGGCATGCGTCGGAACGCAAAGGCCCCATAAGGGCATGTGAATTTAGTCTTTTCCTGATCTTCAGGAAAGACTGGGATTTGGTTATATCCCGAATACCCATCCAGAAAGCAGTAGTAGCCTTGTCTGGCTATTCTATCTAGGACTTGGTCAAGAAAGGGTAAAGGGAAGTAGTCTTTCCTTGTTTTGGAATTGAGCTTTCTATAGTCAATGCATACACGCCACCCTGTTGTGATGCGTGTAGAAATTAGCTCACCTTTATCATTCGGAACCACAGTAATCCTAGATTTCTTCGGTACCACTTGTACCGGACTTACCCATGGACTATTCGAAATTGGGTATATAATACCTGCATCAAGCAACTTAATGATCTCCTTGTAGACGACATCACCCATCTTTGGGTTTAGTCTTCTTTGAAATTCTCGAGAAAGAGTAACTCCTTCCTCGAGATGAATTTTGTGCATACACATAGAGGGATCAATGCCTTTCAAGTCAGAAATCGTCCAACCTATCGCCTGTTTATGGGTACTTAGGACTTTTAACAGTCTGTCTTCATGCTCGGGAGTCAAATCCGAGGCAATGATGGCTGGAAGAGTCTCATCAGGTCCTAAGTAGGCATACTTAAGATGTTGGGGCAAGGTTTTGAGTTCCAAAACTGGTAGGGACTCAATTGTGGGACATTCTGAAACTTCAGGGAAATGAGTTGTTACTTGATCGTCTTTATTTGGATCAACAACAATGGAAGCAGAGGCAACCATTTCAGGAGAAATATCGCACTCATACAAAAGTCGTTCTAACTCATCTATTTCTTGATTAGGAGTTAGAATCAATTGGGCAAACTCATCTATACATGAGTCAATGGTATCAACATGGAAGCATTCTTCTTCCTCATCTTGATTCAATTTGTTGGCTGCATCAGCAACCCTTAGCTTAGTTCTCATGTTCCCAAATGTTAGTTCTATCATACATGTCCTACAATAGATAACAGCATCAGCTGTTGCTAGGAATAGTCTGCCTAGTAAAACGGGAGTGGTATTTTTGTTATCAGGGCCTAAGTCCATATCTAACACAATAAAGTCCATTGGGAATAAGAATTCTCCTACTCTAACAATCACATCTTCTACAACACCTCGAGGTCGTCGCTCAGATCTATCTGCCAATTGGAGGGTCACATTAGTCGGTGTTAACACTCCAAGACCTAACCTTTGGTAGACTGTGTGAGGGATGAGGTTAACACTAGATCCTAAGTCTAGCAAGGCGCTTTCTATGCGTTGGTCATTAATTAAGCATGGAATGGTGAAAGCCCTTGGGTTGCTGCACTTCTGAGGCAGTCCTCTAGTGCAGATATTGCTAACCTTTTCAGTAAGACGGACCTTCTTAGGAATGGAGTTGGTCCGTCTCTTTTTCACACATAAATCCTTTAGAAATTTGGCATAGGCTAGAATCTGTTGTATTACCTCAACTAATGGCAAATTGATCTTAATATCTTTCAGATGCTCTAAGACCTTGAGTTGTTTAGGATCATCAGTCGGCTTTGGACGGGAAAGAGCTGTGGGAAAAGGTGCTCGTGAGGATGGTTCAACTATAGGCTCCACCATTAGGTTTTTATTCCTACGGCAATCTTTAACATCTTTGCTTAAAACCTCAATCTCAGATTCCTCTAATTCCTCAATTTCTTCTGGAACATCCCTAACCTTTACTCTAACCTGGTTATCAATGGTTTTCCCACTCCTAAGGGTAACTACAGCCTTGGCATGTTCTTGTACTGTCTCAGTTTGGATAGTACTACACTGTCCTCGTGGATTTACCACGGTCTGAGATGGAAGCTTACCCTCGTCTCTCTTACTTAAAGTTTGGGCCATCTTCCCGATTTGTCCTTCAAGTTTAGCAATAGACTGTTGTTGAACTTGGAACATTTGCATAAGTTTGTCAAATTTGTCATCAGATGATGACTGTGCAAGAGGAAGAGTTGGGACATTATTCCGTTGTGTTCTGAACGGATTGTCCTGTTGGACTGGATAGTAACCAGGAGGGTTATTATTTTGTGGCCTCTGATATTGCTGTTGAGGGAATCGATTGTCAACATTTCCTTGCTGACTTTGTTGATGAGGCTCAGAGTTTCCTTGTCTTTTTTGATATTGATGTTGAGGAAACTGAGTATCTTGATTCCCTTGTCGCCATGAAAATGCGGGATTGTCTCGCCAGCCTGGATTATATGTGTTAGAATATGGATTGTAATTCCTTGTATATCCTTGGGCGGCACAGATTTGTTCTTGCATGAATTCAGGAAATTGTGAACCGATTGGACAGTCTAGAGTAGAGTGATCTATTGCAGAACATACGGTACAAACTTCCGTGATCTGAGGAGCTGAAGAAGAAGAAGACCCTAGAGAGATGAATTTTTCTAGTTGATGAGCTAGGGCATCTACTTTGTCAGTCAATTGGGAATTAGAACTAGAGTTAACTTCAAACAATGCCCTCTTTTGGGGATTTTGGGTGCTCTTACTCTCTCTGTCATCAACAGTGTTTTGGAGAGAGTCTTCAGCAATATTTTCTATTCTTCTCCAAGCTTCATCCGCTGTGAGGTTATAGAAACCTCCATTGCTCATTGCATTAACTATCATCTTATTATGAGGGGTAAGACCTTTGAAGAAATAATGCAAGAGTTCGGGACGATCAAACCCATGATGAGGACACTGATTCTTAAGATCGTTAAACTTTTCCCATGATTCATGAAATGGCTCTAAGTCTGACTGTGCGAATGTCATGATGCCTGTTCGCAGAGTAGTAGTCTTAGCCATTGGGAAGAACCTATGTAAAAATTTCCGAATAAGTTCTCCCCAAGAAGTGATCACTCATGCGTCTAGATGATTTAGCCATTGTTTGGCTTTATCTTTCAATGAAAAGGGAAACAGACGCAGGTGAATATTTTCACGGCTCACATTAGGAATGTGAAGCGTTGTGCATGCTTCAATGAATTCCACGATGTGAGCGTGAGGATTTTCATTGCTTTTTCCATAGAAGGAAGGAAGCATTGAAATAGTCCATGTTTTGAGCTCAAAATTTATATTGCCAAGAGCCGGTGGGGCTATGGCAAATTCAGGGTCAAAATCACCTGGTGAAAAATGTTGACGTAAAGTCATCGGTTGGTTCACAGGTTGATTAACAAGCTGAGCTATTGGAAGAGGCAGGATATTTACTTCTTGATCTGCCATTGGGAATTTTAACTTCTTACGCAAATTTTTCTCGAGCTCAGGATCAAACGGGGCAAGTTCTGGATCCAAAGAACGATGCCCGTGCATACAACGACTTATAAACTTTAAATACGAAATAAAATTACAAGATTAAAAAATATTAATATACTTTACAAGTAGTAATAGATAAAAGCTCATTGATTAGATGAATCATTAAAATTACTCATTTTCCAATCAATCAAAATTCCTAAAATTTTAAATTTTTTATTTTTTTTAAAAAAAATTTATTTTTTTTTACAAAAATAAAAATAATATTTTTAAAAAAAATAAAAATAAAAATAAAAATAAAAATAAATTTTTTTAAAAAAAATAAAAATAAAAATAATTTTTTAAAAAAATATATATATATATTTATTATTTTATTATTTTATTTATTTATTTATTATTTATTTATTTTTTATTTTTTTATTTTTAAATAAAACGGATAAAATAAACACTTAAACAAGTTCACAAATACTTTTATCAATAACTAAACTATACCGTGCTTCCCCGACAACGGTGCCAAAAACTTGATGCGATCGGGTTGTGCGTTAAAATGTGCGCAAAATAACCAAGTTAAAATACCCGCAAGTGCACGGATCTTTGTAGTGTAGTGTGCTCTGAGTGCGGAATCGTACTACAGGGAAGCTCGCTAGTTTAAGTTAGTGAAGTAGTGTGAAAGTGTTAAAGCGTTTAAGTGACAAATCGCAAGGTAGGTTTGAGTAACGTGCGAGAAATGTAAACTAAATTAAACTAACTAAATTATCTAAGTTATACTAAGTATTAGTGGAATATGAGAGGTGGTGATCTAGGGGTTTGAACATGTAAATGAGGAAATTAATATAGGCTCGATATCTAGTTTATCTAATTCTGCAAGGGTTTAAGCTACAAGCATACACTTGGTTAAGCTAAAAGCTATAGACCTAGTTAATCTACTTAGCTTATTTTAACCAAGTACAACAAGGCAAACTAAATTAAGGAATTAACCTTACAGATAGAAACTATGGTACAACCTATAGTTTCATGGAGGCTATGGTACAACCTATAGACTCACGATTAAAACAATTATATGACACTAAAGTAATGCATTCATAATATTAACTACAAGTATAATATTTATGAAGCGAAAGTAAAGCAATCATAACGTCTACTTAAAAGCATTACGTATGAAATACTTAATTAAAACAAGTCATACATTGCAATATGAATTGAATAAACTATATCCGAGACCATATATTAAAATACGATCATTTACAATATTCACCCCTAGATATCAATCTACTCAGACATAAATGAATACAACTTATGTAAATAAAAGAGAGTCAAGAAAGGCTTCCCCATATTGACGAACGTGTATTTCTGATTCCCAAAATTTGAGCAGAGGTCCGATGCAAAATAGCTATTCGGGCAGAGCTAATTTCTCCCGAATAAGAACTATTAGGGATGAGTTTCCCCCGAATAAGTGCTTTCCTATTAAAAGCTATTCGGGCAGAACCTCCCCCGGATAATAACAACTTGGGTCGGACTTCCCCCTAAAAGTAGCTATTCGGGCAAAATTTCCCCGAATAAGAGCTAGCTAGGCGGGACTTCCCCCGTATTCTACTACTACTTAGTTAACAAAAACTAAAATTTAAAACTAAATAGAATTAACTCGGAATTATATCAAAAATATTGATAATACTCCAAAATTAACTCTAGAATTCTCAAAGGGTTGAAGCTCTATTTATTGGCAAAATTCTGAAATAGTTGACTTTTTTTCGTTTGTTGACTTTGACCAGATTGTTGACCGCAGCATTTTTGGGCATTTTTCACTGTTTTGACCCTCCAAACGATGAAATTTGGCTAAAATCACGCCGCGTGCAGGACTAAAAGTCTTGCGTTGTGCTCAGAATGCTGTTTCTACCCGAAAAAATGATATGATTTGCCAAAAACGGACATGGGTCACTATTTGAGATCGTCTGGGTCAATGTTTCGAGTCCGATTTCATGCTAGTTTCAGCCAAGTTTCTTTTCTATGAGCTTCATTCTTCAACCGCTTCTCATGCTTTCCTATTCTTACTTCTTGACTTGCAATTTGGATCATTTCGGGCCTGATTCTTTACTTTTCAGTATTTTCCTACATTGCATTGAAAGTATCAAAGTGTTGCATTTATTCAAGAGTTAAGATGCAAATGCAGTACAAATACCATGGTTTGAGTGCTGCAAATACAGTCACATTAGTGGGGCTTAGGACCAGGTTTCCATCGCTCCAATGCCCATAACTTTTGATCCGTAAGGAGTTACACGGCGCACAACATACCGCTGAAAAGCTCTTTGAGAGCTCTACGACGGGGGCAACAAGCCTGCAAGGCATCGCCAATTTTCGGAGCCCAAAATTGAACATTTTCATCAGTTTCGGTACATTTTTCTTCCTTTTCGCTGTTTTTCCATCCCAGATCGTCCGTCGTGAGTCGCGTAAAGGACGACAACGTAATCTATCATATTTATATTACAGAATCCCAAGGCACCTTGGGTAAGACAATTTTGCTTCATGTAGAGACTGGGCCCGCAAACCGAGGGGGTGGGGCTTAGGACCAAGTCTCCGTCGCTCTGGTGCCCATAACTTTTGATCCGTACAGAGTTACGCGACGCACAACATACCATTGGAAAGCTCTCCGATTGCTCTATGAAGGGGGTGGCAAGCCTGCTCGGCTTTGCCTATTTTCAGAGCCCAAAATTGAACATTTTCATCATTTTCGGGACATTTTTCTTCTTTTGCGCCATTTTTTCGTCCCGGATCGTTTGTCATGAGCCGTAAAAAAGACGACCACCTAATCCATCACATTTCTATTACTGAATCCCACAACACCTTGTGCAAGACAGCTTCGCTTAACGTAGAGGTTGGGCCTGCAAGCCTAGGGCGTGGGGCTTGGGGCCAGGTCTCTATTGCTCCGGTGCCTATAACTTTTGATCCGTAAAGAGTTACGCGAAGAACAACATACCGTTGGAAAGTTTTCCAAAAGCTCTACGATGGGGGCAGGAAGCCTGCTTGGCTGCGCCTATTTTCGGAGGCCAAAATCGTACATTTTCATCAGTTTCGGGACACTTTTCTTCTTTTTCGCTATTTTTCCATCCCGGATCGTACGTCGTGAGCCGCGAAAAGGATGAAAACCTAATCCATCACGTTTCTATTACCGAATCCCAAGGCACCTTGGCCAAGACAACTTCGCTTCACGTAGAGGCTAGGCCCGCAAACAGAGGGCGTGGGGCTTGGGACCAGGTATTTGTCGCTCCGGTGCCCATAACTTTTGATCCATAAAGAGTTACGCGGCGCACAACATACCGTTGAAAAGTTCTCTGAGAGCTCTATGACGGGGGCAGCAAGCCTGCAAGGCATCGCCCATTTTCAGAGCCCAAAATTGAACGTTTACATCAATTTCGAGACATTTTTCTTCCTTTTGGCTGTTTTTCCATCCTGGATCGTACTTTGTGAGTCGCGAAAAGGACGACAACGTAATCAATCACATTTCTATTACCGAATCACAAGGCACCTTGGCCAAGACAACTTCGCTTCACGTAGAGGCTGGGCCCGCAAACTGAGGGCGTGGGGCTTGGGACCAGGTATTTGTCGCTCCGGTGCCCATAACTTTTGATCCATAAAGAGTTACACGGCGCACAACATACCGTTGAAAAGTTCTCTGAGAGCTCTACGACGGGGGCAGCAAGCCTGCAAGGCATCGCCTATTTTCATAGCCCAAAATTGAACGTTTACATCAATTTCGAGACATTTTTCTTCCTTTTCGCTGTTTTTCCATCCCGGATCGTACTTTGTGAGTCGCAAAAAGGACGACAACGTAATCAATCACATTTCTATTACCGAATCACAAGGCACCTTGGCCAAGACAACTTCGCTTCACGTAGAGGCTGGGCTCGCAAACCGAGGGCGTGGGGCTTAGGACCAGGTCTCCGTCGCTGTGGTGTCCATAACTTTTGATCCGTAAAGAGTTACGCAGCGCACAACATACCGTTGAAAAGTTTTCCAAGAGCTCTACGATGGGGGCAGCAAGCTTGCTAGGCTGCGCCTATTTTCAGAGCCCAAAATCGTACATTTTAATTAGTTTCGGGACACTTTTTTGCTTTTTTCCTATTTTTCCATCCCGAATCGTACATCGTGAGCCGCGAAAAGGACGACAATCTAATCAATCACATTTCTATTACCGAATCCCAAGGCACCTTGGCCAAGAAAACTTCATTTTACGTAGAGGCTGGGCCCGCAAACCGAGGGATGGGGCTTATGACCAGGTCTCCGTCGCTCCGGTACCCATAACTTTTGATCCCTAAGGAGTTACGCGGCGCACAGCATACCATTGGAAAGCTCTCCGAGTGCTCTACGAAGTGGGTGGCAAGCCTGCTTGGCTGTACCTATTTCCAGAGCCCAAAATTGAACATTTTCATCATTTTTGGGACATTTCTCTTCTTTTACCCTATTTTTCTGTCCCGGATCGTGCGTCGTGATTTGCGAAAAGGATGACAACCTAATCCATCACATTTCTATTACTGAATCCCAAGACACCTTGGGCAAGACAACTTTGCTTCACGTATAGGCTGGGCCCGCAAACCGAGGTTGTGGGGCTTGGGACCAGGTCTCCGTCGCTCCGGTGCGCATAACTTTTGATCCGTAAAGAGTTACGCGGTGCACAGCATACCGTTGGAAAACTCTCCAAGAGCTCTACAAAAGGGGTAGAAAACTTGCTCAGCTGTGGCTGTTTTCGGAGACAAAAATTGAACGTTTTCAACATTTTTGGGACACTTTTCTTCTTTTGCGCTGTTTTTTCATCCCGGATCGTACGTCGTTAGCTGCGAAAAAGACGACAACCTAATCCATCATATTTCTATTACTGAATCCCATGGTAGCTTGGGCAAGACAACTACGCTTCACGTAGAGGCTGGGCCCGCAAACCGAAGGCGTAGGGCTTGGGACCAAGTCTCCGTCGCTCCGATGCCCATAACTTTTGATTCGTAAGGAGTTAGGCGACACACAACATACCGCTGGAAAGCTCTCCCAGAGCTCTACGACGAGGGCAGCAAGCCTAGTTGGCTGCGCCTATTTTCAGAGCCAAAAATCGAACGTTTTCATCAGTTTCGGGACAATTTTCATCTTTTGCCCTATTTTTCTGTCCCGGATGGTACGTCGTGAGTTGCGAAAAGGACGACAACCTAATCCATCACATTTCTATTACCAAATCGAAAGGCACCTTGGGCAAGGCAACTTCGCTTCATGTTGAGGTTGGGCTCGAAAACCGAGGGCATAGGACTTGAGACCAGGTCTCCGTCGCTCCGGTGCCCATAACTTTTTATCCGTAAGGAATTATGCGGTGCACAGCATACCATTGGAAAGCTTTTCGAGAGCTCTATGCCGAGGACATCAAGACTGCTCGGTTGCACCTATTTTTGAACCCAAAATTGAACGTTTTCATCAGTTTCGGTACACTTTTCTTCTTTTGCGCTGTTTTTTCGTCACGAATCGTACGTCATGAGCCTTGAAAAGGACGACAACCTAATCTATCACATTTCTATTGCCGAATCGCAAGGCACCTTAGCCAAGACAACTTCGCTTCACGTAGAGGTTCGGCCCGTAAACCGAGGGCGTGGGGCTTGAGACCAAGTCTCTGTCGCTCTGGAGCCCATAACTTTTGATCCGTAAGGAGTTACGCGGTGCACAGCATACCGTTGGAAAGCTCTCTAAGAGCCCTACGATGGGGGCAGCAAACCTGCTCGGCTGCGCCTATTTTCAGAGCCCAAAATCGAACGTTTTCATCAGTTTTAGGACACTTTTCTTATTTTTCATTGTTTTTCCATCCTGGATCGTACGTCGTGACCCCCGAAAAGGACGACAACCTAATCCATCACATTTCTATTACCGAATCCTCTTCGCTTCACATAGAGGATGAGCCCGCAAACTGAGGGCGTGGGGCATAGGACCAGATCTCCGTCGCTCCGGTCCCCATAACTTTTGATCCGTAAGGAGTTACGCGGCGCACAGCATACTGTTGGAAAGCTCTCTGAGAGCTCTACAACGGGGGCAGCAAGCCTACTCTACTGTGCCTATTTTCGGAGCCCAAAATTGAACGTTTTCATCAGTTTCGGGACAATTTTCATATTCTACACTGTTTTTCCATCCCGGATCGTACGTCGTGAGCCGCGAAAAGGACGACAACCTAATCCATCATATTTCTATTACCGAATCCCAAGGCACCGTGGCAAGACAACTTCGCTTCACGTAGAGGCTGGGCCCGCAATACGAGGGTGTGGGGCTTGGGACCAAGTCTCAATCGCTCCGGTGCCCATAACGTTTGATCCGTACGGAGTTACGAGGCGCATAGCATACCGTTGGAAAGTTTTCCAAGAGCTCTACGACAGGGGCAGCAAATATGTTCAGATGTGCCAATTTTCGGAGCCCAAAATTGAACGTTTTCAATATTTTCGGGACACTTTTCTTCTTTTGCGCTGTTTTTTCATCCTAGATCGTACGTCGTTAACCTCTAAAAGGACGACAACCTAATCCATCAAATTTCTATTACTGAATCCCAGGGCACCTTGGGAAAGACAACTACGCTTCACGTAGAGGCTGGGCCCGCAAACAAAAGGCGTGGGGCTTAGGACCACGTATCCGTTGCTCCTATGCCCATAACTTTTGATCCGTAAGGAGTTAGGCAGTGCACAACATACCGTTGGAAAGCTCTCCCAGAGCTCTACGACGGGGGCAGCAAGCTTGGACGACTGCGCCTATTTTCAGAGCCCAAAATTGAACATTTTCATCAGTTTCGGGACAGTTTTCTTCTTTTGCCCTGTTTTTCTATCCCAGATCGTACGTAATGAGTCGCGAAAAGGACGACAACCTAATCCATCACATTTATATTACCGAATCCCAAGGCACCTTGTGCAAAACAACTTCGCTTCACGTAGAGGCTGGGCCTGTAAATCGAGGGCGTAGGGCTTGGGACCAAGTCTTCGTCACTCCGGTGCCCATAACTTTTGATCCGTAAGGAGTTACGAGAGCTCTATGACAGGGGCAACAAGCCTGCTCAGCTGCGCCTATTTTTTGAGCCCAAAATCAAACGTTTTCATCAGTTTTGGGACACTTTTCTTCTTTTGCGCTATTTTTTCGTCCCGGATCGTACGTCGTGAGCTGCGAAAAGAACGACAACCTAATCCATCACATTTCTATTATCGAATCCCATGGCATTTTGGGCAAGACAACTTTGCTTCACGTAGAGGCTGGGCCCGCAAACCGAGGGCGTGGGGCTTAGGACCAGGTCTCAATCACTCCGGTCCCCATAACTTTTGATCCGTAAAGAGTTACGCGGCGCCCAGCATACCGTTGGAAAGCTCTATGACGGGGGTAGCAAGCCTGCTCAGCTGCGCCTATTTTTTGAGCACAAAATTGAACGTTTTCATCAATTTTGGGACACTTTTCTTCTTTTGCACTGTTTTTTCATCCCGGATCGTACGTCTTGAGTCGCGAAAAAGACGACAACCTAATCCATCACATTTCTATTACCCAATCCCATGGCACCTTGGGCAAGACAACTTCGCTTCTCGTAGAGGCTGGGCCTGCAAACCGAGGGTGTGGGGCTTGGGACCAGGTCTCCGTCGCTCCGGAGCCTATAACTTTTGATCCGTAAGGAGTTACGCGGCGCACAGCATACCGTTGGAAAGCTCTCTGAGAGCTCTACAACGGGGGCAGCAAGCTAGTTTTGCTGCACCTATTTTCGGAGCCCAAAATTGAACTTTTCATCAGTTTCGGGACACTTTTCTTCTTTTACGCTGTTTTTTCATCCCGGATCGTACGTCGTGAGCCGCGAAAAGGACGACAACCTAATCCATCACATTTCTATTACCAAATCCCAAGGCACCGTGGGCAAGAAACTTCGCTTCACGTAGAGGCTGGGCCTGCAAACCGAGGGCGTGGTGCTTGGGACCAAGTCTCTATCGCTCCGGTGCCCATAACTTTTGATCCGTAATGAGTTATGCAGCGCACAGCATACCGTTGGAAAGTTTTCCAAGAGCTCTACGACGGGGGTAGCAAGCCTACTCAGTTGTGCCTGTTTTCGAAGCCCAAAATTAAACATTTTCATCATTTTCGAAACACTTTTCCTCTTTTGCGCTATTTTTTCGTTCCGGATCGTACGTCGTTAGTCGCTAAAAGGATGACAACCTAATCTATCATATTTCTATTACTAAATCCCATGGCACCTTGGGCAAGACAACTTCGCTTCACGTAGTGGCTGGGCCCGTAAACCGAAGGCATGGGGCTTGGGACCACGTTTCCGTCGTTCCGGTGCCCATAACTTGTAATCTGTAAGGAGTTAGACGGCGTACAACATACCGTTGGAAAGCTCTCCCAGAGGTCTACGACGGGGGCAGTAAGCCTAGTCTGCTACGCCTATTTTTAGAGCCCAAAATTGAAAGTTTTCATCTATTTCGGGACACTTTTCTTCTTTTGCCCTATTTTTTTGTCCCGGATCGTACGTCGTTTGTCGCGAAAAAGACGACGACCTAATCCATCACATTTCTATTACCGAATCCCAAGGCACCTTGGGAAAGATAACTTTGCTTCATGTAGAGGCTCGGCCCGTAAACCAAGGTTGTGGGGCTTGGGACCAGGTCTCCGTTACTCCGGTGCGCATAACTTTTGATTTGTAAGGAGTTACGTAGCGCACCGCATACCGTTGGAAAGCTCTCCGAGAGCTCTACAAAGGCGGTAGTAAGCCTGCTTGGTTGTACATGTTTTTAGAGCCAACAATCAAACATTTTCATCATTTTCGGGATACTTTTCTTCTTTTGCGCTGTTTTTACGTCCCTGATTATTCGTCATGAGCCGCGAAAAGGACGACAACCTAATGCATCACATTTCTATTACTGAATCCCAAGACACCTTGGGCAAGACAACTTTGCTTCACGTAGAGGCTGGGCCCGCAAACCGAGGGCGTGGGGCTTTGGACCAGGTCTCCGTCGCTCTAGTCCTCATAACTTTTGATCCGTAAGGAGTTATGCGGCACACAGTATATCGTTGGAAAGCTCTCCGAGAGCTCTACGAAGTGGACAGCAAGCCTGCTCAGCTGTGCCTGTTTTTAGAGCCCTAAATTGATCATTTTTATCATTTTCAGGACATTTTTCTTCTTTTGTGCTATTTCTTCATCCCGGATCGTTCGTCATGAGCCGCTAAAAGTACGACAACCTAATCCTTCACATTTCTATTACCAAATCCCATGGCACCTTGGGCAAGACAACTTCACTTCACGTAGAGGTTGGGCCCGCAAATCGAGGGCGTGGGGCTTGGGGCTAGGTCTCCGTCTCTCCGGTGCCCATAACTTTTGATTCGTAAGGAGTTACGCGGCTCATAGTATACCGTTGGAAAGCTCTCCGAGAGCTCTACGAAGGGCGCAGCAAGCCTACTCGGCTGTGCCTGTTTTTAGAGCCCCAAATTGAACATTTTCATCATTTTTGGGACATTTTTCTTCTTTTGTGCTATTTTTTCATCCCGGATCGTTCGTCATGAGACGCGAAAAGGACGACAACCTAATCCATCACATTTCTATTACCGAATCCCACAACACCTTATGCAAGACAACTTCACTTCATGTAGAGGCTGGGGCCGCAAACCGAGGGCGTGGGGCTTAGGACAATGTCTATGTCGCTCTAGTGCCCATAACTTTTGATCCGTAAGGAGTTACGTGACGCACAACATACTGTTGGAATGCTCTTTGAGATCTCTATGACGGGGCAGTAAACCTGCAAGGCTGCGCATATTTTCAGAGCCCAAAATCGAACGTTTTCATCTGTTTCGGGACACTTTTCTAAGTTTTCGCTGTTTTTCCATCCCTGATCGTACGTCGTGAGTTGCGAAAAGGACGACGATGTAATCCATCATATTTCTATTACTGAATCCCATGGAACCTTGGGCAAGACAACTTCACTTCACGTAGAGGCTGGGCCAGCAAACCGAGGGCGTGGGGCTTAGGACCAGGTCTCCGTCGCTCCGGTGCTCATAACTTTTGATCCGTAAGGAGTTACGCGACGCACAGTATACCGTTGGAAATCTCTCTGAGAGCTCTACGAAGGGGGCAGCAAGCCTGCTCAGTTGTACCTTTTTTCATAGCCCAAAATTGAACATTTTCATCATTTTCGGGACATTTTTCATCTTTTGAGCTATTTTTTCGTCCCGAATCGTTCGTCATGAGGTACGAAAAGGACGACAACCTAATCCATCACATTTCTATTACCAAATCCCATGACACCTTGGGCAAGACAACTTCACTTCACGTAGAGGCTGGGCCCAAAAACCTAGGGCGTGGGGCTTGGGGCCAGGTCTTCGTCGCTCCGGTGCCCTTAACTTTTGATCCGTAAGGAGTTACGCGGCTCATAATATACCGTTGGAAAGCTCTCCGAGAGCTCTACGAAGGGCGCAGCAAGCCTGCTCGGCTGTGCCTATTTTCAGAGCCCTAAATTGAACATTTTCATCATTTTCAGGACATTTTTCTTCTTTTGCTCTATTTTTTCGTCCCAGATCGTTCGTCCTGAGTCGCGAAAAGGACGACAACCTAATCCATCATATCTCTATTACCGAATCCCACAACACCTTGTGCAAGACAACTTTACTTCACGTAGAGGCAGGGCCCGCAAACTGTGGTAGTGGGGCTTGGTACCAGGTCTCCGTAGCTCCGGTGCCCACAAATTTTGATCCGTCAAGAGTTATGCGGCGCACAGCATACCGTTGGAAAGCTCTTTGAGAGCTCTACGACGGGGCCAGCAAGCCTTCAAGGCTGCGCCTATTTTCGGAGTCCAAAATCTAACGTTTTCTTCAGTTTCGGGACACTTTTCTTCTTTTTTGCTATTTTTCCATCCCGGATCGTACGTCATGAGTCGCGAAAAGGATGACAATCTAATCCATCAAATTTCTATTACCGAATCCCAAGGCACCTTGGGCAAGACAACTTCGCTTCACATAGATGCTGGGCCTGCAAACCGAGGGCGTAGGGCTTGCGACCAGGTCTCCGTCTCTCTGGTGTCCATAACTTTTGATCCGTATGGAATTACGCGGCGCACAGCATACCGTTGGAAAGCTCTCCGAGAGCTCTACGAAGAGGGTTAGCAAGACTACTCGGCTGTGCCTTTTTTCGGAGCCCTTAATTGAACATTTTCATCATTTTTGGGACATTTTTCTTCTTTTGCGCTATTTTTTCATCCCTGATCATTCGTCATGAGCCGCTAAAAGGACAACAACTTAATCCATCACATTTCTATTACTGAATCGTACAACACCTTGTTCAAGACAACTTCACTTCACGTTGAGGCTGGGCCCGTAAACCGAGGGCGTGGGGCTTGGGACCAGGTCTCCGTCGCTCCGGAGCCCATAACTTTTGATCCGTAAGGAGTTAAGGGGCGCACAGCGTACCGTTGGAAAGCTCTCTGAGAGCTCTACGATGGGGCAACAAGCCTGTAAGGCTGCGCCTATTTTCAGAGCCCAAAATTGAACATTTTCATCAGTTTCGGGACACTTTTCTTCTTTTTTGCTATTTTTTCATCCCGGATTGTACGTCGTGAGTCTTGAAAAGGACAACAATCTAATCCATCACATTTCAATTACCGAATCCCATGGCACCTTGGGCAAGACAACTTCGCTTCACGTAGAGGTTGGGCCCGCAAACCGAGGGCGTAGGGCTTAGGACCATGTCTCCGTCGCTCCGGTGCTCATAACTTTTGATCTGTATGGAGTTACACGGCACACAGTATACCGTTGGAAAGCTCTCTGAGAGCTCTATGAAGGGGGCAGCAAGCCTCCTCGGCTGTGTTAGTTTTCAAAGCCCAAAATTGAACATTTTCATCATTTTTAGGACATTTTTTATTCTTTTGCGCAATTTTTTCATCCCAGATCGTTCGTCATGAGCCGCGAAAAGGATGACAACCTAATCCATCACATTTCTATTACCAAATCCCATGGTACCTTGGGAAAGAAAACTTCACTTCACGTGGAGGCTGGGCCCACAAACCGAGTGCGTGGGGCTTGGGACCAGGTCTCGGCGCACAACATACCGTTGGAAAGTTTTCCAAGAGTTCTACACGGGGGCAGCAATCCTGCTCGACTGCGCCTATTTTTGGAGCTCAAAATCGTACGTTTTCATCAGTTTTGGGACACTTTTATTCTTTTTTGCTCTTTTTCCATCCCGGATCGTACGTCGTGAGCCGCGAAAAAGACGACAACCTAATCCATCACATTTTGATTACCGAATCCCAAGGCACCTTGGCCAAGACAACTTCGCTTCACGTAGAGGCTAGGCCCGCAAACCGTGGGCGTGGGGCTTTAGACTAGGTCTCCATCGCTCCGGTGCCCATAACTTTTGATCTGTAACGAGTTGCGCGGTGCACAGCTTACCGTTGGAAAGTTTTCCAAGGGCTCTATGACGAGGGCAGCAAGCCTACTCGACTGTGCCTATTTTTGTAGCCCAAAATCATACGTTTTCATCAATTTCGGGATACTTTTCTGCATTTTCGTTGTTTTTCCACCCCGGATCGTACGTCATGAGCCGCGAAAAAGGCGACAACCTAATTCATCACATTTCTATTACCGAATCCCAAGGCACCTTGGCCAAGACAACTTTGCTTCACGTAGAGGCTGGCCCCGTAAACTGAGGGCGTGGGGCTTGGGACCAGGTCTCCGTCGCTCCGGTGCCCATAACTTTTGATCTGTAAGGAGTTACGTGGTGAATAGTATACTGATGGAAAGCTCTCTGAGAGCTCTACGACGAGGGCATCTAGCCTGCTCGGCTGCACCTATTTTCGGAGCCCAAAATCGTGCATTTTCATCAGTTTTGGGACACTTTTCTTCTTTTGCCCTAATTTTCTATTCTAGATCGTGCGTTGTGAGTCGCGAGTTGCGAAAAGGATGACAACTTAGTCTATCACATTTATATTATCGAATCCCAAGGCACCTTGGGCAAGACAACTTCACTTCACGTAGAGGTTGGGCCTGTAAACCGAGGTTGTGGGGGTAGCATACTGTTGGAAAGCTCTCTGAGAGCTCTACAAAGGGGGTAGCAAGCCTACTCTGCTGTGCCGGTTTTCGAAGCCCAAAATTTAGCATTTTCATCATTTTCGGGACACTTTTCTCCCTTTCTGCTATTTTTACGTCCCTGGTCGTTTGTCATGAGCCGCGACAAGGACAACAACCTAATCCATCACATTTCTATTACCGAATCTCGCAACACCATGTGCAAGACAACTTCGCTTCATGTAGAGGCTGGGCCCGCAAACTGAGGGCGTGGGGCTTGGGACCAAGTCTCCGTTGCTCCGGTGCCCATAACTTTTGATTCGTAAGGAGTTACGCGGTGCACAGTATACCGTTGGAAAGCTCTCTGAGAGCTCTACGACGGGGGCAGCAAGTTGCTCGGCTGTGCCTGTTTTTGGAGCCTCAAATTGAACATTTTCATCATTTTCGGGACATTTTTCTTCTTTGGCGCTATTTTTTCATCCCGGATCATTCGTCATGAGCAGCGAAAAGGACGACAACCTAATTCATCACATTTCAATTACCGAATCCCACAACACCTTGTGCAAGACAACTTACTTCACGTGGAGGCTGGGCCCGCAAAATGAGGGCGTGAGGCTTGGGACCAGGTCTCCGTCGCTTCGGTGCTCATAACTTTTGATCCGTATGGAGTTGTGCGGCGTACAACATACCGTTGGAAAGCTCTTTGAGAGCTCTTCGATGGGGGGAGCAAGCCTACAATTCTGTGCCTATTTTTGGCACCCAAAATCGAACGTTTCAGTAGTTTCGGGACACTTTTCTTCTTTTTCGCTATTTTTGCATCCCAGATCGTATGTCGTGAGTCCCGAAAAGGATGACAATCTAATCCATCACATTTCTATTACCGAATCCCAAGGCACCTTGGGCAAGTCAACTTCACTTCTCGTAGACGCTGGGCCTACAAACCGAGGGCGTGGGCTTAGGACCAGGTCTCCGTCGCTCCGGTGCCTATAACTTTTGATTCGTAAGGAGTTACGCGGCGCACATTATAATGTTGGGAAGCTCTCCGAGATCTCTACGAAGAGGGCAGCAAGCCTTCTTGGCCGTGCCTATTTTCAGAGCCCAAAATTGAACATTTTCATCATTTTCGGGATATTTTTCTTCTTTTGCGCTATTTTCTCATCCCGAATCATTCGTCATGAGCCACGGAAAGGACGACAACCTAATCCATCACATTTCTATTACCAAATCCCATGGCACCTTAGGCACGACAACTTCACTTCACGTAGAGTCTGGGCCCGCAAACCGAGGGCGTGGGGCTTGGGGCTAGGTCTCCGTCCCTCTGGAGCCCATAACTTTTGATCCGTAAGGAGTTACGCAGCGCACAACATACCGTTGAAAAGTTTTTCAAGAGCTCTATGATGGGGGCAGTAAGCATGCTCGGCTGCGCCTACTTTCGGAGCCCAAAATCGTACGTTTTCATCAGTTTCGGTACATTTTTCTTCTTTTTCGCTGTTTTTCCATCCCGGATCGTACGTCGTGAGCTGCGAAAAAGATGACAAGCTAATCCATTACATTTTTATTACCGAATACCAAGGCACCTTGGCCAAGACAACTTCGCCTCACGTAGAGGCTGGGCCCGTAAACCGAGGGCGTGGGGCTTAGGGCCAGGTCTCCGTCGCTCCGGTGACCATAACTTTTGATCTGTAAGGAGTTACGTGGCGCACAGCACACCGTTGGAAAGCTCTCTAAGAGCTCTACGATGGGGCAACAAACCTACAAGGCTGCACTTATTTTCGGAGCCCAAAATCGAACGTTTTCATCAGTTTCGGGACACTTTTCTTTTTTTTCGTTGTTTTTCCATCCCGGATCGTACGTCGCGAGTCACAAAAAGGACGACAACCTAATCCATCACATTTCTATTACCGACTCCCAAGGCACCTTGGGCAAGACAACTTCGCTTCATGCAGAGGCTGGGCCCGCAAACTGTTGGCGTGGTGCTTAGGACCAGGTCTTCGTCGCTCCAGTGCCCATAACTTTTGATCCGTAAGGAGTTACGCTGCGAACAACATACTGTTGGAAAGCTCTCCGAGAGCTCTACAAAGGGGGCAACAAGCCTGCTCTGCTGGGCCAATTTTCAGAGCCCAAAATTGAACATTTTCATCATTTTTGGGATATTTTTCTTCTTTTGCGCTATTTTTTTGTCCCGGATCGTTCGTCATGAGCTACGAAAAAGACGACAACCTAATCCATCACAGTTCTATTGCCGAATCCTACAACATCTTGTCAAGACAACTTCGCTTCACGTAGAGGCTGGGCCCGCAAACCAAGGGCGTCAAGCTTGGGGCCAGGTCTCTATCGCTCCGGTGCCCATAACTTTTGCTCCGTAAGGAGTTATGCGGTGCACAGCATACCGTTGGAAAGCTCTACAATGGGGGCAGCAAGCCTGCTCAGCTGCGCCTATTTTTTGAGCCCAAAATAGAACGTTTTAATCAGTTTCGGGGCACTTTTCTTGTTTTGCACTGTTTTTTCGTCCCGGATCGTACGTCGTGAACCGCGAAAAAGACGGCAACAAACCCATCACATTTCTATTACCAAATCCCATGGCACCTTGGGCAAGACAACTTCGCTTCATGTAGAGGTGCAAACCGAGGGTGTGGGGCTTGGGACCAAGTCTCCGTCGCTCTGGAGCCCATAACTTTTGATCCGTAAGGAGTTATGCGGCGCACATAAAATATTTGGAAAGCTCTCTGAGAGCTTTACGACGGGGGTAGCAAGCCTGCTCGGCTGCGCCTATTTTCAAAGTACAAAATTGAACGTTTTCATCAGTTTTGGGACACTTTTCTTTTTTGCACTGTTTTTCCATCCCGGATCGTACATCATGAGCCGCAAAAAGGACGACAACCTTATCCATCACATTTCTATTACCAAATCCCAAGGTACCTTGGGCAAGACAACTTCGCTTCACGTAGAGGCTGGGCCCGCAAATGGATGACGTGGGGCATAGGGCTTGGGACCAGGTCTCCGTCACTCCGGTGACCATAACTTTTGATCCGTAAGGAGTTACGCGGCGCACAGCATACCGTTGGAAAGTTTTCCAAGAGCTCTATGACGGGGGCAGCAAGCCTGTTCAGCTGTGCCTGTTTTTGGAGCCCAAAATTGAACATTTTCATCATTTTTGGAACACTTTTCTTCTTTGGCGCTATTTTTTCGTCCCGAATTTTACGTCGTTAGTCGCAAAAAGGACGACAACCTAATCGATCAAATTTCTGTTACTGAATTCCATGGCACCTTGGGCAAGAAAACTTAGCTTCACGTAGAGACTGGGCCCGCAAACCGAAGGCATGGGGCTTAAGACTAGGTCTCCGTCGCTCCGGTGCCTATAATTTTTGATCCGTAAGGAGTTAGGCGGTGCACAACATATAGTTGGAAAGCTCTACGATGGGGGCAGCAAGCATAGTCGGCTGCACCTATTTTTCTAGCCCAAAATTGAACATTTTCATCAGTTTCGGGAGACTTTTCTTCTTTTGCACTATTTTTCTATCCCGGATCGTACGTCGTGAGTCGTGAAAAGGACGATAACCTAATCCATCACATTTCTATTACCGAAACCCAAGGCACCTTGGGCAAGACAACTTCGCTTCAGGTAGAGGATGGGCCTGCAAACCGAGGTTGTGGGGCTTAGGACCAGGTCTCCGTCGCTCCGGTGCGCATATCTTTTGATCTGCAAGGAGTTACGCGGTGCACAGCATACCGTTGGAAAGCTCGCCGAGAGCTCTACAAAGGGGGTAACAAGCCTGCTCTGCTGTGCCTATTTTCGGAGCCCAAAATTGAACATTTTCATCATTTTCGGGACACTTTTCTTCTTTTGCGCTATTTTTACATCCCGGATCGTTCGTCATGAGCCGCGAAAAGGACGACAACCTAATCCATCACATTTCTATTACCGAATCCCACAACACCTTGTGCAAGACAACTTCGCTTCACGTAGAGGCTGGACCCGCAAACCGAGGGCGTAGGGCTTGGGACCAGGTCTCTGTCGATCCGGTGCCAATAACTTTTGATCCGTAAGGAGTTATACGGTGTACAGCATACCGTTGGAAAGCCCTCCGAGAGCTCTACGGAGGGGGCAGCAAGCCTGCTCAGCTACGCATGTTTTTTGAGCCCAAAATTGAACGTTTTCATCAATTCCGGGATACTTTTCTTCTTTTGTGCTGTTTTTTCATCCCGGATCGTACATCGTGAGCTGCAAAAATGAAGACAACTTAATCCATCACATTTCTATTACCGAATCCCATGGTACCTTGGGCAAGGCAACTTCGCTTCACGTAGAGGCTGGGCCCGGAAATCAAGGGTGTGGGGCTTGGGACCATGTCTCCGTCGCTCTGCAGCCCATAACCTTTGATCTACAAGGAGCTATGCGGCGCACAGCATACCGTTGGAAAGCTTTCTGAGAACTCTACGACGGGGCATCAAGCTTGCTCGGCTGCACCTATTTTTGGAGCCCAAAATCAAACATTTTCATCAGTTTCGGGACACTTTTCTTCTATTTTTACTATTTTTCATCCCGGATCGTACATCGTGAGCCGCGAAAAAGACAACAACCTAATCCATCACATTTCTATTACTGAATCCCATGGCACCTTGGGCAAGACAACTTCACTTCACGTAGAAGCTGGGCCCGCAAACTGAGAGATGGGGCTTAGGACCAGGTCTCCGTCGCTTCGGTGCCCATAACTTTTGATCCGTAAGGAGTTACACGGTGCACAATATACCGTTGGAAAGCCCTCCTAGAGCTCTGTGAAGGGGGCAGCAAGCCTGCTCGGCTGTGCCTATTTTCGGAGCCCCAAATTGAACATTTTCATCATTTTCGGGACATTTTTCTTCTTTTGCGCTATTTTTTTGTCCCGGATCGTTCGTCATGAGCTGCGAAAAGACGACAACCTAATCCATCACAATTCTATTACCGAATCCCACAACACCTTGTGCAAGACTAATTCACTTCACGTAGAGGCTGAGCTCGCAAAACGAGGGCGTGGGGCTTGGACCAGGTCTCCGTCGCTCCGGTGCCCATAACTTTTGATCCGTAAAGAGTTAGGTGGCGCACAGCATACCATTGGAAACCTCTCTGAGAGCTCTACAAAGGGAGCAGCAAGCCAGCTATACTGCGCCTATTTCCTAAGCCCAAAATCGAACATTTTCATCAATTTTGGGACACTTTTCTTATTTTTTGCTATTTTTCCAATCCAGATCGTACGTCGTGAGTCGCGAAAAGGACGAAAATCTAATCCATCACATTTCTATTACTGAATCCCAAGGCACTTTAGGCAAGACAACTTCGCTTCACGTTGAGGCTGGGCCCGCAAACTGAGGGCGTGGGGCTTAGGACCAGGTCTACATCGCTTCGGTGCCCATAACTTTTGATCCGTAAGGAGTTACGTGGCGCATTGTATACCGTTGGAAAGCTCTTCAAGAGCAATACGAAGGGGGCAGCAAGCCTGCTCGGCTGTGCATGTTTTCAGAGCCCAAAATTGAACATTTTCATCACTTTCGAGACATTTTTTTTTCTTTTACGATATTTTTTCATCCCGGATCGTTCGTCATGAGCCGCGAAAAGGACGACAACCTAATCCATCACATTTCTATTAGTAAATCGCACAACAACTTGTGCAAGACAACTTTATTTCATGTGGAGGCTGGGCCTGCAAACCGAGGGCGTGGGGCTTGGCACCAGGTCTCCGTCACTCTAGAGCCCATAACTTTTGATCCATAAGGAGTTACACAGCGCACAGCATGCTGTTGGAAAGCTCTATGAGAGCTCTACGACGGGGCAGCAAGCCTTCCCGGCTGCACCTATTTTCGGAGCCTAAAATTGAAGTTTTCATCAGTTTCGAGACACTTTTCTACTTTGCGCTGTTTTTCCATCCCGGATCATACGTTGTGAGCCGCGAAAAGGACGACAACCTAATCCATCGCATTTCTATTACCAAATCCCAAGGCACCTCAGGCAAGACAACTTCGCTTCATGTAGAGGCGGGGGGACCAGGTCCTCGTCGCTCCAATGCCCATAACTTTTGATCCGTAAAGAATTACGCAGCGCATAGCATACCGTTGGAATGTTTTCCAAGAGCTCTACGATGGGGGCAGCAAGATTTCTCGGCTGTGCCTATTTTTGGAGCCCAAAATCGTACGTTTTCATTAGTTTCGGGACACTTTTTATTACTTTTTGCTTTTTTTTCATCCCGGATGGTACGTCGTGAGTAGCGAAAAGGACGACAATCTAATCCATCACATTTCTATTATCGAATCCCAAGGCACCTTGGGCAAGACAACTTCGCTTCACATAGAGGCTGGGCCAGCAAACCGAGGGCGTGGGGCTTAGGACCAGGTCTCCGTGGCTCCGTTGCCCATAACTTTTGATCCGTAAGGATTTATGTGGCGCACAGTATACCGTTGGAAATCTCTCTGAGAGCTCTAAGAAGGGGGTAGCAAGCCTGCTCAGCTGTGCCTTTTTTCAGAGCCCAAAATTGAATATTTTCATCATTTTCAGGAAATTTTTCATCTTTTGCGCTATTTTTTCGTCCCGAACCGTTCATCATGAGCCACGAAAAGGACGACAACCTAATCCATCACATTTCTATTACCAAATCCCATGGAACCTTGGGCAAGACAACTTCACTCCACGTAGAGGCTGGGCCCGTAAACCTAGGGCATGGGGCATGGGGCCAGGTCTTAGTCGCTCCGGTGCCCATAACTTTTGATCTGTAAGGAGTTACGCGGCTCATAGTATACTGTTGGAAAGCTCTCAGAGAGCTCTACGAAGGGCCCAGCAAGCCTGCTCAGTTGTGCCTGTTATCAGAGCCCCAAATTGAACATTTTCATTATTTTCGGGACATTTTTCTTCTTTTGCGCTATTTTTTCGTCCCGGATCGTTCGTCATGACTCGCGAAAAGGACGACAACCTAATCCATCACATTTCTATTACCAAATCCCATGGCACCTTGGGCAAGACAACTTCACTTCACGTAGAGGTTGGGCCCGGAAACCTAGGGCATGGGGCTTGGGGCCAGGTCTCCGTCGTTCCGGTGATCATAACTTTTGATCCGTAAGGAGTTACGTGGCTCATAGTATACCGTTGGAAAGCTCTTCGAGAGCTCTATGAAGGGCCCAACAAGCCTGCTTAGCTGTGCCTATTTTTAGAGCCCCAAATTGAACATTTTCATCATTTTTGGGACATTTTTCTTCTTTTGCGCTATTTTTTCGTCCCGAATCGTTCGTCTTGAGCCGCGAAAAGGACGACAACCTAATCCATCACATTTCTATTACTGATTCCCACAACACCTTGTGCAAGACAACTTCACTTCATGTAGAGGCAGGGCCCGCAAACCGAGGGCGTGGGGCTTGAGACCAGGTCTCCGTCGCTCCGGTGCCCATAAATTTTGATCCCTCAGTAGTTATGCGGCGTACAGCATACCGTTGGAAAGCTCTCTGAGAGCTCTACGACAGGTGCAGCAAACCTGCAACGCTGCTTTTGTTTTCGGAGCCCAAAATCTAACGTTTTCTTCAGTTTCGGGACACTTTTCTACATTTTCGCTGTTTTTCTATCCCGGATCGTACGTCGTGAGTCACGAAAAGGAAGACAATCTAATCCATCAAATTTCTATTACCAAATCCCATGGCACCTTGGGAAAGACAACTTCGCTTCACGTAGAGGCTGGGCCCGCAACCCGAGGGTGTGGGGCTTGGGACCAGGTGTCCGTCGCTCCAGTGTCCATAACTTTTGATCCGTAAAAAATTACGCGGCACAGAGCATACCGTTGGAAAGCTCTCCGAGAGCTCTACGAAGGGGGCAGCAAGCCTACTCCGCTGTTCCTATTTTCGGAGCCCCAAATTGAACATTTTCATCATTTTCGGGACATTTTTCTTCTTTTGCGCTATTTTTTCATCCCGGATCTTTCATCATGAGCTGCGAAAAGGACGACAACCTAATCCATCACATTTCTATTATCGAATCCTACAACACCTTGTGCAAGACAAATTTACTTCATGTAGAGGCTGGGCTCGCAAAATGAGGGCATAGGGCTTGGGACCAGGTCTTTGTCGCAACGGTGCCCTTAACTTTTGATCCGTAAAGAGTTAGGCGGCGCACAGCATACCGTTGGAAAGCTCTCTGAGAGCTCTACAAAGGGGGCAACAAGCCAGCTATGCGCGCCTATGTCCTGAGCCCAAAATCGAACATTTTCATCAGTTTCGAGATACTTTTCTTCTTTTTCGCTATTTTTCCATCCCAGATCGTACATCGTTAGTCACGAAAAGGACGAAAATCTAATTCATCACATTTCTATTACTGAATCCAAAGGCACCTTAGGAAAGACAACTTCGCTTCACGTTGAGGTTGGGCCCGCAAACCGAGGGCATGGGGCTTAGGACCAGGTCTACGTCGATCTGGTGCCCATAACTTTTGATCTGTAAGGAGTTACGTGGCGCACAGTATACCGTTGGAAAGCTCTTCGAGAGCAATACGAAGGGGCAGCAAGCCTGCTCGGCTGTGCCTGTTTTCAGAGCCCAAAATTCAACATTTTCATCACTTTCGGGACATTTTTTTTCTTTTGCGCTATTTTTTCATCCCGGATCATTCGTCGTGAGCCGCGAAAAGGACGACAACCTAATCCATCACATTTCTATTACCGAATCGCACAACACCTTGTGCAAGACAACTTCACTGCACGTAGAGGCTGGGCCTGCAAACCGAGGGCGTGGGGCTTGGGACCAGGACTCCGTCACTTTGGAGCCCATAACTTTTGATCGGCAAGGAGTTACGCGATGCACAGCATGCCGTTGGAAAGCTCTATGAGAGCTCTACGACGCGGGTAGCAAGCCTGCCCGGCTGCACCTATTTTTGGAGACCAAAATCGAACGTTTTCATCAGTTTCGAGACACTTTTCTTCTTTGCCCTATTTTTCTATCCCGGATCGTACGTTGTGAGCCGCGAAAAGGACGACAACCTAATCCATTGCATTTATATTACCAAATCCCAAGGCGCCTCAGGCAAGACAACTTCGCTTCATGTAGAGGCGGGGGACTAGGTCTCCGTCGCTCCGGTGCCCATAACTTTTGATCCGTAAAGAATTACGCCGCGCACAGCATACCGTTGGAAAGTTTTCCAAGAGCTCTACGACAGGGGCAGCAAGCTTTCTCGGCTGCGCCTATTTTTGGGGCCCAAAATCGTACGTTTTCATCAGTTTCGGGACACTTTTTATTATTTTTTCCATCCTGGATCGTACGTCGTGAGTATCGAAAAGGACGACAATCTAATCCATCACATTTCCATTACCGAATCCCAAGGTACCTTGGGCAAGACAACTTCACTTCATGTAGAGGTTGGGCCCGCAAACCGAGGGCGTGGGGCTTAGGACCAGGTCTCCGTCGCTCCGGTGCCCATAACTTTTGATCCGTAAGGAGTTATGTAGCACACAGTATACCGTTGGAAATCTCTCTCAGAGCTCTACGAAAGGGGTTGCAAGCCTGCTCGGCTGCGCCTTTTTTCAGACCCCAAAATTGAACCTTTTCATCATTTTCAGGACATTTTTCATCTTTTGCGCTATTTTTTTATCCCAGATCGTTCGTCATGAGCTGCGAAAAGGACGACAACCTAATCCATCACATTTCTATTAGCAAATCCCATGGCACCTTGGGCAAGACAACTTCACTTCACGTAGAGGCAGGGCCCGCAATCCTAGGGCATGGGGCTTGGGGCCAAGTCTCAGTCATTCCGGTGCCCATAACTTTTGATCCGTAAGGAATTACGTGGCTCATAGTATACCGTTGGAAATCTCTCAGAGAGCTCTACGAAGGGCCCAGCAAGCCTGCTCGGCTATGCCTGTTATCAGAGCCCCAAATTGAACATTTTAATCATTTTTGGGACATTTTTCTTCTTTTGCGCTATTATTTTTGTCCCGGATCGTTCGTCATGAGCCGCGAAAAGGATGACAACCTAATCCATCACATTTCTATTACCAAATCCCATGGCACCTTGGGCAAGACAACATCACTTCACGTAGAGGCTAGGCCCGTAAACCTAGGGCGTGGGGCTTGGGGCCAGGTCTCCGTCGCTCCGGTGATCATAACTTTTGATCCGTAAGGAGTTACGCGACTCATAGTATACCGTTGGAAAGCTCTCCGAGTGCTCTATGAAGGGCCCAGCAAGCCTGCTCGACTGTGCCTAATTTTAGAGCCCCAAATTGAACATTTTCATCATTTTCAGAACATTTTTCTTCTTTTGCGATTTTTTTTCATCCCGGATTGTTCATCTTGAGCCGCGAAAAGGACGACAACCTAATCCATCACATTTCTTTTACCGAATCCCACAACACCTTGTGCAAGACGACTTCACTTCATGTAGAGGCAGGGCCCGCAAACCGAGGGCGTGGGGCTTGAGACCAGGTCTCCGTCGCTCCCGTGCCCATAAATTTTGATCTGTTAGGAGTTATGCGGCGCACAGCATACCGTTGGAAACCTCTCTGAGAGCTCTATGACAGGGGCAGCAAACCTGCAACGCTGCACCTATTTTCGGAGCCCAAAATCTAATGTTTTCTTCAGTTTTGGGACATTTTTTTATATTTTCGCTGTTTTTCTATCCCGGATTGTACGTCGTGAGTCGCGAAAGGGACGACAATCTAATACATCAAATTTCTATTACCGAATCCCAAGGCACCTTAGGCAAGACAACTTCGCTTCACGTTGAGGCTGGGCCCACAAACCGAGGGCGTGGGACTTAGAACCAGGTCTCCGTCGCTCCGGTGCCCATAACTTTTGATGCGTAAGGAGTTACGCGGCGCACAGTATACCGTTGGAAAGCTCTCCGAGAGCAATACGAAGGGGGCAGCAAGCCAGCCCAAGTGGGCCTGTTTTCAGAGCCCAAAATTGAACATTTTCATCATTTTCGGGACATTTTTTTTCTTTTGCGCTATTTTTTCGTCCCTGATCGTTCGTCATGAGCCGCGAAAAGGACGACAACCTAATCCATCACATTTCTATTACTGAATCGTACAACTCCTTGTGCAAGAAAACTTCAATTCATGTAGAGGCTGGGCTCGCAAACCGAGGGCGTGGGGCTTGGGACCAGGTCTCCGTCGCTCCGGTGCCCATAACTTTTGATCCGTAAGGAGTTAAGCGGCGCACAGCGTACCGTTGGAAAGCTCTCTGAGAGCTCTACGATGGGGCAGCAAGCCTATAAGGCTGCGCCTATTTTCAGAGCTTAAAATTGAACGTTTTCATCAGTTTTGGGACACTTTTCTTCTTTTTCGCTGTTTTTTCATCCCGAATTGTACGTCGTGAGTTACGAAAAGGACGACAATCTAATCATCACATTTCAATTACCGAATCCCAAGGCACCTTGGGCAAGACAACTTCGCTTCACGTAGAGGCTAGGCCCGCAAATCGAGGGGTAGGGCTTAGGACCAGGTCTCTGTCGCTCCGGTGCCCATAACTTTTGATTCGAAAGGTGTTACGCGGCGCACAGCATACCGTTGGAAAGCTTTCCGAGAGCTGGACGAAGGTGGTAGCAAGCCTGCAAGGCTACGCATATTTTTGGAGCCCAAAACAGAACATTTTCAGCAGTTTCGGGACACTTTTCCTCTTTTTCGCTATTTTTCCATCCCGGATCGTACGTCGTGAGTCGCGAAAAGGACTATAATGTAATCCATCACATTTCTATTACTGACTCCCAAGGCACCTTGGGCAAGACAACTTCGCTTCACGTAGAGGCTGGGCCCGCAAACCGAGGGCGTGGGCCTTAGGACCAAGTATCCGTTGCTCTGGTGCCCATAACTTTTGATCCGTAAGTACTTATACGGTGCATAGCATACCGTTGGAAAGCTCTCTAAGAGCTCTACAACGAGGGCAGCAAGCCTACAAGGCTGTGATTGTTCTCGGATCCCAAAATCTATCGTTTTCATCAGTTTCGTGATACTTTTCTTCTTTTTTGCTATTTTTCCATCCCGGATCGCACGTTGTGAGTAGCGAAAGGGACGACAATCTAATCCATCAAATTTCTAATACCGAATCCCAATGCACCTTGGGCAAGACAACTTCACTTCACGTAGAGGCTGGGCCTGCAAACCGAGGGCGTGCGGCTTGAGACCAGGTCTCCATCGCTCTGGTGTCCATAACTTTTGATCCGTAAGGATTTACGCGGCGCATAGCATACCGTTGGGAAGCTCTCCGAGAGCTCTACGAAGAGGGCAGCAAGCCTACTTGGCTGTGCCTGTTTTCGGAGCCCCAAATTGAACATCTTCATCGTTTTCGGGACACTTTTCTTCTTTTACGCTATTTTTTCATCCCGGATCGTTCGTCATGAGCCGTGAAAAGGACGACAACCTAATCCATCACATTTCTATTATTAAATCGCACAACACCTTGTGCAAGAAAACATCACTTCACGTAGAGGCTGGGCCCGCAAACCGAGGGCGTGGGGCTTGGGACCAGGTCTCCGTCGCTCCGGTGCCCATAAATTTTGATCCGTAAGGAGTTAAGTGGCGCACAGCATACCGTTGGAAAGCTCTCTAAGAGCTCTACGACGGGACAGGAAGCCTGCAAGGTTGGGCCTATTTTTAGAGCCCAAAATCGTACGTTTTCATCAGTTTCTGGATACTCTTCTTCTTTTTCGCTATTTTTCCATCCCGGATTGTACGTCGTGAGTCGCGAAAAGCACGACAATCTAATCCATCACATTTCTATTACCGAATCCCAAGGCACCTTGGGCAAGACAACTTCATTTCACGTAGAGGCTGGGACCGCAAACCGAGGGCGTAGGCCTTAGGACCATGTCTTCGACGCTTCGGTGCCCATAACTTTTGATCCGTAAGGAGTTACACTGCGCACAGTATACCGTTGGAAAGCTCTCCGAGGGCTCTACGAAGGGGGTAGCAATCCAGCTCAACTGTGCCAATTTTCAGAGCCCAAAATTGAACAATTTCATCATTTTCGGGACATTTTTTATTCTTTTACGCTATTTTTTTATCCCGGATCGTTCGTCATGAGACGCGAAAAGGACGACAACCTAATCCATCACATTTCTATTACCAAATCCCATGGCACCTTGGTAAAGAAAACTTCGCTTCATGTAGAGGATGGGCCCGCAAACCGAGGGCATGGGGCTTGGGACCAGGTCTCCGTCGTTATGGAGCCCATAACTTTTGATCTGTAAGGAGTTACGCGGCGCACAGCATACCGTTGGAAAGTTTTCGAAAAGCTCTACACGGGGGCAAAAAGCCTACTCGGCTGCGCTTATTTTCAGAGCCCAAAATCATACGTTTTCATCAGTTTCAGGACACTTTTCTTCTTTTTCGCTCTTTTTCCCTCCGGGATCGTACGTCATGATCCGCGAAAAAGACGACAACCTAATACATCACATTTCGATTACCAAATCCCAAGGCACCTTGGCCAAGACAACTTCTCTACATGTAGAGGCTGGGCCCGCAAACTGAGGGCGTAGGGCTTTGGACCAAGTCTCCGTTGCTCCGGTGCCCATAACTTTTGAGCCATAAAGAGTTACGCAGTGCACAGCTTACCGTTGGAATGTTTTCCAAGAGCTCTACGACGGGGACAGCAAGCCTGCTCGGCTGCGCCTATTTTCGAAGCCCAAATCCATATGTTTTCATCAGTTTCGGGACATTTTTCTGCTTTTTCACTATTTTTCCACCCCGGATCGTACGTCATGAGCCGTGAAAAATACGACAACCTAATCCATCACATTTCTATTATCGAATCCCAAGGCACCTTGGCCAAGACAACTTCGTTTCACATAGAGGCTGGCCCCGAAAACCGAGGGCGTGGGGCTTGGGACCAGGTCTCCGTCGCTCCGGTGCCCATAACTTTTTATCAGTAAGGAGTTACGCGGCGCACAGCATACCGTTGTAAAGTTCTCTGAGAGCTCTACGACGGGGGCATCTAGCCTGCTTGGCTGCACCTATTTTCGGAGCCCAAAATTGAACATTTTCCTCAGTTTTGGGACACTTCTCTTCTTTTGCCCTATTTTTCTATTTCGGATCGTGCGTCATTAGTCGAGAGTCGCGAAAAGGATGACAACCTAATCCATCACATTTCTATTATCGAATCCCAAGGCACCTTGGGCAAGACAACTTCACTTATGTAGAGGCTGGGCCTGCAAACCGAGGTTGTGGGGGTAGCATACCGTTGGAAAGCTCTCCGAGAGCTCTACAAAGGGGGTAGCAAGCCTGCTCAGCTGTGCCTGTTTTCGGAGCCCAAAATTGAACATTTTCATCATTTTCGGGACACTTTTCTTCTTTTGTCCTATTTTTACGTCCCTGGTCATTCGTCATGAGCCGTGAAAAGGATGACAACTTAAGCCATCATATTTCTATTACCGAATCTCGCAACACCTTGTGCAAGACAACTTCGCTTCACGTAGAGGCTGGCCACGCAAACTGAGGGCGTGGGGCTTGGGACCACGTCTCCGTCGCTCCGGTGCCCATAACTTTTGATCCGTAAGGAGTTACGTTCTGTACAGTATACCATTGGAAAGCTCTTCGAGAGCTCTACGACAGAGGTAGCAAGCTTGCTCGGTTGTGCCTATTTTCGGAACCCCAAATTGAACATTTTTGTCATTTTCGGGACATTTTTCTTCTTTTGCGGTATTTTTTCATCCCAGATCGTTCGTCATGAGCCGCGAAAAGGACGACAACCTAATCCATCACATTTCTATTACCGAATCCCACAACACCTTGTGCAAGACAACTTCACTTCACGTAGAAGCTAGGCCCACAAAATGAGGGCGTGGTGCTTGGGACCAGGTCTCCGTCGCTTCGGTGCTTATAACTATTGATCCGTAAGGAGTTATGTGGCGCACAGCATACCGTTGGAAAGCTCTCTGAGAGCTCTTCGACGGGGGTAGTAAGGCTGTAAGGCTGTGCCAATTTTTGGCAACCAAAATCGAACGTTTTCAGCAGTTTCGGGATATTTTTCTTCTTTTTCGCTATTTTTGCATCCCAGATCGTATGTCGTGAGTCGCGAAAAGGACTACAATCTAATCCATCACATTTCTATTATCAAATCCTAAGGCACCTTGGGCAAGGCAACTTCACTTCGAGTAGAGGCTAGACCCGCAAACCGAGGGTGTGGGGCTTAGGACTAGGTCTCTGTCGGTCCGGTGCCCATAACTTTTGATCCGTAAGGAGTTACGCGGCGCACAGTATAAAGATGGAAAGCTCTCCGAGAGCTCTACGAAGGGGGCAGCAAGCTTGCTCGGCTATGCCTGTTTTTAGAGCCCAACATTGAACATTTTCATCATTTTTGGGACATTTTTCTTCTTTTGCGCTATTTTTTCAGCCCGGATCGTTCGTCATGAGCCGCGGAAATGACGACAACCTAATCCATTACATTTCTATTACCAAATCCCATGGCACCTTAGGCAAGACAACTTCGCTTCACGTAGAGGCTGGGCCCGTAAACCGAGGGCGTGGGGCTTGGGGCCAGGTCGCCGTCCCTCTAGAGCCCATAACTTTTGATCCGTAAGAAGTTACGCGACGCACAGCATACCTTTGGAAAGTTTTCCAGGAGCTCTACGACCGGGGCAGTAAGCCTGCTCGGCTGCGCCTATTTTCGAAGCCCAAAATCATACGTTTTCATCAATTTCGGTACACTTTTCTTCATTTTCTCTGTTTTTCCATCCCAGATCGTACGTCATGAGCCGCGAAAAAAACCACAACCTAATCCATCACATTTCTATTATCGAATACAAAGGCACCTAGGGCAAGACAACTTCATTTCACAGAGGCTGGGCCTGCAAACCGAGGGCGTGGGGCTTAAGGCCAGGTCTCCGTCGCTCCGATGCCTATAACTTTTGATCTGCAAGGAGTTACGTGGCGCACAGCATACCGTTGGAAAGCTCTCTGAGAGCTCTACGACGTGGCAGCAAACTTGCAAGGCTGCGCCTATTTTCGGAGCCCAAAATTGAACGTTTTCATCAGTTTCAGGATACTTTTATTCTTTTTCGCTGTCTTTCCATCCCGGATCGTACGTCGTGAGTTGTGAAAAGGACGACAACCTAATCTATCACATTTCTATTACTGAATCCCAAGGCACCTTGGGCAAGACAACTTCGCTTCACGCAGAGGCTGGGCCCGTAAACCGAGGGGGTGGTGCTTAGGACCAGGTCTACGTCGCTCCAGTGCCCATAACTTTTGATCCGTAAGGAGTTACGCGGCGCACAGCATACCGTTGGAAAGCTCTCCGAGAGCTCTACAAAGGAGGCAGCAAGCCTGCTCGGCTGGGCTAGTTTTAAGAGCCCAAAATTGAACATTTTCATCATTTTTGGGATATTTTTCTTCTTTTGTGCTATTTTTCCATCCCAGATCGTACGTCGTGAGCCACAAAAAGGATGACAACCTTATCCATCACATTTCTATTACCGAATCCCAAGGCACCTTGGGCAAGACAACTTCGCATCACGTAGAGGCTGGGCTCGCAAATCGAGGACGTGGGGCGTGGGGCTTGGGACCAGGTATCCGTCACTCCGGTGACCATAACTTTTGATCTGTAGGGAGTTATGCAGTGCACAGCATACCGTTGGAAAGCTCTTTGAGAGCTCTACGACGGGGGCAGCAAGCCTTCCTGGCTGCACTTATTTTCGGAGCCCAAAATCAAACGTTTTCATCAGTTTCGATACACTTTTCTTCTTTGCGCAGGTTTTTCATCACTGATTGTACGTTGTGAGCCGCGAAAAGGACGACAACCTAATCCATCGCATTTCTATTACCGAATCCCAAGGCATCTCGGGCAAGACAACTTCGCTTCATGTAGAGGCAGGGGGACCAGGTCTCCGTCGCTCCGATGCCCAAAACTTTTTATTCGTAAAGAATTACACGGTGCATAGCATACCGTTGGAAAGTTTTCCAAGAGCTCTACGACAGGGGCAGCAAGCCTCCTCGGCTGCGCCTATTTTTGGAGCCCAAAATTGTACGTTTTCATCAATTTTGAAACATTTTTCTTTTTTGCTTTTTTTTCATCCCGGGTCGTACGTCGTGAGCCGCGAAAAAGACGACAACCTAATCCATCACATTTATGTTACCGAATCCCAAGGCACCTTGGGCAAGACAACTTCGTTTCACGTAGACGATGGGCCCACAAACTGAGTGATGGGGCTTAGGACTAGGTCTCCGTCGCTCCAGTGCCCATAAATTTTGATCCGTAAGGAGTTACGCGGCGCACAGCATGCCGTGAGAAAGCTCTCCAAGAGCTCTACGAAGTGGGTACCAAGCTTGCTCGGCTGTGCCTATTTTTGGAGCCCCAAATATAACATTTTCAGTATTTTCGGGACATTTTTCTTCTTTTGCGCTATTTTTTCATCCCGGATCGTTCGTCATGAGCCGCGAAAAGGTCGACAACCTAATCCATCACATTTCTTTTACCGAATCCCACAATACCTTGTGCAAGATAGCTTCACTTCAGGTAGAGGCTGGGTCTGCAAAACGAGGGCGTGGGGCTTGGGACCAGGTCTCCGTCGCTCCGGAGCCCGTAACCTTTGATCCGTAAAGAGTTACGCGGCGCACAGCATACCGCTGGAAAGCACTCTAAGAGCTCTACGACGAGAGCATCTAGACTGCTCGACTGTACCTATTTTCGGAGACCAAAATCGAATATTTTTATTAGTTTTGGGACACTTTTCTTACATTTTCGTTGTTTTTCATCCCGGATCGTACGTCGTGAGCCGCGAAAACGACGACAACCTAATCCATCACATTTCTTTTACCGAATCCCAAAACTCCTTGTGCAAGACAACTTCACTTCACGTAGAGGCAGGGCTCGCAAAACGACGACGTGGGGCTTGGGACCAGGCCTCCATCGCTCCGGTGCCCATAACTTTTGATCTGTAAGGAGTTATGCGGCGCACAACATACTGTTGGAAAGCTCTCTGAGTGCTCTACGGCGGCGACAACAAGCCGGCATAGCTGCATCTTTTTTCGGAGCCCAAAATCGTACGTTTTCATCAGTTTCAGGACACTTTTCTTCTTTTTCGCTATTTTTCCATCCCAAATCGTACGTCGTGAGTCGCGAAAAAGATGAGAATCTATTCCATCACATTTCTATTAATGAATCCCAAGGCACTTTGGGCAAGACAACTTCGCTTCACGTAGAGGCTGGGCCCGTAAACCGAGGGTGTTGAGTTTAGGACCAGGTCTCCGTCGCTCCGGTGCCTATAACTTTTGATCCGTAAGGAGTTACGCAGTGCACAGTATACCGTTGGAAAGCTCTCCGAGAGCTCTACGAAGGGGCAGCAAGCCTACTTGGCTGTTCCTATTTTTAGAACCCAAAATGGAACATTTTCATCATTTTTGGGATATTTTTCTTCTTTTGCGCTAGTTTTTAGTCCCAGATCGTTCGTCATGAGCCGTGAAACGGACGACAACCTGATCCATCACATTTCTATTGCCAAATCCCATGTCACCTTGGGAAAGACAACTTCACTTCACGTAGAAGCTGGGCCCACAAACCTAGGGCGGGGCGCTTGGGACCAGGTCTCCGTCGCTCTGGAGCCCATAACTTTTGATTCGTAAGGAGTTACGCGACACACAGCATACCGTTGGAAAGCTCTCTGAGAGCTCTACGACAGGGGTAGCAAGCCTGCTAGCCAGCGCCTATTTTCAGAGCATAAAATCGAACGTTTTCATAAGTTTTGAGAGATTTTTCTTCTTTTACGCTGTTTTTCCATCCCGGATCGTACGTCATGAGCCGCGGAAAGGATGACAGCCTAATCTATCACATTTCTATTACTAAATCCCAAGGCACCTTGAGCAAGACAACTTCGCTTCACGAAGAGGATGGGCCCGCAAATCGACGGCGTGGGGCTTGGGACCAGGTCTCCGTCGCTCCGTTGCTCATAACTTTTGATCCGTAAAGAGTTAAGTGGCGCAGAGCATACCGTTGGAAAATTTTCCAAGAGCTCTACGACGGGGGCAGCAAGCCTGCTCGGCTGCGCCTATTTTTGAAGCCCAAAAGCATACGTTTTCATCAGTTTCAGGACACTTTTCTTCTTTTTTGCTATTTTTCCATCTCAGATCGTACGTCGTGAGCCGCAAAAAATACGACAACCTAATCCATCACATTTCTATTACCGAATCCCAAGGCACCTCGGCTAAGACAACTTCTCTTCACATAGAGGCTGGGCCCGCAAACTGAGGGCGTGGGGCTTTGGACCAAGTCTCCGTCGCTCTGGTGCCCACAACTTTTGATCTGTAAGGAGTTATGCGGCGCACAGCATACCGTTGGAAAGCTCTTTTAGAGATCTACGACGCGGGTAGCAAGCCGCAAGCCTGTGCCTATTTTCGGAGCTCAAAATCGAACATTTTCATCAATTTTGGGACACTTATCTTCTTTTTCAATATTTTTCCTTCCCGGACCGTACGTTGTGAGTCGCGAAAAGAACGACAACCTAATCCATCACATTTCTATTACCGAATCCCAAGGCACCTTGGGCAAGACAACTTCGCTTCACGTAGAGGATGGGCCCGCAAACCGAGGGCGTGGGGCTTAGGAACCGGTCTCCGTCGCTTCGGTGCCCATAACTTTTGATCCTTAAGGAGTTACGCGGCACACAACATACCGTTGGAAAGCTCTCCTAGAGCTCTACGAAGGAGGCAGCAAGCCTACTAGGTTGTGCCTTTTTTCAGAACCCAAAATTGATCATTTTTATCATTTTCAGCTTTTTTTTTTGTCCTGGATCGTTCATCATGAGCCGCGAAAAAGACGACAACCTAATCCATCACATTTCTATTACTGAATCCCACAACACCTTGTGCAAGACAACTTCACTTCACGTAAAGGCTGGGCCCGCAAACCGAGGGCGTGGGACTTGGGTTCAGGTCTCTATCGCTCTGAAGCCCATAACTTTTGATCCGCAAGGAGTTACGCGGTGCACAGCATACCATTGGAAAGCTCTACGACTGGGGCAGCAAGCCTGCTCGGCTGTGCCTCTTGTTTGAGCCCAAAATCGAACGTTTTCATAAGTTTCAGGTCACTTTTCTTCTTTTGCACAGTTTTTTCATCCCGGATCGTACTTCGTGAGCTGCGAAAAAGACGACAACCTAATCCATCACATTTCTATTACCAAATCCCATGGCACCTTGGGAAAGACAACTTCGCTTCACGTGGAGGCTACGCCCGCAAACCGAGGGTGTGGGGCTTGGGACCAGGTTTCTGTCGCTCTGGAGCCCATAACTTTTGATCCGTAGGGAGTTATGCGGCGCACAGCATACCGTTGGAAAGCTTTCCAAGAGCTCTACGATGGGGGCAGCAAGCTTGTAATGCTGCGCTATTTTCGGAGCCCAAAATTGAATATTTTCATCAGTTTCGGGACACTTTTCTTCTTTTTTGCTATTTTTCATCCCGGATCGTACATCGTGAGTCGCGAAAAAGACGACAATCTAATCTATCACATTTCTATTATCGAATCCCAAGGCACCTTGGGAAAGACAACTTTCACTTCGCGTAGAGGCTGGCCCCGCAAACCGAGGACGTGGGGTTTAGGACATGGTCTCCGTCGCTCTGGTGCCCATAACTTTTGATCCGTAAGGAGTTATACGGTGCACAGTATACCGTTGGAAAGCTCTCCGAGAGCTCTTCGAAGGGGCCAACAAGCTTGCTCGGCAGTGTCTGCTTTCAGAGCCCAAAATTGAACATTTTCATCATTTTCGGGACATTTTTCTTCTTTTGTGCTATTTTTTCGTCCCAGATCGTTCGTCATGAGTCGCCAAAAATACGACAACCTAATCCATCACATTTCTATTACCAAATCCCATGGCACCTTGTGCAAGACAACTTCGCTTCACGTAGAGGCGGGGCTTGTAAACCGAGGGCGTGGGGCTTGGGACCAAGTCTCCGTCGCTCTGGAGCCCATAACTTTTGATCTGTAAGGAGCTACGCGGTGCACAGCATACTGTTGGCAAGCTCTTTGAGAGCTCTACGGTGGAGGCAACAAGCCTGCTCAGCTGCGTCTATTTTCAGAGCCCAAAATCGTACGTTTTCATTAGTTTCGGGACATTTTTCTTCTTTTTCGCTATTTTTCCATCCCGAATCGTACGTCGTGAGCTGCAAAAAAAGACGACAACCTAATCCATTACATTTCTATTACCGAATCCCAAGGCACCTTGGCCAAGACTACTTCGCTTCACGTGGAGGCTGGGCCCGCAAACCGAGGGCGTGGGGCTTGGGACCAGGTCTCCGTCGCTCTGGTGCCCATAACTTTTGATCCATAAAGAGTTACGCAGCGCACAACATACCGTTGGAAAGTTTTCCAAGAGCTCTACGACGGGGGCAGCAAGCCTGCTCAGCTGCGCCAATTTTTGGAGCCCAAAATCGTACGTTTTCATCAGTTTCGGGACACTTTTCTTCTGTTTCGCTATTTTTCCATCCCGGATCGTACGTCGTGAGCCGCGAAAAAGACGACATCGTAATCCATCATATTTCTATTACCGAATCCCAAGGTACCTTGGCCAAGACAACTTCGCTTCACGTAGAGGTTGGGCCCGTAAACCGAGGGCGTGGGGCTTAGGACCAAGTCTCCGTCGCTCCGGCACCCATAACTTTTGATCCGTAAGGAGTTACGTGGTGCACAGCATATCGTTGAAAAGCTCTTTGAGAGCCCTATGACGGGGGCAGCAAGCTCGCAAGCCTGCGCCTATTTTCAGAGCCCAAAATTGAACGGTTTCATCAGTTTCAGGATACTTTTCTTCTTTTTCGCTGTTTTTTCTTCTCGGATCGTGCATCGTGCGTCGTGAGTCGCCAAAAAGACGACAACCTAATCCATCACATTTCTATTACTAAATCCCAAGGTACCTTGGGCAAGACAACTTCGCTTCACGTAAAGGCTAGGCCCGCAAACCGAGGGCGGTTTGGCTTAGGACTAGGTCTTCGTCGCTACGGTGCCCATAACTTTTGATCCGCAAGGAGTTACGCGGCGCGCAGCATACCGTTGGAATGCTCTCCGTGAGCTCTACAAAGGAGGCAGTAAGCCTACTAGGTTGTGCCTTTTTTCAGAACCCAAAATTGATCATTTTTATCATTTTCAGCTTTTTTTTTGTCCTGGATCGTTCATCATGAGCCGTGAAAAAGACGACAACCTAATCCATCACATTTCTATTACTGAATCCCACAACACCTTGTGCAAGACAACTTCACTTCACGTAAAGGCTGGGCCCGCAAACCGAGGGCGTGGGACTTGGGTTCAGGTCTCTATCGCTCTGAAGCCTATAACTTTTGATCCGCAAGGAGTTACGCGGTGCACAGCATACCATTGGAAAGCTCTACGACTGGGGCAGCAAGCCTGCTCGGCTGTGCCTCTTGTTTGAGCCCAAAATCTAACGTTTTCATAAGTTTCAGGTCACTTTTCTTCTTTTGCACAGTTTTTTCATCCCGGATCGTACTTCGTGAGCTGCTAAAAAGACGACAACCTAATCCATCACATTTCTATTACCAAATTCCATGGCACCTTGGGAAAGACAACTTCGCTTCACGTGGAGGCTAGGCCCGCAAACCGAGGGTGTGGGGCTTGGGACCAGGTCTCTGTCGCTCTGGAGCCCATAACTTTTGATCCGTAGGGAGTTATGCGGCGCACAGCATACTGTTGGAAAGCTTTCCAAGAGCTCTACGATGGGGGCAGCAAGCTTGTAATGCTGCGCTATTTTCGGAGCCCAAAATTGAATATTTTCATCAGTTTCGGGACACTTTTCTTCTTTTTTGCTATTTTCTCATCCCGGATCGTACATCGTGAGTCGCGAAAAAGACGACAATCTAATCTATCACATTTCTATTATCGAATCCCAAGGCACCTTGGGAAAGACAACTTTCACTTCGCGTAGAGGCTGGCCCCGCAAATCGAGGGCGTGGGGTTTAGGACATGGTCTCCGTCGCTCTGGTGCCCATAACATTTGATCTGTAAGGAGTTATACGGTGCACAGTATACCTTTGGAAAGCTCTCCGAGAGCTCTTCGAAGGGGCCAGCAAGCTTGCTAAGCAGTGTCTTCTTTCAGAGCCCAAAATTGAACATTTTCATCATTTTCGGGACATTTTTCTTCTTTTGTGCTATTTTTTCGTCCCGGATCGTTCGTCATGAGTCGCCAAAAAGACGACAACCTAATCCATCACATTTCTATTACCAAATCCCATGGCACCTTGTGCAAGACAACTTCGCTTCACGTAGAGGCGGGGCTTGTAAACCGAGGGCGTGGGGCTTGGGACCAAGTCTCCATCGCTCTGGAGCCCATAACTTTTGATCTGTAAGGAGCTACGCGGTGCACAGCATACTGTTGGCAAGCTCTTTGAGAGCTCTACGGTGGAGGCAGCAAGCCTGCTCAGCTGCGTCTATTTTTGGAGCCCAAAATCGTACGTTTTCATTAGTTTCGGGACATTTTTCTTCTTTTTCGCTGTTTTTCCATCCCGAATCGTACGTCGTGAGCTGCAAAAAAAGACGACAACCTAATCCATTACATTTCTATTACCGAATTCCAAGGCACCTTGGCCAAGACTACTTCGCTTCACGTGGAGGCTGGGCCCGCAAACCGAGGGCATGGGGCTTGGGACCAGGTCTCCGTCGCTCTGGTGCCCATAACTTTTGATCCATAAAGAGTTACGCAGTGCACAACATACCGTTGGAAAGTTTTCCAAGAGCTCTACGACGGGGGCAGCAAGCCTGCTCAGCTGCGCCAATTTTTGGAGCCCAAAATCGTACGTTTTCATCAGTTTCGGGACACTTTTCTTCTATTTCGCTATTTTTCCATCCCGGATCGTACGTCGTGAGCCGCGAAAAAGACGACATCGTAATCCATCATATTTCTATTACCGAATCCCAAGGCACCTTGGCCAAGACAACTTCGCTTCACGTAGAGGTTGGGCCCGTAAACCGAGGGCGTGGGGCTTAGGACCAAGTCTCGGTCGCTCCGGCACCCATAACTTTTGATCCGTAAGGAGTTACGCGGTGTACAGCATATCGTTGAAAAGCTCTTTGAGAGCCCTATGACGGGGGCAGCAAGCTCGCAAGCCTGCGCCTATTATCAGAGCCCAAAATTGAACGGTTTCATCAGTTTCAGGACACTTTTCTTCTTTTTCGCTGTTTTTTCTTCCCGGATCGTGCATCGTGCGTCGTGAGTCGCCAAAAAGACGACAACCTAATCCATCACATTTCTATTACTGAATCCCAAGGTACCTTGGGCAAGACAACTTCGCTTCACGTAAAGGCTAGGCCCGCAAACCGAGGGCGGTTTGGCTTAGGACTAGGTCTTCGTCGCTACGGTGCCCATAACTTTTGATTCGCAAGGAGTTACGCGGCGCACAGCATACCGTTGGAATGCTCTCCGTGAGCTCTACAAAGGATCCAGCAAGCCTGCTCGGCTGTGCCTATTTTCAGAGCCCAATATTGAACATTTTCATCATTTTTGGAACATTTTTCTTCTTTCTGGCTATTTTTTTATCCCGGATCGTTTGTCATGAGCCGCGAAAAAGACGACAACCTAATCCATCACATTTCTATTACCGAATCTCACAACACCTTGTGTAAGACAACTTCACTTCACGTAGAGGCTGGGCCCGCAAACCGAGGGCGTGGGGCTTGGGACCAGGTCTTTGTCGCTCCGGTGCCCATAACTTTTGATTCACAAGGAGTTACGCAGTGCACAGCATAACGTTGGAAAGCTCTCCGAGAGCTCTACGATGGGGGCAGCAAGCCTGCTCGGCTGCGCATGTTTTTTGACCCCCAAAATCGAATGTTTTGATCAATTTTGGGACACTTTTTTTCTTCTACGCTGTTTTTTTGTCCCGGATCGTACGTCGTGAGTTGCGAAAAGGACGACAACCTAATCCATCACATTTCTATTATTGAATCTCACAGTACGTTGCACAAGACAGCTTCAGTTAACGTAGAGGCTGGGCCCGCAAACCGAGGGCTTGGAGGTTGGGACCAGGTCTCCGTCGCTCCGGAGCCCATAAGTTTTTATCTGTAAGGAATTACGTGGCGCACATCATATCGTTGGAAAGCTCTCTGAGAGCTCTACGATGGGGGCATGTAGCCTGCTTGGCTGCGCCTATTTTCAGAGCCCAAAATCGAATGTTTTCATCAGTTTCGAGACACTTTTCTTCTTTTTCGCTATTTTTCCATCTCGGATCGTACGTCGTGAGCCGCGAAAAGGACGACAACCTAATCCATCACATTTCTATTACCGAATCCCAAGGCACCTTGGGCAAGACAACTTCGCTTCATGTGGAGGCTGGGCCCGCAAACTGAGGGCATGGGGCTTAGGACCAGGTCTCCGTCTCTCCGGTGCCCATAACTTTTTATCCGTAAGGAGTTACGCGGCGCACAGCATACCATTGGAAAGCTCTCCGTGAGCTCTACTAAGAGGGCAGCAAGCCTGCTCGGCTATGCCTATTTTCGGAGCCCTAAATTGAACTTTTTCATCATTTTTGGGACATTTTTCTTCTTTTGCGCTATTTTTTCGTCCCAGATCATTCGTCATGAGTTGCGAAAAGGACTGTGAGGCCCGACCCCGATTGGCGTGCGATACCTTGTTTCGTGTGCCCTAATGTAGATTTGCGTGCCTTGACCTAGGTTTAAGAATTGTGTTCATTTTATATGCCATGCACTGAATTACGTGCATTCATTTAGGGTAGCGTGCATTTACTTGAAAAACGTGTGTTCGTCTCGTAGTTTATGTCTTACCTCGTAGTGCATGCCCTAGACCTAGGAAAGCGTACCCTCACGCTAATCAAGAAAGCATCTTACACAAGGCACTAGACTATTAAACAATCCTACAAAATCCACTATCAATATTATAATCCTAATTCAACCTACTAAAAGACAAAAATTCACTAAACACTAAACATTCTTCATTCTTTATTCCTTATTCTTTTTGCACTTCCAATACTCAATTAAAAAACATCCAAAACATGACAAAAATTCAGATTTGGCACATGCTTTGGCCGACCACCATGTGGTATTTTGCTTGGTTGCTCAATTCAAAATTCATTCCTAGACATACTATGACATTCTATGACACAAAATGCATAAAAATTGCTCAAAACCACCTCAATTCTCTCACCTTGCTCGACCAAACCACCTATGCCCATGCTAACATTTTAAATTTCACTTTGAAGACACAAAAATCATATTTTTAATGGCCCAAGGCCGACCACAAGCTTGAAGATTGCAAAATTTTTATTCCTTGTCATATTTTTGTCATATCTTCATTTCTTCCTGAACTTCTCTCTCTCCTCTTATTCTCCTCACCACCTCTCGGCCTTGGCTGAGTTCTCACCATACCATAGTTCATCTTCTTCATCATATGGTGCATCAAGTCAAACAACAAGCAAGGAAATTCGAGCAAGCTAGCTAGAGTTCGAAAATCACACATGCATGTCCTTTGAAGTCTCCTATTCGGCCATAGGTAAGTTTCTTGGCTTCCATTTCTTTTCTTCTTGTTCTAAACTCATGCATGTACTAAGAGGTTGGTCACTAGGCTAGGAAAAATAGAGAAACCAAGTTGGAATCTCGGCTAAGCAAGAAGAAGAAGAGGTTTGAGCTTCAACTAGTTTTTGTGCATCCTCTTGGTTGATTGCTAAGGTGAGGGCTAAAACCTTTTGAAAATCCTTCAAAAATCCACATGCATGCTCATAAAAGTATGTCTTTGCTTCTGCACTTGAGTTATATGTTCGTTCATAAGCTTTTGCAACCATGCATGGCAAGATCTTGGCTTGAAAGTGATGATAGGTGAAGTCGGATTGTTGATAGCTCTCTGACCAGTTTGTTTCGAGGTAAGTTTTACTAGGAAAATGATGTTGAAAATGCATGAAAATTGGGAGGTGACTATTTTCGACAGTTTTGAACATTTTTCTCAGAAATAGGCCAAAGCTAATTTTGGCTCTAAGGTCCTCAAAATGGCGGTTCTTTAAAATGTGTCCAAATCTGGAAATCTGGAAAAATGAAGCAGGTTTTTGACAATTGCACTGACCTTGTAGAACGAACCAGATTTGACTTAGTAAATGATGTCCAAAATGCATGAAATTTGGTGTGCTGCTAGAATTTTCAGTTCTAGACATTTTTTTCAGAAAAGGACTAAGGCTGAATCTGACCCTAAGGACCTCAAAAACGTCAATTATCGAAATGTGTGCAAATCTAGACAGTTTTGTGCTATCCCACTGTTTCGGCTATATTTAATGATCCCGAACTCCAATTGATGCAAGGTTTGTTTCTGATTTTAGTTAACTTCTTAAGATTTAATTTGACATCTTGTTCACTAGATTTGGAGATTGTTTTCTTATCCTACTGATTGTGAGAAAACAGCCTTTTACAGTAAGGGTTTCACTTAATGTTGTGCTTAGAAAAAAATTATGGTAACTCCTCTTGTTGAATTAAATGCTTGGGATTGTAGCTTCGGGATGTTGTGTGGACTGTTTTGAATGTTTGAGGATGTTGAATTAAATGATGCATGGCTTGAGATTGACTTTGAGTTGGTTTGAGGCTCAAATTGCACGAATATGCACGAAATGGAAACCCTAATGACTAGGTAGTTTTGCTAAGTGTTGATCATTTGGATATTGTGTGGAATTATATGTTTAGTAGGCTGCCCGTAAATGCCTTTATAGTCCTAAATATGATTTTGATCATTGCATGTTGACAAATAGGCTTTTCTTGCACCCGAACCCACGTAGATGTTATTGCATGTTGAATAACCTTATTACTTGATCACGTGGGCCTCGTAATGAGTTATATGGCTTGATTTACATTTGTTACATGGCTGCCCATTTAATGTTCATATAACTCTATGTGCCTTTCAAGTGAAATTACCTGTTTTATTGTGCCCCGCCTGTTTACTTGTCAATGTGCAATCTTATGACTGTCCGGAGGCAACCTACTTTGTTGTCCTCCTAACGTGATATGTTAATGTCATAAATGTGCACTGCATACAAGGTTGCAACCTTTCCTGTCGGCATGGTAGCGATCATGCACACCGGGCGGCATCGGGCTTACCGGTGCACCCGTGACTACCATGGTCCCATTCCCTCTCTCGCTTGGGGGCTAGACTTCCTCGGAGAGTTGGGTCGTAGGATTTCGGGGCACATCCGGAGTACACCCACCTGGCGTGTTTTGGGGATGATTTGAAGTCGGCCGCAACAACTGATTCTGAAACTGATATGAGAGCAAAAGCTCACTGTATCCTTTTTACTATCTGTATAAGTACTCTCGCTTGGTTCTTAGAGAACCTCGGGGAGGAAAGACCGGTATTTCTGTTCCTGTACTTTTGTTATTGTTATGTTCATGCTTGCAAAAAGGATTTCATAAGTTGAACCGGAAAATGAGTTTCAAAACCTATTTCTCGTTCCCCCTCGCTGAGTTCATAAGGACTCACCCTCTTTTATCATCTCAGGTGAAGAAGATCCAGAACAGGTACCCGAGGACGGTGTGCCTAATAATGAATCCCTGGAATGATTGCCTGTCTAGTTTGCTTTGCGTGATTGTGGCTACTTGTGAACTCTGTGCTACTTGAAGACTATTCCTTTTATGTTGCTCGATGTTGTGATGTAAAAGACCCCCGTTGTAATTTGGGGTCTAATTTTGGTTTGTACTGATATTAAGTAGACTGATGCTAGACACTACTGTGATCATTTTGCTATTATTACCGCTAGTATCTATCATAGGTTACGACGTATTAGTTAAGGACTAAGAAAATGAACCTATCCAACCTTAAACAGGTACTCGCTATTAAGCTAAGATCAACAGGTACTTTTGTAACGAGGATAAACAAACAAACGAGACATAGTATCATGCTAGGTTGTAAATCAAACTAGACATCAAGATAACCAATAGGCGTTTCAATTGATGATAAATAGCAATCTTAGTTGGAAATGAAATTGAGATAGTAAATTTTGAGGCGTTTAGAGAATTAGGCCAAACGAAAGAGCCCAATTACAGCCGTTATGCTGCCGATTTTCCGGAAAAACTTGGAGTTTAGACTAAAACGATAAGTGTTAAATCTTCATAAACTGTTAAGTATGTGACATGTCCTGAACATTAGATCACACCCTAGTCTAAACTTATAGGCCGGGTTGGGGCGTGACAAGGATGACAACCTAATCCATCACATTTCTATTACCGAATCCCACAACACCTTGTGCAAGACAACTTCGCTTCACATAGAGGCTGGGCTCGCAAACTGAGGGCGTGGGGCTTGGGTCCAGGTCTCTGTCGCTCCGGTGCCCAGAACTTTTGATCCGTAAGGAGTTACGCAGTGCACAGTATACCGTTGGAAAGCTCTACGACGGGGACAGCAAGCCTCCTAGGCTGCGTTTGTTTTTTTAGCCCAAAATCAAACGTTTTCATTAGTTTCGGAATACTTTTCTTTTTTTGCGCTATTTTTTCGTCCCAGATTGTACGTCGTGAGCCGCGAAAAAGACTACAACCTAATCCATCACATATCTATTACCAAATCCCATGGCACCTTGGGCAAGACAACTTCGCTTGACGTAGAGGCTGGGCCCGCAAACCGAGGGCATGGGGCTTGGGACCAGGTCTCTGTCGCTCCGGGACCCATAACTTTTGATCCGTAAGGAGTTACACGGTGCACAACATACCGTTGGAAGGCTCTCTGAGAGCTCTACAACGGAGGTAGTAAGCTTGCTCTACTGCACCTATTTTCGGAGCCCAAAATCAAACCTTTTCATCAATTTCGAGATACTTTTCTACTTTTGCACTGTTTTTTCATCCCGGATCGTACGTCGTGAGCTGCGAAAAGGACGACAAACTAATCCATCACATTTCAATTACCGAATCCCAAGGCACCGTGGGCAAGACAACTTCGCTTCACGTAGAGGCTGGGCCTGCAAACCAAGGGTGTAGGGCTTGGGACCAAGTCTTCGTCGTTCCGGTGCCCATAACTTTTGAACCGAAAGAAGTTACGCGGCGCACAGCATACCGTTGGAATGTTTTCCAAGAGCTCTACGATGGGGGAAGCAAGCATGTTCAGCTGTGCCTATTTTCAGAGCCCAAAATTGAACGTTTTCAATATTTTCGGGACACTTTTCTTTTTCTGCGCTGTTTTTTCATCCCGTATCATACTTCGATAGCCGCAAAAAGGGCGACAACCTAATCCATCATATTTCTATTACTGAATCCCATGGCACATTGGGCAAGACAACTACGCTTCACGTAGAGGTTGGGCCCGCAAACCGAAGGCATGGGGCTTGGGACCAGGTCTCCGTCGCTCCGGTGCCCATAACTTTTGATCCATAAAGAGTTACGCGGTGCACAGCATACCGTTGGAAAGTTTTCCAAGAGCTCTACGATGAGGGCAGCAAGCCTGCTCAACTGCGCCTATTTTCGGAGCCCAAAATCGAACGTTTTCATCAGTTTCTGGACACTTTTCATCTTTTTTGCTATTTTTCAATCCCGGATCGTACGTCGTGAGCCGCGAAAAAGACGACAACCTAATCCATCACATTTCTATACCGAATCCCAAGGCACCTTGGCCAAGACAACTTCGCTTCACGTAGAGGCTAGGCTCGCAAACCGAGGGCGTGGGGCTTGGGACCAGGTCTCCGTCACTCCGGTGCCCATAACTTTTGATCCGTAAGGAGTTACGCGGCGCACAGCATACCGTTGGAAAGCTCTCTGAGAGCTCTACAACGGGGGTAGCAAGCCCGCAAGGCTGCACCTATTTTCGGAGCCCAAAATTGAACGTTTTCATCAATTTTGAGACACTTTTCTTCTTTTTCGCTGTTTTTCCATCCCGTATCGTACATCGTGAGTTGCGAAAGGAATGACAACCTAATCTATCACATTTCTATTACCGAATCCCAAGGCATCTTGGGCAAGACAACTTCGCTTCACGTAGAGGCTGGGCCCACAAATCGAGGGCATGGCTCTTAGGACCTGGTCTACGTCGCTCCGGTGCCTATAACTTTTGATCCGTAAGGAGTTACGCGGGGCACAGCATATCGTTGGAAAGCTCTCCGTGAGCTCTACGAAGGGGGCATAAAGCCTGCTTATCTGTGCTTGTTTCAGAACCCAATATTGAGCATTTTCATCATTTTGGGACATTTTTCTTCTTTTGCACTATTTTTTTGTCCCGGATCGTTCGTCATGAGTCGAGAAAAAGATGACTACCTAATCCATCGCATTTCTATTACCGAATCCCACAACACCTTGTGCAAGACAACTTTACTTCACGTAGAGACTGGGCCCTCAAACTGAGGGCGTGGGGCTTGGGGCCAGGTCTCTATCGCTCCGGTGCCAATAACTTTTGATCCATAAGGAGTTACGTGGTGCACAGCATATAGTTGGAAAGCTCTACGACGGGGGCAGCAAGCCTTCTTGGTTGCGCTGATTTTTTAAGCCCAAAATCAAACGATTTCATTAGTTTCGGGATACTTTTCTTCTTTTGCACTATTTTTTCATCCCGGATCGTATGTCGTGAGTCGCAAAAAAGACGACAACCTAATCCATCACATTTATTTTATCAAATCCCATGGCACCTTGGGCAAGACAACTTCGCTTCACGTAGAGGCTGGGCCCGCAAACTGAGGGCGTAGGGCGTGGGACCAGGTCTCCGTCGCTCTGGAGCCCATAACTTTTGATCCGTGAGGAGTTACGCAGCGCACAATATACCGTTGGAAAGCTCTCTGAGAGCTCTACGACGGGGGTAGCAAGCCTGCTCGGCTGCACCTATTTTCGGAGCCCAAAATTGAACGTTTTCATCAGTTTCGGGATACTTTTCTTATTTTGCGCTGTTTTTCCATCCCGGATCGTATGTCGTGAGCTGCAAAAAGGACAGCAACCTAATCCATCACATTTCTATTACCGAATCCCAAGGCACCTTGGGTAAGAAAACTTCACTTCACGTAGAGGATAGGCTCGCAAACCGAGGGTGTGGGGCGTGGGGCTTGGGACCATGTCTCCGTCACTCCGATGACCATAACTTTTGATCTGTAAGGAGTTACGCGGCGCACAACGTACAGTTGGAAAGTATTCCAAGAGCTCTATGACGGAGGCAGCAAGCTTGTTCAGCTATGCCTATTTTCGGAGCCCAAAATTGAAAGTTTTCATGATTTTTGGGACACTTTTCTTCTTTTGCGCTGTTTTTTCGAATCGGATCGTACATCGTTAGCCACAAAAAGGACGACAACCTAATCCATCAAATTTCTATTACTGAATCCCATGGCACCTTGGGCAAGAAAACTTAGCTTCACGTAGAGGTTGGGCCCGCAAACCAAAGGCGTGGGGCTTGGGACTAGGTCTCCTTCACTCCAGTGCCCATAACTTTTGATCCGTAAGGAGTTAGGCGGTGCACAACATACCGTTGGAAAGCTCTCCTAGAGCTCTACGATAGGGGCAGCAAGGCTAGTTGGCTGCGCCTATTTTCAGGGCCCAAAATCGAACGTTTTCATCAGATTTGGGACACTTTTCTTCTTTTGCCTTATTTTTCTGTCCCGGATCGTACGTCGTGAGTCACGAAAAAGACGACAACCTAATCCATCATATTTCTATTACCGAATCCCAAGGCACCTAGGGCAAGACAACTTTGCTTAACATAGAGGCTGGGCCTGCAAACCGAGGTTGTGGGGCTTGGGACCAGGTCTCCGTCGCTCCGGTGCGCATAACTTTTGATCCGTAAGGAGTTATGCGGTGCACAGCATACCATTGGAAAGCTATCCGAGAGCTCTACAAAGGGGGTCGCAAGCCTACACAGCTGTGCCTATTTTCAGAGTCCAAAATCGAACATTTTCATTATTTTCGGGACACTTTTCTTCTTTTGCACTGTTTTTACGTCCCGGATCGTTCGTCATGTGCAGCGAAAAGGATGACAACCTAATCCATCACATTTCTATTACTGAATCCCACAACATCTTGTGCAAGACAACTTCGTTTCACGTAGAGGTTGGGCCCGCAAACCGACGGCGGGGGGCTTGGGACCAGGTCTCCGTCACTCTGGTGCCCATAACTTTTGATCCGTAAGGAGTTACGCGGTGCACAGCATACCGTTGGAAAGCTCTCCGAGAGCTCTACGATGGGGGCAGCAAGTCTACTAGGCTGCGCATGTTTTTTGATTCCAAAATCAAACGTTTTCATCAATTTCAGGACACTTTTCTTCATTTACGCTGTTTTTTCGTCCCGGATCGTACGTCGTGAGCCGCGAAAAGGATTGCAACCTAATCCATCATATTTCTATTACCGAATCCCATGGAAATTTACACAAGGCAACTTCGCTTCACGTAGAGGCTGGGCCCGCAAACCGAGGGCGTGGGGGTAGGGACCAGGTCTCCATCGCTCCGAAGCCATAAGTTTTTATCTGCAAGGAATTACATGGCGCACAACATACCGTTGGAAAGCTCTCTAAAAGCTATACGATGGGGGCATATAGCCTGCTCGCCTGCGCCTATTTTCGGAGCCCAAAATCTAATGTTTTCATCAATTTCGGGACACTTTTCTTATTTTTCGCTATTTTTCCATCCCGGATCGTACGTCGTGAGCCGCGAAGAGTACAACAATCTAATCAATCACATTTCTATTACCTAATCCCAGGGCACCTTAGGCAAAACAACTTCACTTCACGTAGAGGCTGGGCCCGCTAACTGAGGGCGTGGGGCTTAGGACCAGGTCTCTATCGCTCCGGTGCCCATAACTTTTGATCCGTAAGGAGTTATGCGGCGCACAATATACCGTTGAAAAGCTCTCCGAGAGCTCTACGAAGAGGGTAGCAAGCCTGCTCGGCTATGCCTATTTTCGGAGCCCCAAATTGAACTTTTTTATCATTTTTGTGACATTTTTCTTCTTTTGCGCTATTTTTTTGTCCCGGATCGTTCGTCATGAGCCGCGAAAAGGACGACAACCTAATCCATCACATTTCTATTATCGAATCCCATAACACCTTGTGCAAGACAATTTCGCTTCACGTAGAGGCTGAGCCCGCAAACCGAGGGCGTGGGGCTTGGGTCGAAGTCTCTGTCGCTCCGGTGCCTATAACTTTTGATCCGTAAGGAGTTACGCGGTGCACAGCATACCGTTGGAAAGCTCTACGATGGGGGCAGCAAGCTTGCTAGGTTGCGCCTGTTTTTTTAGCCCAAAATCAAACATTTTCATCAGTTTTGGGATACGTTTCTTATTTTTCACTGTTTTTCGTCCCGGATTGTACGTTGTAAGCAGCAAAAAAGACGACAACCTAATCCATCACATATCTATTACAAAATCCCATGGCACCTTGGGCAAGACAACTTCGCTTGACATAGAGGCTGGGCCTGCAGACCGAGGGCGAAGGGCTTGGGACTAGGTCTCCGTCACTCCGGAACCCATAACTTTTGATCCGTAAGGAGTTACGCGGCGCACAGCATACCGTTGGAAGGCTCTCTGAGAGCTCTACAATGGGGGCAATAAGCTTGCTCTACTGCGCCTATTTTCGGAGCCCAAAATCAAATGTTTTTATCAATTTCGGGATACTTTTCTACTTTTGCGCTGTTTTTCCATCCCGGATCGTACGTCGTGAGCTGCGAAAAGGACGACAACCTAATCCATCACATTTCTATTCTGAATCCCAAGGCACCGTGGGCAAGACAACTTCGCTTCACGTAGAGGCTGGGCCCGCAAACCGAGGGCGTGGGGCTTGGGACCAAGTCTTCGTCGCTCCGGTGCCTATAACTTTTGATCCGTAAGGAGTTACGCGGCGCATAGCATACCGTTGGAAAGTTTTCCAAGAGCTCTATGCCGGGGGCAGCAAGCCTGTTCAGTTGTGCCTGTTTTCAAACCCCAAAATTGAATGATTTTATCATTTTTAGGAAGCCTGTTCAGCTGTGCCATGCAAGCATTTTGAGTCACCATTTTCGGCCTAGGTAAGTTTTCTTGGCTTCCATTTCTTTTCTTCTTGTTCTAACCTCATGCATGTGCTAAGAGATTGATCACTAGGCTAGGAAAAATGGAGAAACCAAGTTGGAATCTCGGCTAAGCAAGAAGAAGAAGAGATTTGAAGCTTCAACAAGTTTTTGTGCATCTTTGTGGTTGATTGCTAAGGTGAGGGCAAAAACCTTTTGAAAACTCTTCAAAAATTCACATGCATGCTCATAAATGTATGTATTTGCTTCTGTACTTGAGTTATATGGTCGTTCATGAGCTTAAACAACCATGCACGGCAAGATCTTGGCTTGAAAAGGATGCTAGATGAAGTCGAATTGTTGACAACTCTCTGACCAGTCTGTTTCGAGGTAAGTTTATCTAGGAAAATGATGTTGAAAATGCATGAAAATTGGTAGGTGACTAGTTTGAACAGTGTTGAACATTTTTCCCAGAAATAGCCCGAAGCTAATTTTGACTTTAAGGTCCTCAAAATGGCATGTCTTTAAAATGTGACCAAATCTGGAAATCTGGAAAAATGAAGCAGGTTTTGGCAGATGCACTGATCTTGTGGAACGAACCATAGTTTACTTAGTAAATGATGTCCAAAATGCATGAAATTTGGTGTGCTGCTAGATTTTTCAGTTCTGGACAATTTTGTCAGAAATGTACCAAGGCTAAAACTGACCCTAAGGACCTCAAAAACGTCAATTTCTATAAAGTGTGCAAATCTGGACAGTTTTGTGCTACTTCACTGTTTTGGCTATAACTAATGATTCCGAACTCCAATTGATTCAAGGTTTGTTTCTGATTTTAGTTACCTCTCAAGCTTTAATTTGATCTTATTCACTGGATTTGGAGATTGTTTGATTATCCTATTGATTGTGAGAAAACAGCCTATTGCAGTAAAGGTTTCACTTAGTTATATGCTTGGAAAATTGTTGTAACCTCTCTTGTGGTACTAATTGCTTGGAATTATGGTGTTGGGATGTTGTGTGGACTGTTTTGAATGTTTGAGGATGTTGAATTAAATGATGCATGGTTTGAGATTGACTTTGAGTTGGGTTGAGGCTCAAATTGCACGAATATACACGAAATGGAAACCCTAATGACTAGGGAGTTTTGCTAAGTATTGATCATTTGTATATTGTGTGGAAATTATATGCTTAGTGGGCTGCCCGTAAATGTCTTATAACTTCAAATGTGATCTTGACCATTGCATGTTGTCAAATAAGCTTTTCTTGCAACCGAACCCGCGTAAATGTTGTTGCATGTTGGATATTCGTATCACTTGATTACGTGAACTTCGAAATGAGTTATATGGCTTGACTTGCATGTGTTACATGACTGCCCGTTTAATGTTCATATGACTCCATATGCTTTTCAAGTGAAATTATTTGTCTTATCATGCCTTGTTTGATTACTTGACAACATGCGATCTTATAACTGCTCGGAGGCAACTTACTTTGTTGTCCTCCTAATGTGATATGTTAAATGTTATAAATGTGCATTGCATACGAGGTTGCAACCTTTCATTGTGGCATGGTAGCGTTTCACGAACGCCGGGCGGCATAGGGCTTGCCGGTGCTCCCGTGACTACCATGGTCCAATTCCCTCTCTCGCTTGGCATTCCACCCTCGGAGAGTTGGGTCGTAGGTTTCAGGGTACATCCGGAGTACACCCAATTGGGAGCGATAAGTGGATTATTGAAGTCGGCCGCACCAAATGAATCGAAATTGATATTGAGAGCAAATGCTCACCGTATCCTTTTAATATATGTATAAGTACTCTCGCTTGGTTCCTAGAGAACCTCGGGGAGGAAAGACTGGTATTTATGTTCCCTTACTTTGTATCTGTTACTCGATTTGTTTCTTATAATTGCGTACCTTATTATTTGTAATACGTGACATGTTCTCAAAAAGACTTTTCATAAATTGAACTAGCAAATGAGTTTCAAAACGTATTTCTCGTTTCCCCCTCGCTGAGTTCATAAGGACTCACCCTCTTTTATCATCTCAGGTGAAGAAGATCAAGATCAGGTACCCAAGGACGATGTGCCTAACGATGATTCCTTGGAGTGATTGCCTGTCCCTACGTGCTTTTGTGCTTTGCCTGAAAGTGGTTGCTATATGGATGTTGTGTTTGATTGCAAACTATTCATTTTATTGATGTAAATGACCCCGTTGTAATTTGGGTCTAATTCTGGGATTGTACTATCTATAACCGGACGAACTTTTATTTGGTTGTTTGCTTTCATTTTCTTAATTAGTAGTTATCGTAGGCATTCAAACCACTAGATGAACAATCAACTAAGTTAATTCCATCTAATTTCACTTAGGTGCTCATTTGCAAACTAAAGGATAATAGGTACTTGCATGATAAGAAATTGACAAATAAACGGGACACAATTATCATGTTAGGCTTATTAACCAAACGAGACTTTCAAGATAAACTAGTAGGCAAATCGGTTGGTGACAAATAGGAGTCCTTAATGGAATTGGATTAATGATTAGAATAATTGAGGCGTTTAGAGAATTAGGTCAAACCAAAGAGCCCAATTACAGCCGTTATGTTGTCGATTTTTCGAAAAAACTTTGGAGTTTATACTAAATCATTAGGTGTTAAATCTTCATAAACAGCTAAGCACGTGATATTATTTAAATATTTAGTTCACACCCTAGTCTAACCTTATAGACCGGGTTGGGGCGTGACACCCTATATAAGAATGGTATCAGAGCTTAGTTTACTAACTAGGCATTAGTCAGGTTCAACTCTCGGACCATGGGTAAAAGCCCTAAGGTAATTATGATGTCTTGTTTATATGTGCTAATGTGTGCTAATGTGATTTTATTGCTTTGAGAATTGAATACTATGTGCCTTGTGGACTATATGTATTATGTGTCATGCACACCGACATGTTAGTACCCTCAATAATGCATGCATGCTTTTATACTCCTTCCTTGCTACATGTGCATGTTATATAACCATGAATGACTGTTTATACACATAGATAGTTAGGATTAGAACTTTCAGGGAACTGAATTCATGCAGGAAGGACGAAAAGTCTCGATTAGAGATTTTTGGCATCTTCACAGGAACTCGATGGATAGTATGTATTATTGGATATGCATATGTATAAAATGCGTAGCACGGGTATAATTGTTGAGGTAAAGTTATCTCCTTATTTTTGGAATACATATACCGGTGATTAAGTTGTCAATTTTATAGCTATGAAGTTATTGATTCCGTTAAACCGTTCTTCTAATTGTGGTTCAAGAATAAATGTTAATGACATACAACTTTCCTTAGATATAAGAATATACTATTAAATATGTAGAATAGTATATATTCTCATATGCATATAATGGAAGTTTGACTTAGGAGCTGCTTTGAATCAAATTATTATATCTTAAATTGGTGTAATAGACTATTTATATGATTGAATCCTTACTTGATTGGAATTAAGCATCGTTGAACCTAATAAGGTGTATACTAACGAGTTTCAAGTTCACTCAATGGTAAGATTGTGACCTAGAAATTAAGAGATGAACTCGTGAAAATGGACGATAGGGGTTAGATTATTAAGGCGTAAATAGTGTGTTCAAGTAACTTAACAATGGATAACCTCAAGACATGTAGGCAACTCTGGAGACTAAGTTTAACAAGGTTGATGACTCTTTAGTATAACAAGATATAAGGACGTTGGAATCGAGAAATTTACGTAACTAGAACTCGTGTTCGGAAGACTATACCTAAATGTTAGGTCGAATAGAAGCGTAAGGTATTGAATTATGCATTAGATGACTAACGTTGCTAAAGGTCCTAAGTTGGATATCGGTGATATTTAGAATCATGGTATTAATTTGGTGCCTCTCGGATTTAGTTGTGATTATGCAAAGTAAGTCATTTTATACACTCGTTATTTGGATACCCTAAAAGATATTAGGAAGCATATATCCCTAAGTATTACCGATGGACCTAATATATAAACCATGGAAATGAGATTAAAGCATTCGGTTACAAAGTGGAGTGGTTAGGGTATGATTAGTAATCCTGAATAGCTAATAGTGAATATGCATGATGATTCATGGTGAACCCTAGGACCTAAGGTCGATGAGTCTTGATGCTCTTAGCTAGTTGAACATGTAAATGAGAAGAGTAAGATTTCATAGAGTTAAGATAGAGATGAATTAGAGTCATAATGACCCAAGAGACTATTGTTGGACCACCGTATCTATGTGCACCATTACACATCTAGAAACTAGCGATTGGTAGACTTCGAAGGGTGGTCATTGAATAAGAGGGGTGAATCTTGTAGTGATAGTTAAATAAGCGGTTGATTACTTTTGAAGTTCTATTAGGTTATGTTGAAGGGTGCCTCTTGGTCATAATTCTTATATTGATACAACCTTGAAGTTATCTCGTGTAAGTATTTTATGAGCTCGGTCATTTCGGTACCCATTTATAGTCCTAGGATTGTTGTTGTACGGCTGGTAACCTAGTAGAGCATTGATATCACTTACATGGCGATGAACTCAGCTTAGTAACATTAATGTCGAAGATATATTGAAGGGCATTAAGTGTTCGAAGGAATGACTAGGTCACTAAATGAGTAGGACCATTATCCTCTTAAGTATGACGTAACCTTGGATTGAGGTGAGTGGAATTTATTTGAGGTTGAAACTATTCACCTTAGGAGTTTTGGATAAGATTAAAAGAAAGTTCTGAAGCCTCGTGACTTGAAAATAGAGATTTGAATAAGAAAATAAATTGTGGATCACAAGCTGATGAAACTTACTTGAAAAGTTGAATTAGTGCTACATGATTATTTTACCTATGCAATTTCGATGGCAATTTGTTGGTGATACTTGATAAACCTTAGAATTCGAGTTTAATGAATCTCAACGGTCTTTCTTCTTGATTACGAGCTTAAAGGTTAAAGAAGCTGGGAAAGGATGTTAGTGAATAGGAGCCTATGATCGGGAGACTAGTCATTAGAAGATTTATTAATCCAATGTACCTTCAAGATAAGAACTATGATACTACCGATAGATGACGACTTGAGATGGATTAGTTTGTTTGGTGAGTTCAACCTGAAAATAGGGTCGTATCGTGGAAATAATCCGTAACTTGTGTATGACCTATGTGATAACAGTTATGAAGATAGTAGATAGGATATGTAAATCGGATATAGATCTATCATCTTGAAATTAACGTATGTCACCCTAGGATCATAGAATTATTGTGATATTCCTTTTGAGGTATGAATGCGAGATTGACACAACACGAGTCATGATTTTGGAGTTATAGTCTATTGTTAGAATACCGATGCAACTTTGATGACTATGTTTGAAGACTCTAACCTTAGTTAATGAACTTGACCTTAAGATCAAATGGAGAATGGAGTCGTTCAAAAGAAAGAACTATGAATGTAGGGGTCACACCGAATTAAATGATTGGAGAAAGCTAGGAACTGAATTGGTTGTGGTAAGGGAGATCACCGAACACGGGACGAACCGGAGTAGGAAGAATAACAAGGGTTAGAATCTATCTAAATGACCTCAATAGGCAAGAATGAATTTCGGGACGAAATTCTTTTAAGGAGGGGAAGATGTGAGGCCCGACCCCGAATAACGTGCATTACCTCGATTTGCGTGCCTTAGACCCAGAACTATATGACCGACCTTGGATTACGTGCCCTATCTTGGTTTTTGTATATGCCTCGTTATACGTGCCTTATTTTGGTCTACGTTCATTCACCTAGGGTTGCGTGTGTTAGCATTAGAATCCGTGCACTTATCTTGAAGTATGTGCCTTAGTCTTGAAATACGTGTTGTACCTCGTAGTTTGTGTCTACCTCGTAATTCGTGCCCTAGACCTAGGAATCCGTGCCACCACGTTAATCAAGAAAGAATCCTACACAAAGCACTGGACACTAAAATAATCCTACACAATCCACTAACCAATATTATATTCCTAATTCAAATTCTCTACAAACTCCACTAACAATAAAATAATACTAAACTATTCCTACATTTTCTACTATCTATTATTCTATTCATAATTCAACTCATCAACAAACATTCTTATATTTTATTCTACCTAGATTCCCTCATTCCCCAACATTCCTATGACAATTCTAATGACACAAATGCATAAAAAAATTAGTCCTAGACAAACTATGACAAAACACTTAACACAATGCATAAAAAATTGCTCAAATTCTCCTCAAATCTCCACCATTTTCGACCAAGTGCTCCATGCCCATGCTAGCCATTTCAAAATACTCCTTGAAGACACAAAAAGTCTGAATTTGTATGCCCAAGGCTGACCATATGCTCAAAAAAATTGCAAAGCCATCACTTTTGTCATATTCTCTCATTTTCTCTCAATTTCTCTCACTTCCCTCTCATTTTCTCTCTCCATTTCGGTTTTGGCTGAGTTCTATCCACCTCTTAGCTCATCTTCATCATCCTAAGGTGCATCAAGACAATCCACAAGCAAAGAAACTCACCCAAGCAAGCTAGGATGCAAGAAACACACATGCAAGCATTTTGAGTCACCATTTTCGGCCTAGGTAAGTTTTCTTGGCTTCCATTTCTTTTCTTCTTGGTCTAACCTCATGCATGTGCTAAGATATTGATCACTAGGCTAGGAAAAATAGAGAAACCAAGTTGGAATCTCGGCTAAGCAAGAAGAAGAAGAGATTTGAAGCTTCAACAAGTTTTTGTGCATCTTTGTGGTTGATTGCTAAGGTGAGGGCTAAAACCTTTTGAAAACTCTTCAAAAATTCACATGCATGCTCATAAATGTATGTATTTGCTTCTGTACATGATTTATATGGTCGTTCATGAGCTTAAACAACCATGCATGGCAAGATCTTGGCTTGAAAAGGATGCTAGATGAAGTCGAATTGTTGACAGCTCTCTGACCAGTCTGTTTCGAGGTAAGTTTAGCTAGGAAAATGATGTTGAAAATGCATGAAAATTGGTAGGTGACTAGTTTGAATAGTTTTTAACATTTTTCCCAGAAATAGGCCTAAGCTAATTTTGATTCTAAGGTCCTCAAAATGGCAAGTCTTTAAAATGTGACTAAATCTGGAAATCTGGAAAAATGAAGCAGGTTTTGGCAGATGCACTGACCTTGTGGAACGAACCATATTTTACTTAGTAAATGATGTCCAAAATGCATGAAATTTGGTACACTACCATATTTTTCAGTTCTGGATAATTTTGTCAGAAATAGACCAAGGCTAAAACTGACCCTAAGGACCTCAAAAACGTCAATTTCTAAAAAGTGTGCAAATCTGGACAGTTTTGTGCTACTTCACTGTTTCGGCTATAACTACTGATTCCGAACTCCAATTGATGCAAGGTTTGTTTCTGATTTTAGTTAACTTCTCAAGCTTTAATTTGACATCTTATTCACTGGATTTGGAGATTGTTTGATTATCCTATTGATTGTGAGAAAACAGCCTATTGCAGTAAAGGTTTCACTTAGTTATATGCTTGGAAAATTGTTGTAACCTCTCTTGTGGTACTAATTGCTTGGAATTGTGGTGTTGGGATGTTGTGTGGACTGTTTTGAATGTTTGAGGATGTTGAATTAAATGATGCATGGTTTGAGATTGACTTTGAGTTGGGTTGAGGCTCAAATTGCACGAATATACACGAAATGGAAACCCTAATGACTAGGTAGTTTTGCTAAGTATTGATCATTTGGATATTGTGTGGAAATTATATGCTTAGTGGGCTGCCCGTAAATGTCTTATAACTTCAAATGTGATCTTGACCATTGCATGTTGTCAAATAAGCTTTTCTTGCAACCGAACCCGCATAAATGTTGTTGCATGTTGGATATTTGTATCACTTGATTACGTGAACTTCGAAATGAGTTATATGGCTTGACTTGCATGTGTTACATGGCTGCCTGTTTAATGTTCATATGACTCCATATGCTTTTCAAGTGAAATTATTTGTCTTATCGTGCCTTGTTTGATTACTTGACAACGTACGATCTTATAACTGCTCGGAGGCAACCTACTTTGTTGTCATCCTAATGTGATATGTTAAATGTTATAAATGTGCATTGCATACGAGGTTGCAACCTTTCATTGTGGCATGGTAGCGTTTCACGAACGCCAGGCGGCATAGGGGTTGCCAGTGCTCCCGTGACTACCATGGTCCAATTCCCTCTCTCGCTTGGCATTCCACCCTCGGAGAGTTGGGTCGTAGGTTTCGGGGTACATCCGGAGTACACCCAATTGGGAGCGATAAGTGGATTATTGAAGTCGGCCGCACCAAATGAATCAAAATTGATATTGAGAGCAAATGCTCATCGTATCCTTTTAATATGTGTATAAGTACTCTCGCTTGGTTCCTAGAGAGCCTCGGGGAGGAAAGACTGGTATTCTTGTTCCTGTGCTTATATGTAAGTACTCTCGCTTGGTTCCTAGAGAACATCGAGGAGGAAAGACTGGTATTTCTGTTCCCTTACATTGTATCCGTTACTCGATTTGTTTCTTATAATTGCGTACCTTATTATTTGTAATATGTGACATGTTCTCAAAAAGAGTTTTCATAAATTGAACCGAAAAATGAGTTTCAAAACGTATTTCTCGTTTTCCCCTCGCTGAGTTCATAAGGACTCACCCTCTTTTATCATCTCAGGTGAGGAAGATCAAGAACAGGTACCCAAGGACGATGTGCCTAACGATGATTCCTTGGAGTGATTGCTTGTCCCTACGTGCTTTTGTGCTTTGCCTGAAAGTGGTTGCTATATGGATGTTGTGTTTGATTGCAAACTATTCATTTTATTGATGTAAATGACCCCGTTGTAATTTGGGTCTAATTCTGGGATTGTACTATTTATAATCGGACAAACTTTTATTTGGTTGTTTGCTTTCGTTTTCTTAATTAGTAGTTATCGTAGGCATTCAAACCACTAGATGAACAATCAACTAAGTTAATTCTATCTAATTTCACTTAGGTGCTCATTTGCAAACTAAAGGATAATAGGTACTTGCATGATAGGAAATTGACAAATAAACGGGACATAGTTATCTTGTTAGGCTTATTAACCAAACGAGACTTTCAAGATAAACTAGTAGGCAAATCGGTTGGTGACAAATAGGAGTCCTTAATGGAATTGGATTAATGATTGGAATAATTGAGGCGTTTAGAGAATTAGGTCAAACCAAAGAGCCCAATTACAGCCGTTATACTGCCGGTTTTCCAAAAAAACTTTGGAGTTTAGACTAAATCATTAGGTGTTAAATCTTCATAAACAGCTAAGCACGTGATATTATTTAAATGTTTAGTTCACACCCTAGTCTAACCTTATAGGCCGGGTTAGGGCGTGACAAGACAACTTAGCTTCACATAGAGACTGGGCCCGTAAACTGAAGGCATGGGGCTTGGGACCAGGTCTCCGTCGCTCCGGTGCCCATAACTTTTGATCCGTAAGGAGTTAGGTGGTGTACAACATACCATTGGAAAGCTCTCGTAGAGCTCTACGATGGGGGCAACAAGCCTAGTCCGCTGCGCCTATTTTCCGAGCCCAAAATGGAACATTTTCATCAGTTTCGGGATACTTTTCTTCTTTTGCACTATTTTTCTGTCCCGGATCGTACGTCGTGAGTCGCAAAAGGGACGACAACCTATTCCATCAAATTTCTATTACCGAATCCCAAGGAACTTTGGGCAAGACAACTTCGCTTCACGTAGAGAATGGGCCTGCAAACCGAGGTTGTGGGGCTTAGGACCAGGTCTCCGTCGCTCCGGTGCGCATAACTTTTGATCCGTAAGGAGTTACGTGGCGCACAACATACTGTTGGAAAACTCTCCAAGTGCTCTACAAAAAGGGCAGCAAGCTTGCTCAGCTGTGCCTATTTCGGGATCCCAAAATTGAACATTTTTATCATTTTCGGGACAATTTTCTTCTTTTGCGCTGTTTTTACGTCCCGGATCGTTCGTCATGAGCCGCGAAAAAGACGATAACCTAATCCATCACATTTCTGTTACCGAATCCTACAACACCTTGTGCAAGACAACTTCGCTTCACGTAGAGGCTGAGCCTGCAAACCGAAGGCGTAGGGCCTGGGACCAGGTCTCCGTCGCACCGGTGCCAATAACTGTTGATCCGTAAGGAGTTACGCGGTGCACAACATACCATTGGAAAGCTCTTCAAGAGCTCTACGGCTGGGGTAGCAAGCCTGCTCGGCTGCGCATGTTTTTTGAGCCCAAAATCGAACGTTTTCATCAATTTCAGGATACTTTTCTTCTTTTGTGCTATTTTTTCATCCCGAATCGTATGTCGTGAGCCGCGAAAAGGAAGACAACCTAATCCATCACATTTCTATTACCGAATCACATGGCACCTTGGGCAAGGCAACTTCGCTTCACGTAGAGGTTGGGCCTGCAAATCGAGGGCGTGGGTCTTGGGACCATGTCTCCGTCGCTCCGCAGCCCATAACCTTTGATCCGCAAGGAGCTACGCGGCGCACAGCATACCGATGGAAAGCTCTATGAGAGATCTACGATGGGGACATCTAGCCTGCTCAGCTGCACCTATTTTCGGAGCCCAAAGTCGAACATTTTCATCAGTTTCGGGACACTTTTCTTCCTTTTTTACTGTTTTTCATCCCGGATCGTACGTCGTGAACTGCGAAAAGGATGGCAACCTAATCCATCACATTTCTATTACTGAATCCCATGGCACCTTGGGCAAGACAACTTCGCTTCACGTACAGGCTGGGCCCGCAAACTGATGGATGAGGCTTAAGACCAGGTCTCCGTCGCTCTGTTGCCCATAACTTTTGATCCATAAGGAGTTACACGGCGCACAACATACCGTTGGAAAGCTCTCCGAGAGCTCTACGAAGGAGGCAGCAAGCCTGCTCAGCTGTGCCTGCTTTCGGAGCCCCAAATTGAACATTTTTATCATATTCGGGATATTTTTCTTCTTTTGCGCTATTTTTTTTTCTCGGATCGTTCGTCATGAGCAGCAAAAGGACGACAACCTAATCCATCACATTTCTATTACCGAATCCCACAACACCTTGTGCAAGACAAATTCACTTCACTTAGACGCCGGGCCTGCAAAATGAGGGCGTGGGATGGGATTAGGTCTCCGTCGCTCTGATGCCCATAACTTTTGATCCGTAAAGAGTTATGCGGCGCACAACATACCGTTAGAAAGCTCTCTGAGAGCTCTACAAAAGGGCAACAAGCCTGCTGGGCTACGCCTATTTCCTGAGCCCAAAATTGAACGGTTTCATCAGTTTCAGGACACTTTTATTCTTTTTCGCTATTATTCCATCCTATATCATACGTCGTGAGTCGCGAAAAGGACGACAATCTAATCCATCACATTTCTATTACCAAATCCCAAGGCACCTTAGGCAAGACAACTTCGCTTCACGTTGAGGCTGGGCCCGCAAACCGAGTGCGTGGGGCTTAGGACTAGGTCTCCGTCGCTCTGGTGCCCATAGCTTATGATCCGTAAGGAGTTACGCGGCGCACAGTATACCGTTGGAAAGCTCTCCGAGAGCAATACGAAGGGGGCAGCAAGCCTGCTCGGCTGTGCCTATTTTCAGAGCCCAAAATTGAACATTTTCATCATTTTTGGGACATTTGTTTTTCATTTGCGCTATTTTTTTATCCTGGATTGTTCGTCATGAGCCGCGAAAAGGACGACAACCTAATCCATCACATTTCTATTACCAAATCCCAGGGCACCTTGAGCAAGACAACTTCGCTTCACGTAGAGGATGGGCCCGCAAACCGAGGGCGTGGGGCATGGGACCAGGTCTCCGTCGCTCTGGAGCCCATAACTTTTGATCCGTAAGGAGTTACGTGGCGCACAACATACCATTGGAAAGCTCTCTGAGAGCTCTACGACAGGGGCAGCAAGCCTGCCCGGCTGCAACTATTTTCGGAGCCCAAAATCGAACATTTAAATCAGTTTTGAGACACTTTTCTTCTTTTGTGTTGTTTTTCCATCCCGGATCGTACGTCGTGAGCCGTAAAAAGGACGACCACCTAATCCATTGCATTTCTATTACTGAATCCCAAGGCACCTTGGGCAGGACAACTTCGCTTCATGTAGAGGCAGGGGGACCAGGTCTCCGTCGCTCCAGTGCCCATAACTTTTGATCCATAAAGAATTATGCGGCGCACAGCATACCGTTGGAAAGTTTTCCAACAGCTCTACGATGGGGGCAGCAAGCCTACTTGGCTGCGCCTATTTTTGGAGCCCAAAATCGTACGTTTTCATCAGTTTCGGGACACTTTTTATTCTTTTTTACTTTTTCTCCATCCCGGATCGTACGTCGTGAGCCGCGAAAAAGACGACAACCTAACCCATCACATTTATGTTACTGAATCCCAATGCACCTTGGGCAAGACAACTTCGCTTCATGTAGAGGTTGGGCCCGCAAACTGAGGGCTGGGGCTTAGGAACGGGTCTCTGTCGCTTCGGTGCCCATAAATTTTGATCCGTAAGGAGTTACGCGGCGCACAGCATATCGTTGGAAAGCTCTCCGAGAGCTCTACGAATGGGGCAGAAAGCCTGCTCGGCTGTGCCTATTTTCGGAGCCCCAAATTTAACATTTTTATCATTTTTGGGACATTTTTCTTCTTTTGCGCTATTTTTTCGTCCCGGATCGTTCGTCATGAGCCGCGAAAAGGACGACAACCTAATCCATCACATTTCTTTTACCGAATCCCACAACACCTTGTGCAAGACAACTTCACTTCACGTAGAGGCTGGGTTCGCAAAACGAGGGTGTGGGGCTTGAGACCAGGTCTCCCTCGCTCCGGTGCCTATAACTTTTGATCCGTGAGGAGTTATGCGGTGCACAGCATACCGTTGGAAAGCTCTCTGAGTGCTCTACGACGGGGGCAGCAAGCCTACAAGGCTGCACCTATTTTCGGAGCCCAAAATTGAACGTTTTCATTAGTTTCGGGACACTTTTCTTCTTTTTCGCTATTTTACCATCCCGGATCGTATGTCGTGAGTCGTGAAAAGGACGAGAATCTAATCCATCACATTTCTATTACCGAACGCCAAGGCACCTTGGGCAAGAGAACTTAGCTTCACGTAGAGGCTGTGCCCGCAAAACGAGGGCGTGGGGCTTAGGACCAGGTCTCCGTCGCTTCGGTGCCCATAACTTTTGTTCCGTAAGGAGTTATGCGGCGCACAACATACCGTTAGAAAGCTCTCTAAGTGCTCTAAGACGGGGGCAGCAAGCCTGAAAGGCTACACCTATTTTCAATTCAAAAAATTCAACGTTTTCATCAGTTTTGGGATACTTTTCTTCTTTTTTGCTCTTTTTCCATCCCGGATCGTATGTCGTGAGTCGCAAAAAGGACGAGAATCTAATCTATCACATTTACATTACCGAATCCCAAGGCACCTTGGGCAAGACAACTTCGCTTCACGTAAAGGTTTGGCCTGCAAACCTAGGGCGTAGAGTTTAGGACCAGGTCTCCATCGCTCCGGTGCCATAACTTTTGATCCATAAAGAGTTACGCGGCGCACAGTATACAGTTGGAAAGCTCTCCGACAACTCTACGAATGGGGCAGTAAGCCTGCTTTGCTGTGCCTATTTTCAGAGCCCAAAATTGAACATTTTCATCATTTTCGGGACATTTTTCTTCTTTTGCGCTATTTTTTCGTCCCGGATCGTTCGTCATAGCCGCGAAAAGGACGACAACCTAATCCATCATATTTCTATTGCCAAATCCCATGGAACCTTGGGCAAGACAACTTCACTTCACGTAGAGGCTGGGCCCACAAACCGAGGGCTTGGGGTTTAGGACCAGGTCTCTGTCGCACTGGTGCCCATAACTTTTGATCCGTGACGAGTTACGCGGTGCACAGTATACCGTGGGAAAGCTCTCTGAGAGCTCTATGAAGGGGGCAGCAAGCCTGCTAGGTTGTGCCTATTTTCAGAGCCCAAAATTGAACATTTTCATCATTTTTGGGACATTTTTCTTCTTTTGCGCTATTTTTTAGTCCCGAATCGTTCATCATGAGCCGCAAAAAGGACAACAACCTAATCCATCACATTTCTATTGCCAAATCCCATGGCATCTTGGGCAAGACAACTTCACTTCACGTAGAAGTTGGGCCTGCAAACCTAGGGCGTGGGGCTTGGGACTAGGTCTCCGTCGCTCTGGAGCCCATAACTTTTGATCTATAAGGAGTTACGCAACGCACAACATACCGTTGGAAAGCTCTCTGAGAGCTCTACGACAGGGGCAGCAAGCCTGCTCGCCTGCGCCTATTTTCAAAGCCTAAAATCAAATGTTTTTATCAGTTTTGAGACACTTTTCTTCTTTTACGCTATTTTTCCATCCCGGATCGTAAGTCGTGAGTCGCGAAAAGGACGACAACCTAATCTATCACATTTCTATTATTGAATCCCAAGGCACCTTGGGCAAAACAACTTCGCTTCACGTAGAGGATGGGCCCGCAAACCGACGGCGTGGGGCTTGGGACTAGGTCTCCGTCGCTCCGTTGCCTATAACTTTTGATCTGTAAAGAGTTACGCGGCACACAGCATACCGTTAGAAAATTTTCCAAGAACTCTAGGACGGGGGCAGCAAGCCTGCTCGGCTGCACCTATTTTCGGAGCCCAAAATTGTACGTTTTCATCAGTTTTAGGACACTTTTCTTCTTTTTTGCTGTTTTTCCATCCCAGATCATACGTCGTGAGCCGCGAAAAAGACGACAACCTAATCCATCACATTTATATTACCGAATCCCAAGGCACCTGGGCCAAGACAACTTCTCTTCTCGTAGAGGCTGGGCCGGCAAACCGAGGGTGTAGGGCCTAGGACCAGGTCTCCGTCGCTCTGGTGCCCATAACTTTTGATCCGTAAGGAGTTATGTCACGCCCCAACTCGACCCCTCCTACAATCAGTCAGGACGCAATGGAATTTCGGTAGTATAACGACAGTAATTAGGACACCGAGGCTCTAAACCAACCTCTTTAGAACATCATACATCAAACTCCATAAACAATCCCAACAATCATCTCCTCAATTAAGTTAACAACATACAACACATCCATATTATACAATAATCATTCTTCAACATTCCAATCATAGTTATACGCCTCCGTTCCAACTTAATACATATGTTATACATACATTTCAAAATAGATTATCCAAAACATTATTTTACAACAAATAAGATAATCTCATGGCAATGACTCCTGCACATAAGACTCATCCACATACGGCACATTTCCCTCTTCAGGAGGCACATACCCGTAGTCAAAATCGGTAACACCTGCATGCGTGCAATAATAGAGAGTGAGCTTATATAAATAAGCCCAGCGAGGATCCGATAGATCTCGAGCAAGGTCTACTAAACTCCTTGGAATAATCCTATGAGTCATGAAACACAATAACATAAATAATACTATCATCACATAACTATATGACCATTCAATAAATGATACTCTCTCTAGTTGGTGTAGCTCCAAACGCCATCACGATCTCAACCATTCTTCTTGTAACTCCCCATTACTCACGCACCCGAGGTACCTCACTAGCCCCTCCCTCCATGACACCTCCGTCATGCGAGCTGGGGGTAGCCTATGGCAGTAATGCCGTTATCAACCCGACAGCCCAACGCTGCCCGAGAGGTGGCACACACATACCAAGACTCCATAATCATCATCAATCATCAATCAATCATCAATCAATCATCATTTATTCATCATTGATAGCATCAATTAACATTTAAACAATAATAACTTAGTTAGATGACAAAGTAGGCCATCTAACCGGACATGCATTATATACACAATTAAGCTCTAAATTACTCATCAACAACTCACCATTCAACACTCAAACACCACCCAATCATCTAAAGGCATCGTTCAAGAAATTAAAGAATGACAACCTAAACTTCAAAAATTCATAACTTACAATCTACTAACCCAAACATTGCCGAATCAGTTTCTATCACTCACCCATTCAACCTACTACATTAGCCCTCTCGGAAATCCACCATAACACCTCCAAAACATGACCGATAACCCTAAAACCCTAGGATGTCTTGGCTAGATTTTTTGGACTTTCCCACGAGCAATGTAATAAAAAATTTGGCATTACAACAGCGCTAACACGTAATTATCAAGTATTTAGAAATCGACGGCAATCGATTTCGATCATCACAACTCAATTAATTCAACATTAAACAATTTAATCAAAATTTAATACCCGAAAAATTAAAATTAGGCTACATCCGATAGAAACTTTTAGTATTACCACTAAACGATCCCTAGCATGCAACGAGCAATAATCTAACATCATATTACAATTCTAACGGTTCAATCTTCATTTATACGCAAAAATGCAAAAGACAAGTTTTGAGATCTTGAATTTTTCTCTCACATTTGATGTGTTTTGATGCAAGAAATGTGTAGAATGGATGCCAAACAAGTGAAATCAAGCTTTGAATCACTCAATTCGGCTTTGAAATGCAAAATCTATGAGAAAAATGCTTTGAAAATGCCTTCATCTTTCTCCTCCAAGGAGCCACAGTTTTGTGTGTGTTTTTGGGGTGTTTTTGTGCTTTGTGAGTGTGTGTTGGTGATATAAGCTTGTTGGTCAACCATTTAAATGATAGTCAATGTTGAAACTTAGCATTTTTTTGTGTTTTCTTGACTTTAAATGCATTTTCTTGATCACCAAAGTTCAAAACAATTATTCAACACTCAAGCTAGCTCAAGTAGGTTATTTTTAGGTGACAAGAAGTTTTACAATCAAACAATTTCACTCGAGTCGGCTTAAAACTCGATTTTCGCAAAAGTCAGTGTAAAAACCCTAATAAATTCTTAAGCCGATTTTAAAACCGTTTTAATCAAACACAGGTCTATTAAAGTCCGTGGTCTAGGTCTAGAAGGGTTAAAAAGACCAGTTTCAAAATTTTAGCGGACGTGTTTCGAAAATACTATTCACTGAAAATCGACGATAAAATTTCTGATCCCGTTTTTGATAAAAATTTCATGAATGCACATTTAGCACGTATTAGGAGTATTGACATCAAAATTATAACATTCTAGGTCATATAGCACATAAACAGGTCAAATGCACGCAAAACGAGATAAAACACATAAATCGAGTTAAAATAGAAAAGTGGGGTTTCACATTCTCCCCTCCTTAAAACAATTGCGTCCGCGCAATTCTCGAACTGACAGACAATTAAATCCTCAATCGTTACACTTAATAATACTTCTCTTAGTTCTTATTTACCTCATAGGATGACAACTAACCAAAGACCTCAAAAGAACAACCTCTGTTGACTGCAAGTTGATGATCATAGTTCCAAGACAATCTTCAATTCCTAATTCTCTCCTACCTCATATCGTACTGCATATGAAAGAAATCGCAACTCCAAAGTCTTAGCATGACACCACTACTTATCAATCATGCCCTACTACACAAAAGAGCTCTATGAACACCCCGGGGGTTTAAAAACTCATTCACAATACATGAATGATTATTGATCAAGGAAATATTTCAAAAGTGACATTTGTCAGAATATGGCTCTTATGAAATTTACAAGGAAATACGAATATGGAAAGTCATATTCGAGCCAACAATCAAGTGAACAAGAGCTCAAACAGGTTAGAGAATCAAGAGCCTAATAGTTTAATAAGGAAGCATGATAACTAAGATAAGAAATGTCTGAGCACCTATCAGTTAAATAAGTACGAACAAAGGATGATGACGAGTCAAAATAGTAATGAGTATGTTGAACAAAAATTCCTAAACAAGTAGATATTTCAATTCTCAATAATTGTTCAAGGAACCAACAAGTAAGTTGTACTTGAGGTGAAATGAAATTAAGAGATAAGAGATGATTAATTCAATAGAAAATATGAGTGTCAAGATAATGAGTATCTCAACACGCAATAACCAAAGAAGTATAAATAAGAAAGGACAATGCTGAGTATATTAAATGAGCAATTACAAACAAAGTAATGGCAAGGATTTAATAATAAAACAATAGGATTAACAAGGATCAACAAGAATGACAATGATGTACTTAGGTAGGGAGTACATCAAGCAAGTGAAATTCGAATAAGTAAAATGGTATACCCACAGAGAGATTACTTTCAAATGAATAGTAATAGGATGAAAGAAAATACTGAAACGAATAACTGGAGATATAGAATGAAATGTAGAAGTCTCAAACCTTAACTCCAATAAGCGACATTGCTATAAGAAACAAATATGAATGTTAAGAATAGAAACAATGACAAATGAGTATAGGATCCATTAATCCAATAAGCAAACTTTCAAGAAACAATTGATAGGCTAGAAAAGTGTAACCCTCTCTCAAATAAGTGAGAATAGAGTAGAAAAGAATAATAAGACCGATAGAATTATGAAGCACAAGAACGGTATCCCACCTACACACTTAAACACCAACAAGTCAAATCCTACAATCTATCCTCTTTCAAAACAAGACACTAAAGAGATCTAAAGAACCTAAGGAGTCATAACAATCACCAAACAAGATAAATCACTCCAAAATTTTCCATTCCGTACCAGACCAATCAATAAACAAGATAATTCACCGATTACCCAACAAGATTAACTAATGAAGACTCCAAAATCTGATAACACAATACAGATTCATACTAACCCATTATAACACAAGAGAATCCTTAATCAACAATTTAGAAAGTCATACCACCTAGAACTCTAAAGCTCTATGTAGGCAAGTAAATATTCAGTCACCAAAATGCATTCTTATTTCCTCAAATAATTCTATCTCTGAACAATTACATCTTCGAATAACGCAACTTTAGTCAGGAATTACTCCAATTGTCTCCAAGGTTTAAAGATCAAAACTCCAAAATATCCATTAATAATATAGCAATCCCAAATAGTAGAAATATTCACATGTTATACAATACTTCATTCCATTCACAAATATACATCACTAATTCATCAAATAAATTCATTCTAAAATAACCTCAAGAAAGTATAATCTGAGTTGAGACTCCAAAAGTATCTAATGATAACCTCATGGAAACCTCAACTTATGATCCATCTCCAAGTAATAACAAGTTAAACATGGCAACAAAAGTAATTATAATCATCTAGATACGTTGCTATTTCCTCGAACAACTTCATTCTCGCTAAAGGAATATCAAGATCAATCCACTAAGCCAAAACTAAAATCCATAAACATAACAATTAAAATCTAACTGATAAACTTCTAGAATAATAATAATTCAAAATCATGGCCTACCACTATTTCTGAAAACTCTTGCAGTCATCCTTACTTCACCTAAAAAAATCACCCACAGTTATAGAATATATACAATTACAACACATGAAAATAGGTACAACGTAATGCATGATTATCATATAATTTAACATTATCACATAACACACATTTCAGCATATAAGAAGCCAACATCACATAAACAGGTTATATCACAGAAGTAAGTTATAAACAATTAAAGTCACATAAGCAACAAACTTCACATAAAGCACTTTGATCACATAAAACACAATTGTCACATAATACACATTAATAACATAATGCACATTAATCATAACACATTGAGTACGTATAGCACGTTATCACATAAAACATATTGACCACATTAGTTCACTTAATTCACAAGGCATACTGGTCACATAGAAAGTTAGACACATAAGTAAATTAATCACATAAACATATTAACATATGCTTCACTTTTCTTTCACTTAATACATACTTGCATGCTTAGACCACTACCCACATTCCGAGGATACCCGGCTGACAGCTAACATGCGCTCTGATACCACTTAAATGTCACGCCCCAACTCGACCCCTCCTACAATCAGTCAGGACGCAACGGAATTTCGGCAGTATAACGACAGTAATTAGGACACCGAGGCTCTAAACCAACCTCTTTAGAACATCATACATCAAAATCCATAAACAATCCCAACAATCATCTCCTCAATTAAGTTAACAACATACAACACATCCATATTATACAATAATCATTCTTCAACATTCCAATCATAGTTATACGCCTCCGTTCCAACTTAATACATATGCTATACATATATTTCAAAATAGATTATACAAAACATTATTTTACAACAAATAAGATAATCTCATGGCAATGACACCTGCACATAAGACTCATCCACATACGGCACATTTCCCTCTTCAGGAGGCACATACCCGTAGTCAAAATCGGTAACACCTGCATGCATGCAATAATAGAGAGTGAGCTTATATAAATAAGCCCAGTGAGGATCCGATAGATCTCGAGCAAGGTCTACTAAACTCCTTGGAATAATCCTTTGAGTCAGTAAACACACAATAACATAAATAATACTATCATCACATAACTATATGACCATTCAATAAAGGATACTCTCTCTAGTTGGTGTAGCTCCAAACGCCATCACGATCTCAACCATTCTTCTTGTAACTCCCATTACTCACGCACCCGAGGTACCTCACTAGCCCCTCCCTCCATGACACCTCCGTCATGCGAGCTGGGGGTAGCCTCTGGCAGTCATGCCGTTATCAACCCGACAGCCCAATGCTACCCGAGTTGTGGCACACACATACCAAGACTCCATAATCATCATCAATCATCATTTATTCATCATTGATAGCATCAATTAACATTTAAACAACAATAACTTAGTTAGATGACAAAGTAGGCCATCTAACCGGACATGCATTATATACACAATTAAGCTCTAAATTACTCATCAACAACTCACCATTCAACACTCAAACACCACCCAATCATCTAAAGGCATCGTTCAAGAAATTAAAGAATGACAACCTAAACTTCAAAAATTCATAACTTACAATCTACTAACCCAAACATTACCAAATCAGTTTCTATCACTCACCCATTCAACCTACTACATTAGCCCTCTCAGAAATCCACTATAACACCTCCAAAACATGACCGATAACCCTAAAACCCTAGGATGTCTTGGCTGGATTTTCCGGACTTTCCCACGAGCAATGTAATCAAAAATTCGGCATTACAACAGCGCTAACACGTAATTATCAAGTATTTAGAAATCGACGGCAATCGATTTCAATCATCACAACTCAATTAATTCAACATTAAACAATTTAATCAAAATTTAATACCCGAAAAATAAAAATTATGCTACATCCAATAGAAACTTTTAGTATTACCACTAAACGATCCCTAGCATTCAACGAGCAATAATCTAACATCATATTACAATTCTAACGGTTCAATCTTCATTTATACGCAAAAATGCAAAAGACAAGTTTTGAGATCTTGAATTTTTCTCTCACCTTTGATGTGTTTTGATGCAAGAAATGTGTAGAATGGATGCCAAACAAGTGAAATCAAGCTTTGAATCACTCAATTCGGCTTTGAAATGCAAAATCTATGAGAAAAATGCTTTGAAAATGCCTTCATCTTTCTCCTCCAAGGAGCCACGGTTTTGTGTGTGTTTTTGGGGTGTTTTTGTGCTTTGTGAGTGTGTGTTGGTGATATAAGCTTGTTGGTCAACCATTTAAATGATAGTCAATGTTGAAACTTAGCATTTTTTTGTGTTTTCTTGACTTTAAATGCATTTTCTTGATCACCAAAGTTCAAAACAATTATTCAACACCCAAGCTACCTCAAGTAGGTTATTTTTAGGTGACAAGATGTTTTACAATCAAACAATTTCACCCGAGTCGGCTTAAAACTCGATTTTCACAAAAGTCAGTGTAAAAACCCTAATAAATTCTTAAGCCGATTTTAAAACCGTTTTAATCAAACACAGGTCTATTAAAGTCCGTGGTCTAGGTCTAGAAGGGTTAAAAAGACCAGTTTCAAAATTTTAGCGGACGTGTTTCGAAAATACTATTCACTAAAAATCGACGATAAAATTTCTGATCCCGTTTTTTATAAAAATTTCATGAATGCACATTTAGCACGTATTAGGAGTATTGACATCAAAATTATAACATTCTAGGTCATATAGCACATAAACAGGTCAAATGCATGCAAAACGAGATAAAACACGTAAATTGAGTTAAAATAGAAAAGTGGGGTTTCACATTCTCCCCTCCTTAAAACAATTGCGTCCGCACAATTCTCGAACTGACAGACAATTAAATCCTCAATCGTTACACTTAATAATACTTCTCTTAGTTCTTATTTACCTCATAAGATGACAACTAACCAAAGACCTCAAAAGAACAACCTCTGTTGACTGCAAGTTGATGATCATAGTTCCAAGACAATCTTCAATTCCTAATTCTCTCCTACCTCATATCGTACTGCATATGAAAGAAATCGCAACTCTAAAGTCTTAGCATGACACCACTACTTATCAATCATGCCCTACTACACAAAAGAGCTCTATGAACACCCCGAGGGTTTAAAAACTCATTCACAATAACATGAATGATTATTGATCAAGGAAATATTTCAAAAGTGACATTTGTCAGAATATGGCTCTTATGAAATTTACAAGGAAATACGAATATGGAAAGTCATATTCGAGCCAACAATCAAGTGAACAAGAGCTCAAACAGGTTAGAGAATCAAGAGCCTAATAGTTTAATAAGGAAGCATGATAACTAAGATAAGAAATGTCTGAGCACCTATCAGTTAAATAAATATGAACAAAGGATGATGACGAGTCAAAACAGTACTGAGTATGTTGAACAAAAATTCCTAAACAAGTAGATATTTCAATTCTCAATAATTGTTCAAGGAACCAACAAGTAAGTTGTACTTGAGGTGAAATGAAATTAAGAGATAAGAGATGATTAATTCAATAGAAAATATGAGTGTCAAGATAATGAGTATCTCAGCACGCAATAACCAAAGAAGTATAAATAAGAAAGGACAATGCTGAGTATATTAAATGAGCAATTACAAACAAAGTAATGGCAAGGATTTAATAATAAAACAATAGGATTAACAAGGATCAACAAGAATGACAATGATGTACTTAGGTAGGGAGTACATCAAGCAAGTGAAATTCGAATAAGTAAAATGGTATACCCACAGAGAGATTACTTTCAAATGAATAGTAATAGGATGAAATAAAATACTGAAACGAATAACTGGAGATATAGAATGAAATGTAGAAGTCTCAAACCTTAACTCCAATAAGCGACATTGCTATAAGAAACAAATATGAATGTTAAGAATAGAAACAATGTCAAATGAGTATAGGATCCATTAATCCAATAAGCAAACTTTCAAGAAACAATTGATAGGCTAGAAAAGTGTAACCCTCTCTCAAATAAGTGAGAATAGAGTAGAAAAGAATAATAAGACCGATAGAATTATGAAGCACAAGAAGGGTGTCCCACCTACACACTTAAACACCAACAAGTCAAATCCTACAATCTATCTTCTTTCAAAACAAGACACTAAAGAGATCTAAAGAACCTAAGGAGTCATAACAATCACCAAACAAGATAAATCACTCCAAAATTTTACATTCCGTACCAGACCAATCACTAAACAAGATAATTCACCGATTACCCAACATGATTAACTAATGAAGACTCCAAAATCTGATAACACAATACAGATTCATACTAACCCATTATAACACAAGAGAATCCTTAATCAACAAATTAGAAAGTCATACCACCTAGAACTCTAAAGCTCGATGTAGGCAAGTAAATATTCAGTCACCAAAATGCATTCTTATTTCCTCAAATAATTCTATCTCCGAACAATTACATCTTCGAATAACGTAACTTTAGTCAGGAATTACTCCAATTGTCTCCAAGGTTTAAAGATCAAAACTCCAAAATATCCATTAATAATATAGCAATCCCAAATAGTAGAAATATTCACATGTTATACCATACTTCATTCCATTAACAAATATATATCACTAATTCATCAAATAAATTAATTCTAAAATAACCTCAAGAAAGTATAATCTGAGTTGAGACTCCAAAAGTATCTAATGATAACCTCATGGAAACCTCAACTTATGATCCATCTCCAAGTAATAACAAGTTAAACATGGCAACAAAAGTAATTATAATCATCAAGATACGTTGCTATTTCCTCGAACAACTTCATTCTCGCTAAAGGAATATCAAGATCAATCCACTAAGCCGAAACTAAAATCCATAAACATAACAATTAAAATCTAACTGATAAACTTCTAGAACAATAATAATTCAAAATCATGGCCTACCACTATTTCTGAAAACTCTTGCAGTCATCCTTACTTCACCTAAAAGAATCACCCACTGTTATAGAATATATACAATTACAACACATGAAAACAGGTACAACGTAATGCATGATTATCATATAATTTAACATTATCACATAACACACATTTCAGCATATAAGAAGCCAACATCACATAAACAGGTTATATCACAGAAGTAAGTTATAAACAATTAAAGTCACATAAGCAACAAACTTCACATAAAGCACTTTGATCACATAAAACACAATTGTCACATAATACACATTAATCACATAATGCACATTAATCATAACACATTGAGTACGTATAGCACGTTATCACATAAAACATATTGACCACATTAGTTCACTTAACACACAAGGCATACTGGTCACATAGAAAGTTAGACACATAAGTAAATTAATCACATAAACATATTAACATATGTTTCACTTTTCTTTCACTTAATACATACTTGCATGCTTAGACCACTACCCACATTCCGAGGATACCCCGGCTGACAGCTAAAATGCGCTCTGATACCACTTAAATGTCACGCCCCAACTCGACCCCTCCTACAATCAGTCAGGACGCAACGGAATTTCGGCAGTATAACGACAGTAATTAGGACACCGAGGCTCTAAACCAACCTCTTTAGAACATCATACATCAAACTCCATAAACAATCCCAACAATCATCTCCTCAATTAAGTTAACAACATACAACACATCCATATTATACAATAATCATTCTTCAACATTCCAATCATAGTTATACGCCTCCGTTCCAACTTAATACATATGCTATACATACATTTCAAAATAGATTATACAAAACATTATTTTACAACAAATAAGATAATCTCATGGCAATGACTCCTGCACATAAGACTCATCCACATACGGCACATTTCCCTCTTCAGGAGGCACATACCCGTAGTCAAAATCGGTAACACCTGCATGCATGCAATAATAGAGAGTGAGCTTATATAAATAAGCCCAGTGAGGATCCGATAGATCTCGAGCAAGGTCTACTAAACTCCTTGGAATAATCCTTTGAGTCAGTAAACACACAATAACATAAATAATACTATCATCACATAACTATATGACCATTCAATAAAGGATACTCTCTCTAGTTGGTGTAGCTCCAAACGCCATCACGATCTCAACCATTCTTCTTGTAACTCCCCATTACTCACGCACCCGAGGTACCTCACTAGCCCCTCCCTCCATGACACCTCCGTCATGCGAGCTGGGGGTAGCCTCTGGCAGTCATGCCGTTATCAACCCGACAGCCCAACGCTGCCCGAGTTGTGGCACACACATACCAAGACTCCATAATCATCATCAATCATCAATCAATCATCATTTATTCATCATTGATAGCATCAATTAACATTTAAACAACAATAACTTAGTTAGATGACAAAGTAGGCCATCTAACCGGATATGCATTATATACACAATTAAGCTCTAAATTACTCATCAACAACTCACCATTCAACACTCAAACACCACCCAATCATCTAAAGGCATCGTTCAAGAAATTAAAGAATGACAACCTAAACTTCAAAAATTCATAACTTACAATCTACTAACCCAAACATTACCAAATCAGTTTCTATCACTCACCCATTCAACCTACTACATTAGCCCTCTCGGAAATCCACCATAACACCTCCAAAACATGACCGATAACCCTAAAACCCTAGGATGTCTTGGCTGGATTTTCCGGACTTTCCCACGAGCAATGTAATTGAAAATTCGGCATTACAACAGCGCTAACACGTAATTATCAAGTATTTAGAAATCGACGGCAATCGATTTCGATCATCACAACTCAATTAATTCAACATTAAACAATTTAATCAAAATTTAATACCCGAAAAATAAAAATTATGCTACATCTGACAGAAACTCGTAGTATTACCACTAAACGATCCCTAGCATGGAAGGAGCAATAATCTAACATCAGATTACAATTCTAAATGTTCAATCTTCATTTATACGCAAAAATGCAAAAGACAAGTTTTGAGATCTTGAATTTTTCTCTCACCTTTGATGTGTTTTGATGCAAGAAATGTGTAGAATGGATGCCAAACAAGTGAAATCAAGCTTTGAATCACTCAATTCGGCTTTGAAATGCAAAATCTATGAAAAAAATGCTTTGAAAATGCCTTCATCTTTCTCCTCCAAGGAGCCACAGTTTTGTGTGTGTTTTTGGGGTGTTTTTGTGCTTTGTGAGTGTGTGTTGGTGATTTAAGCTTGTTGGTCAACCATTTAAATGATAGTCAAAGTTGAAACTTAGCATTTTTTGTGTGTTTTCTTGACTTTAAATGCATTTTCTTGATCACCAAAGTTCAAAACAATTATTCAACACCCAAGCTAGCTCAAGTAGGTTATTTTTAGGTGACAAGAAGTTTTACAATCAAACAATTTTACTCGAGTCGGCTTAAAACTCGATTTTCGCAAAAGTTGGTGTAAAAACCCTAATAAATTCTTAAGCCGATTTTAAAATCGTTTTAATCAAGCACAGGTCTATTAAAGTCCGTGGTCTAGGTTTAGAAGGGTTAAAAAGACCAGTTTCAAAATTTTAGCAGACGTGTTTCGAAAATACTATTCACTGAAAATCGACGATAAAATTTCTGATCCCGTTTTTTATGAAAATTTTATGAATGCACATTTAGCACGTATTAGGAGTATTGACATCAAAATTATAACATTCTAGGTCATATAGCACATAAACAGGTCAAATGCACGCAAAACGAGATAAAACACGTAAATCAAGTTTAAACAGAAAAGTGGGGTTTCACAAGTTACGCAGTGCACAACATACCGTTGGAAAGCTCTTTGAGAGCTCTACAATGGGGGCATCAAGCCTGCAAGGCTTCGCCTATTTTTGGAGTCCAAAATTGAACGTTTTCATCAGTTTCGGGACACTTTTCTTTTTTTCGGTATTTTTCCATCCCGGATTGTACGTTGTGAGTCGCAAAAAAGAGGAAAATCTAATCCATCACATTTCTATTATCGAATCCCAAGTCACCTTGGGCAAGACAACTTCGCTTCACGTAGAGGCTAGGCCCGCAAACCGAGGACGTGGGGCTTAGGACATGGTCTCCGTCGCTCTGGTGCCCATAACTTTTGATCCGTAAGGCGTTACGCGGCGCATAGTATACTGTTGGAAAGCTCTCCGAGAGCTCTTCAAAGGGGCCAACAAGCTTGCTCAGCAGTGCCTGTTTTCAGAGCCCAAAATTGAACATTTTCATAATTTTCGGGATATTTTTCTTCTTTTGTGTTATTTTTTCATCCCAGATCGTTCGTCATGAGCCGCGAAAAGGACAACAACCTAATCCATCACATTTCTATTACCAAATCCCATGGCACCTTGGGCAAGACAACTTCGCTTCACGTAGAGGCTGGGCCTGCAAACCGATGGCGTGGGGCTTGGGACCAGGTCTCCGTCGCTCTGGGGCCCATAACTTTTGATCCGTAAGGAGTTACGCGGTGCACAACATACCGTTGGAAAGCTCTACGACGGGGGCAGTAAGCTTGCTCAGCTACGCCTGTTTTTTGAGCCCAAAATCGAATGTTTTCATCAGTTTCAGGACACTTTTCTTCCTTTTCACTATTTTTTTTATCCCGGATCGTATGTCGTGAGCCGCGAAAAAGACGACAACCTAATCCATCACATTTCTATTACTGAATCCCAAGGCACCTTGGGCAAGACAACTTCACTTCACGTAGAGGCTGGGCCCGCAAACCGAGGGCGTTGGGCTTAGGACCAGGTCTCCGTCGCTCCAGAGCCCATAACTTCCGTAAGGAGTTACGCAGCGCACAACATACTTTTGGAAAGCTCTCTGAAAGCTCTACGACAGGGTCAACAAGCTTGCTTTGCTACGTGTCACGTCACAACCCGACCTATAAAGGTTAGACTAGGGTGTGATCTAAACATTCAAGTCATATCACATACTTAATCGTTCATGAAAGTTTAACACTTAACGTTTAGCCTAAACTCCACAATTTTTCCAGAAAATCGGCAGCATAACGGTTGTAATTGGGCTCTTGAGTTTGACTTAATTCTCTAAATGCCTTGAAACCTTCAGTCTCAATTTCATTTCCAACTAAGATTACTATTTATCACCAATCGAAACGCCTACTAGTTATCTCGAAGTCTCGTTTGATTAATAACCTAGCATGATACTATGTCTCGTTTGTTTGTTAATCCTTGTTACAAAAGTACCTGTTGATCTTAGCCTATCAATGAATACCTTCTTAAGATTGGATAGATTCATTTTGCTTAACCCTTTACCTGATACTTCATAAGCCTGTGATAGATACTAACCAGTAGCGATAGCAAAAACGACCATAAAAGTATCTAACAAGTTATAATCAGTACAAGCCAAAATTAGACCCCAAATTACAACGGGGTCATTTACAATACAACAACAGGCAACATAGGAAATAGTCTTCAAGCAATATATCGTTCACAAAATGGCCATAGTCAAGTAAGGCACCTAGGGCAAGCAATCATTGAGACAAGCAAACCATCTCCAATTCTAGTGAACAAAATGTCAAATTAAAGCTTAAGGAGTGAACTAAATCCAAAAAGAAACCTCGCATCATTTGGAGTTCGGGTTCAAGAGTTATAGCCAAAACCGTGAGACTCCGCAAAACTGTCTAGATTTGTACACATTTCAATACTTGTCGTTTTTGAGGATCTTACGGTTAGATTTAGCCTTAGTCTATTTGTGGCAAAAATGTCCAGAACTGAACAATATAGCAACATAGAAAATTTCATGCATTTTTGATATCATTTACTAAGTCAAAACTGGTTTGTTCTACAAGGACAGTGAACTGCCAAAAACCTGCTTCATTTTCCTAGATTTGGACACCTTTCAATGTTTTGCCATTTTGGAGACTTTAGAGTCAAAATTATCTTTGGCCTATTTCTACGAAAAATGCTCAGAACTAGCAAACCTAGTCACTTACCAATTTTCACGCATTTTCAACATCATTTACCTGGTAAACTTTACTTCGCTCCAACAGAATAGAAAGCTGCCATTTACGCGATTTCACCTATCTTCACATTCTAGTCAAATATCTTGCCATGCATGTTTACAAAAGCTCATGTACACACATATATCACAAGTACAGAGGTAAAAATAGACATTTAAAGGCATGCATGTGGTTTTTGAAAGCTTTTCAAAAGAGTTTTAGCCCTCACCTTAGCAAGACAATAATGAAGATGCACAAAACTCTTGATGATGCACAAGGTCGCCCTTTTTCCTTGCTTAGCCGAGAGACAACTTGAGATTCTCTAATTCCTAGCTTAGTAACCATGTTCTTAGTATGTGCATGTGGTTAGAACAAAAAGAAAATGAAGTAGAAGCTATCAAACATACCTATGCCGAAATGAAGCCTCTATGAGCTTGCATGCGTGTCTTTTTGCATTCTAGCTTGCTTGGTCGAGTTCCTTGGTGGCTTGAAGGTCTTGATGAATCTTAGGATGATGAGCTTAAGCTATGGAGTCTACAATTGCAGCCAAGGCCGAGAGAGAGAGAGAGAGAGAAGAAATGAGAGAGTGAGAGAAAATGAGAGAATGAGAGAAAGAATGAAAGAAAATGAAAAGCTTGAAGAGTTTGATGCATGTGTCGGCCTAGGGCCTTGAAAATTCTGATTTTTGTGTCTTTAAGAGCATGTTTTTGAATTGTCTAGCATGGGCAATTGAGTGTGTCGAGATTGGGGGTGCATTGGGTAGGGTTTTGGGTTATTTTTTTTATGCTTTGTGTCTTAGGTTGTCCAAGTTTAATTTTAAATTATGCAAAGCATGCACAAAAGCTCCTACATGGTCTGCCAAGCCAAGCTAAATTCTGATTTTTTGTCATGCTATGAGCATTATTTAATTGTGTGCTTGGAATATGCAAAAGAATAAAGAATAAATAATAAGCATGTCTACCTTTTTGTGAGATTTTGTCTTCTAGTGCATTGACTTAGCATTTTAATATTAGTTAGCGGAATTTGTAGGATTAATTAATGATCTAGTGCTTCGTGTAAGATGCTTTCTTGATTAGCGTGTGGGCACGCTTTCGTAGGTTTAGGGCACGCACTACGAGATGAATGCACATTTTCCAAGTAAATGCATACAACCCTAAATGTATGCACGTAATTCAATGCAAGACACACAGAACGAAACATGACTCTTAAACCTAGGTCAAGGCATGCAAATCTAGGTTAGGGCACATGAAATGAGGTATTGTACGCAAATCGAGGTCGGGCCTCACATCCTCCCCTCCTTAAAAGAATTTTGTCCCGAAATTCAATATTACCTTTGAAATAATGCTGGATACTGTTGCTCCATCTGGTCTCGCCTTTCCCACGTTGCTTCTTCAACTCCATGATGATCCCACAACACTTTCACCATTGGTATAGATTTGTTGCGCAACTCTCGATCTTGCTAGTCTAGGATCTGAATGGGCTTCTTTTCATAAGATAAGTTCTCCTGAAGCTGCAACGGCTCTGGCTCCAAGATATGCGATGGATCAGGGTGATACTTCCGTAGCATTGAAACATGAAAGACGTCATGAATATTGGAGATGTTTTGGGGTAGTTCTAGGCGATACGCCAATTTACCAACCTTCTCAATTATCTTAAATGGTCCTACAAACCTCAGGCTCAACTTTCCACCCTTGCCGTGTTTAATCAGTCCTCTCCGAGGTGATATCTTCAAGAATACCTTGTCACCGACCTCAAACTCTAGACTCCGTCTCCGTCGGTCTGCATAACTTTTCTACCTGCTTTGGGCGGTAAGCATCCGTTTCCGGATGAGGTGGATATTATCAATAGTCTTCATAAGTTTAGGTAGAAGGGTCGGGTCAAAAGTCTTCGTCTCACCTACTTCATCCCAGTAAATTGGGGATCGACACTTACGTCCATACAATGCCTTAAATGGGGCCATCCCGATAGTGGCCTGATAACTGTTATTATAAACGAACTCCGCTAAAGACTGTCACGCCCCAACCCGGCCTATAAAGGTTGGACTAGGGTGTGATCTAAATATTCAAGTCATATCTCGTACTTAATCGTTCATGAAAGTTTAACACTTAACATTTTAGCCTAACTCCAAAATTTTCCGGAAAACCAGCAGCATAACGGCTGTAATTGGGCTCTTTGGTTTGACCTAGTTCTCTAAACGCCTCAAATTTCATTTCCAACTAAGATTACTATTTACCATCAATTGAAATGCCTACTAGTTATCTTGATGTCTCGTTTGATTAATAACCTAGCATGATACTATGTCTCGTTTGTTCGTTAATCCTCGTTACAAAAGTACCTATTGATCTTAGCTTAACAATGGGTACCTGCTTAAGATTGGATAGGTTCATTTTACTTAGTCCTTACCTAATACTTCATAATCCTATGATATATACTAACCAGTAACGATAGCAAAACGACCATAGTTGTGTCTGTCTAGTTATTATCGGTACAAGCCAAAATTAGACCCCAAATTACAACGGGGGTCTTTTACATTACAAACATCAAGCAACATGAAAAGAAATAGTCTTCAAGCAGCAGAGTGTTCACAAATGACCATAATCAAGCAAAGCACATAGGACAGGCAATCATTCCAAGGAATCATCATTAGGCACGTCGTCCTCGGGTACCTGTTCTTGATCTTCTTCACCTGAGATGATAAAAGAGGGTGAGTCCTTATGAACTCAGCGAGGGAGAACGAGAAATAGGTTTTGAAACTCATTTTCCGATTCAACTTATGAAAACCCTTTTTGCAAGCATGAATATATCACAAATAAGTACATAACAATAATATAAAAGTAAAGGAACACAATTACCCGTCTTTCCTCCTCGAGGTCCTCTAGGACCAAGCGAGAGTACTTATACACATAGTAAAAAGGATACGGTGAGCTTCTGCTCTCATTTCATGTCAGTATCAGTTGTTGCGGCCGACTTCAAATCATCCCCTTATCACGCCAAATGGGTGTACTCCGAATGTACCCTGAAATCCTACGACCCAACTCTCCGAGGAAGTCTAGCCCCCAAGCGAGAGACAGAATTGGACAATGGTAGTCACGGTTACACCGGCAAGCCCGATGTTGCCCGGTGTGTGTGAATGCTACCACGCCAGAATGAAAGGTTGCAACCTTGTATGCAATGCACATTTATGACATTTAATATATCACATTAGGAGGACAACAAAGTAGGTTGCCTCTGAGCAGTCATAAGATTGCACATTGACAAGTAAACAAGCGAGGCACGATAAGACAAGTAATTTCACTTGAAAGGCACATGGAGTTATATGAACATTAAACGGGCAGCCATGTAACGCACGTAAATCAAGTCATATAACCCATTTCAAAGTTCACGTAATCAAATAACAAGATTATTCAACAAGCAACGACATCTACGTGGGACCGGGTACAAGAAAAGCCTACTTATCAACATGAAATCATCGAAATCATATTTAGGGCTACAAGGGCAACTACGGGCAGCCTACTAAATACATAATCCAACACAACATCCAAAGGATCAACACTTAGCAAATTCACATAGTTACTAGGGTTCCAATTCGTGCTTACCCGTGCGATTAAGCCCCAAGTCATCTCAAAATCAAACTCAAGCCATGCATCGATTAATTCAAACACCCTCAAGTATTGAAAACAGTCCACACAACATCTCAATGCCACAATCCCAAGCATTTAACACAACAAGAGAAGCTACAATAATTTTTCTAAGCATTTCACTAAGTGAAACCCTCACTGCAATGGGCTGTTTTCTCACAATCATTAAGACAAGCAAACAATCTCCAATTCCAGTGAATAAGATGTCAAATTAAAGCTTAAGAAGTCCATTTCTGACAAAAATGTCCAGAACTAAAAATTCTAGCAGCACACCAAATTTCATGCATTTTGGATATCATTTACTAAGTTAAAACTGGTTCGTTCTACAAGTTCAGTGAATCTGCCAAAACCTGCTTCGTTTTTCTAGACTTTCCAGATTTGGACACATTTTAATTATTTGCCATTTTGAGGAACTTAGAGTCAAAATTAGCTTTGTCCTATTTCTGCGAAAAATGTTTAGAACTGGCAAAACTAGTTACCTACCAATTTTAATGCATTTTTAGCATCATTTACCTAGCCAAAATCACCTCGTAACAACAAGACAGAAAGCTGTCACATGCACGATTTCATCTATCATCACATTCTAGCCCAAAATCTTGCCATGCATGGTTGTAAAAGCTTATGAACACACATATATCTCAAGTACAGAAGCAAATATAGACATTTAAGAGCATGCATGTGGTTTTTTGAAAGATTTTCAAGAAGTTTTAGCCCTCACCTTAGCAAAACAACAAGAAGATGCACAAGACTCTTGGTGAAGCACAAAGTTGATCTTCTTCCTTGCTTAGTCGAGACACCACTCGATTTTCTCTATTTTTCCTAGCTTAGTGACCAAGTTCTTATTAGGTGCATGTGGTTAGAACAAGAAGAAAATAAATGGAAGCTAGCAAACTCACCTAAGCCGAAATGGATGTTCAATAACCTTGCATGTGAGTTTTCTTGCAACCTAGCTTGCTTAGTCGAGCTCCCTAGCTTCTTGCTTGCCTTGATGAACCATGGAGTGATGAAGATGAGCTAATATTTTTATTGCTTTGTGTCATAGAATGTCATAGAATGTTTGGGAATAAGATTTGAATTATGCAAAGCAATCACAAGGCATATAAGGTGGTCGGCCAAGGCTTGAAAAATCTGAATCTTTGTCATCTTTTGAGCATTATTTAATTGTGTGTTGGGAAAGTGCAAAAGAATAAGGAATAAAGAATGAGAATGTCTAGCTTTTGGTGCAATTTCGTCTTCTAGTGGGTTGAATTGGTAATTTAATATTAGTTAGTGAAATTTCTAGGATTAATTAATGACCTAGTGCTTCGTGTAAGATGCTTTCTCGATTAGCGCGAGGGCACGCTTTCCTAGGTTTAGGGCACGTACTACGAGGTAGGGCACGAACTACGAGACGAATGCACGTTTTCCAAGTAAATGCATACAACCCTAAATGAATGCATGTAATGCAAGGCACATAAAACGAAACATAATTCTTAAACCTAGGTCAAGGCACACAAATCTAGGTTAGGGCACACGAAACGAGGTATCGCATGCAAATCGAGGTCGGGCCTCACAAAGACAGATATTTCTCCCAACCTTTTCCGAAGTCTAAAACACACGCCCTCAGCATATCCTCCAGAATCTGAATAGTTCTCTCAGATTGTCCATCAGTCTGAGGGTGATAAGCCATGCTGAAACTCAATTTCGTTCCCAAAGCTTCTTGCAATCTCTTCCAAAATCGGGAAGTAAAACGAGGATCCCTATTCGATACAATACTCATAGGCATCCCGTGCAACCTTACAATATCTGCCACATACATATCCCCCAACTTCTCAGGACTATCCTCCTTGTTCATCGGTAAAAAGTGTGCTGACTTAGTCAATCTATCCACTATGACCCAAATGGCGTCATGACCCTTTTGTGACCTGGGCAGGTCCATGACAAAGTCCATAGTTATATGTTCCTATTTCCATTGAGGAATTTCCAACGGCTGAAGTAAACCTGCTAGTCGTTGATGTTCTGCTTTGACTCTCTGGCAAGTCAAACACCGTGCCACAAAATCTGCAATCTCTCTCTTCATGTTATTCCACCAATAGTGTTGCTTCAAATCCCGGTACATCTTTGTTCCGCCGGGGTGAATAGTGTATCTTGAATTATGGGCTTCTTCAAGAATCTTCTTTTTCAGCTCTGGCTCATTAGGAACACAAATCCGATTCTTAAACCTCCAAATACCATCATCATGAAACTTGAAATCTGTGTTGCTTTCTTTAATCTTCTGAAACTGTTGGTCCTTCTGTTGAGCCTCTCGTAATTCAGACAACAAGGTTGATTGAACTTGTGTAGTGGCAAAAAGTAACCATTTTTGAGTCAATTGTGGTTTCCACAAGAATGCTTCCCCTAACAACTCCTGCACTTTAACTTCCAGTTTTGCCATGTTCGCTTTCCGACTTAAGGCATCTGCAACTACATTTGCTTTACCGGGCACATAATTGATTGTGCAATTATAATCATCCAAAAGCTCCATCCACCGTCTTTGCCTCATGTTCAACTCTTTTTGTGAGAACAAGTATTTCAAGCTTTTGTGATCGTAAACACCTCGAACTTGTTACCCCACAGATAGTGCCTCCATTTCTTGAGTGCAAACACAATAGCCGCTAACTCCAAATCATGCGTCGGGTAGTTCAATTCATACGGCTTCGGTTTCCTAGAAGCATATGCAATCACCCTACCATTTTGCATCAACACACAACCCAGTCCTTCTTTCGAAGCATCGCTATAGATTACAAAACCTTGACTCCCTTCAGGCAATGCAAGAACAGGTGCAGTAGTTAATCTTTTCTTCAATTCTTGGAAACTGTTCTCACACTTGTCATCCCACACGAACTTTGTTTTCTTTTGAGTGAGCTTTGTAAGCGGTCCTGCAATCATTGAGAAATCCTTCACGAACCTCCGATAATAGCCGGCTAGACCAAGAAAACTCCGAACCTCCGTAACGTTTTTCGGCTTCTTCCAAGACATCACCGCTTCTATCTTTGCTGGATCCACCGCTATTCCCTTTTGGGATATGATGTGCCCTAAAAATGCAATCTGCTGCAACCAAAATTCACATTTGCTAAACTGTGCATACAATTGATGCTCTCGAAGTTTCTGCAGTACCAATCGCAGATGTTGTTCATGCTCAGCATCGGATTTCGAGTATACCAAAATATCATCAATAAAGATCACCACAAATTGGTCCAAGTAGGGTTGAAACACCCTGTGCATCAAGTCCATAAAAGCTGCAGGGGCATTAGTTAGCCCAAATGGCATCACCACATATTCATAATGCCCATATCTCGTCCTGAAAGCCATTTTAGGCACATCCTCCTTTTTGATCCGTAACTGATAGTACCCTTGCCTCAAGTCGAGCTTCGAATACACTTTAGGTCCTTGAAGTTGATCAAATAACTCGTCGATCAGTGGAAGTGGGTATTTATTCTTAACGGTCACTTGGTTCAATCCTCGGTAATCGATGCATAGCCTCAACGTTCCGTCTTTCTTCTTTTCAAATAGGACTGGCGCGCCCCACGGAGAAGAACTTGGTTGAACAAACCCCTTCTTCAACAATCCTTGCAATTGGTCCTTCAGTTCTTGTAGCTCGGCTGGTGCCATACGATAGGGAGCTTTAGATATCAACTGGGTGCCAGGCAGTAATTCTATAATGAACTCGATCTCCCAATTTGGGGGTAAACTGAACAATTCTTCTGGAAACATATCCGCATAATCTTTAATCACTGGCATCTCCTCCAACTTAGCTTTGTTCGACGGCTTGTTGATGAGGTAAGCTAAGTATCCACTACATCCTTTTTCTCAAGGACTTCACTGCTTTCGTAGATGAAATGATGGAACTCCCGGTGAAGTCTCTTCGACCCATTACCTCCAATATTGGTTGACCAAGTATTTGGAATGTTACAATCTTCGTCCGGCATTCTAGTTGGGCATGATGCTTTGCCAACCAATCCATCCCTAAGATGACTTCATAGTCTTGAAAGGGTAATACAATAAGATTGGCTGAGAATTCCCTATCTTCAATTTGGATTTTACATGATTTACAAGCTGAGCAAGTAACAACTTTAGAACCCATCAGAGTACCAACTTCTACTTCGTAAGGCAAACATACAACTCGTAGTTTCACACGTTGCACACATAAGGGAGTAATAAATGAATGAGTAGCACCTGGGTCAATTAGCACCCTAACCGGTTGATTCAGTATCAAGAATGTACCTTCAACAATAGCGGTCTCCTCTAGAAGCTCCTCGCACTCAATAGCATAAGCTCAGGCCTGAACTCTAGGAACTGGAGTCTTGCCTCTACCAGCTGGTTTAACCTGATTTTGTCCTCCTTGCCATTTAGGGCAATCCTTGATCTGATGCTGATCACTGCCACACCGTACACATCGTCCTGACTTCTTCCAGCACTAGGCCTCTGTGTGACCCTTCTTGTCACAGTAAGAACAGTTGATAGACTGAGTAGCAGGTGAACTACCTGTGGATCCGCGGGTGGAAGAGGCTGATGGTGCTTTAGTTGGGCCACAGTTATTAATTGGTCTGTTCTGGCTCTGGCCCTGACTACGACTCTGGTTCTGGATTTTCCTCTGTTGACCTGGAGGCTGATATGGTTTCTTGTTCGGCTGGCTTGAACCGGCTCTATCAAGTTTCTTCTTCTCAACTCAGGAAGTAGAAGCAAGGATAGCAGAATAGGTAGTGATGTCATGCGAAGCCAATTGGTCCTAAATTTCTGGCCTCAACCTATTCGTAAATTTCCACATTTTCGCCTCAGGGGTACTGACCATGTATTGAGCATAACGGGACAGTCGATCAAAACGAGCCTCGTATTGGGCCACCGTCATGTTACCCTGGTTCAAGTGCATGAATTCCTCAATCCGCCTCTGCCTGGAAACTACAGGTATGTATTTCTCCTTGAAAGACTTAACGAAATTACCCCACAAGCGAGGTGTATGATCAATTTCCCAAAGCGCCTCCATAGTGTGCCACCAATGCTCAGCATCCCTGTGCAATAGAAACACAGCGAACTCCACCTTTTCTTCATCAGTATAGTCAAGTGGTCTGAAAATCCTTTCAATCTCAGACAGCCAAGCCTCTGCCTTTTCATCATCAGATTCCCCGTGGAATTTGGACGGGCGAAAGTCAAGGAACTCCCGCATTCTGCTATTTCTCCCATGGTTACCATCATTCCTGTTGTTGTTGTTGTTGTTTGCTTCACGTGTATCTTGACGTTCCAATACATGCGGCACGCGATCCATGGCATTCGCCATCATTTTAAACATAGCCATGCCGGGATTAGTTTGATAAGCATCTCTAGTCTCTTGGGGCTCACCGCTCCTATTAGTAGTGCGGGTACTAGGGCCAGCCATCTATAGGTACAGATTACGATGCACAATTTATTGGAATACAACAAACAAGAATTTAATGCATAAGATATGCAACATACAATTTTATATAGACACAATTCGAGAAACAGTTAAGACATGTTAATCACATAAGCATATAAAGACAGAGAGGGCACACTTGATATTGTCACACAATAACACATATAAACAAGTCATCTCAATTACCTTAGGGCTTCTACCCATTGTCCGAGAGTTAAACCTGGCTTAAGCAATCTAAGCACTGATACCATTAATATAAGGTGTCATGCCCCAACCCGACCTATAAAGGTTAGACTAGGGTGTGATCTAAACATTCAAGTTTAACACTTAACGTTTAACCTAAACTCCACAATTTTTCCAGAAAACCAGTAGCATAACGGCTGTAATTGGGCTCTTGAGTTTGACCTAATTCTCTAAACGCCTCGAAACCTTCAGTCTCAATTTTATTTCCAACTAAGATTACTATTTATCACCAATTGAAACGCCTACTAGTAATCTCGAAGTCTCGTTTTATTAATAACCCAGTATGATACTATGTCTCGTTTGTTTGTTAATCCTTGTTACAAAAGTACCTGTTGATCTTAGCCTATGAATGAGTACCTGGTTAAGATTAGATAGATTCATTTTGGTTAATCCTTTACCTGATACTTCATAAGCCTGTGATAGAGATAAGGCTTTCTAAATGAGATTGAGTTCCACGAATATGCAGGCTAGAAAGATGCTATTTGCTGCTATTCTATCTATTTGTGCATCAAGTTCGAAGAAGATCTCAATCTATAATGAAGAAATAATAGTAGCTCGTTGTTTTATAGGCTTTATCATATTCAGTCGGAAGAGTTTAGGTAATACTTTCAAAGTGACTCTCGACGGGAGAATCCAGGCTATTACTAACCAGTAGCAATAGCAAAAACGACCATAAAAGTATCTAACTAGTAATAATCAGTACAAGCCAAAATTAGACCCCAAATTACAATGGGGGTCATTTACAATACAACAACAGGCAACATAGGAAATAGTCTTCAAGCAACATATCGTTCACAAAATGGCCATAGTCAAGTAAGGCACGTAGGGAAAGCAATCATTGAGACAAGCAAACAATCTCCAATTCCAGTGAACAAAATTTCAAATTAAAGCTTAAGGAGTGAATTAAATCCAGAAACAAACCTTGCATCATTTGGAGTTCGGGTTCAAAAGTTATAGCCAAAACCGTGAGACTCCGCAAAACTGTCCAGATTTGTACACATTTCAATACTTGTCATTTTTGAGGACCTTAGGATCCGATTTAGCCTTAGTCTATTTCTGGAAACAATGTCCAGAACTGAAAATTATAGCAACATACAAAATTTCATGTATTTTGGATATCATTTACTAAGTCAAAACTGGTTCGTTCTACAAGGACAGTGAACTACCAAAAACCTGCTTCATTTTGCCAGATTTTCCAGATTTGGACACCTTTCGATGTTTTGCCATTTTGAAGCACTTAGAGTCAAAATTAGCTTTGGCCTATTTCTATGAAAAATTCTCAGAACTAGCAAAACTAGTCACCTACCAATTTTTATATATTTGAAACATCATTTACCTGGTCAAATTCACTTCGCTCCAACAGAATAGAAAGCTGCCATTTACGCAATTTCACCTATCTTCACATTCTAGTCAAATATCTTGCCATGCATGTTTACAAAAGCTCATGTACACACATATATCACAAGTATAGAGGTAAAAATAGACATTTAAAGGCATGCATGTGGTTTTTGAAAGCTTTTCAAAAGAGTTTTAGCCCTCACCTTAGCAAGACAATAATGAAGATGCACAAAACTCTTGATGATGCACAAGGTCGCCCTTTTTCCTTGCTTAGCCGAGAGACAACTTGAGATTCTCTAATTCCTAGCTTAGTAACCATGTTCTTAGTATGTGCATGTGGTTAGAACAAAAAGAAAATGAAGTAGAAGCTATCAAACATACCTATGCCGTAATGAAGGCTCTATGAGCTTGCATGCGTGTCGTTTTGCATTCTAGCTTGCTTGGTCGAGTTCCTTGGTGGCTTGAAGGTCTTGATGAATCTTAGGATGATGAGCTTAAGCTGTGGAGTCTACAATTGCAGCCACGGCCGAGAGAGAGAGAGAAGAAATGAGAGAGTGAGAGAAAATGAGAGAAAGAGAGAAAGAATGAAAGAAAATGAAAAGCTTGAAGAGTTTGATGCATGTGTCGGCCTAGGGCCTTGAAAATTCTGATTTTTGTGTCTTTAAGAGCATGTTTTTGAATTGTCTAGCATGGGCAATTGAGTGTGTCGAGATTGGGGTGCATTGGGTAGGGTTTTGGGTTTTTTTTTTATGCTTTGTGTCATAGGTTGTCTAAGTTTAATTTTGAATTATACAAAGCATGCACAAAAGCTCCTACATGGTCGGCCAAGGCAAGCTAAATTCTGAATTTTTGTCATGTTGTGAGCATTATTTAATTGTGTGCTTGGAATATGCAAAAAAATAAAGAATAAAGAATAAGAATGTCTAGCTTTTTGTGAGATTTTGTCTTCTAGTGCATTGACTTAGCATTTTAATATTAGTTAGTGGAATTTGTAGGATTAATTAATGATCTAGTGCTTCGTGTAAGATGCTTTCTTGATTAGCGTGTGGGCACGCTTTCGTAGGTTTAGGGCACGCACTACGAGATGAATACACGTTTCCCAAGTAAATGCATACAACCTTAAATGAATGCACGTAATTCAATGCAAGACACATAGAACGAAACACGACTCTTAAACCTAGGTCAAGACACGCAAATCTAGGTTAGGGCACACAAAATGAGGTATCGCAAGCAAATCGAGGTCGGGCCTCACACTGCGCCTATTTTCGGAGCCCAAAATCAAACTTTTCATCAGTTTCGGGACACTTTTTTTCTTTTGCGTTGTTTTTTCATCCAGGATCGTACGTCGTGAGCCGCAAAAAGGACGACAAACTAATCCATCACATTTCTATTACCGAATCCCAAGGCACCGTGGGCAAGACAACTTCGGTTCACGTAGAGGCTGGGCCCGCAAACCTAGGGTGTGGGGCTTTGGACCAAGTCTCCGTCGTTCCGGTGCCTATAACTTTTGATCCGTAAGGAGTTACACGGCGCATAGCATACCGTTGGAAAGCTCTTCGAGAGCTCTACGACGGGGGCAGCAACCCTGTTCAGCTGTGCTTGTTTTCGGAGCCAAAAATTGAACATTTTAATCATTTTCGGGAAAATTTTCTTCTTTTGTGCAATTTTTTCATCCCGGATCGTTCGTCATGAGTCATGAAAAGGACGACAACCTAATCTAACACATTTCTATTACCGAATCCCACAACACCTTGTGCAAGACAACTTCGCTTCATGTAGAGGATGGGCCCACAAACCGAGGGTGTGGGGCTTGGGACCAGGTCTCCGTCGCTCCGGTGCCCATAACTTTTGATCCGTAAGGAGTTACGCGGTACACAGCATATCGTTGGGAAGCTCTACGATGGGGCAGCAAGCCTACTCGGCTCTGCCTATTTTTTGAGCCCAAAATCGAACTTTTTCATTAGTTTCGGGACACTTTTCTTCTTTTGCGCTATTTTTTTATCCTGGATCTTACGTCGTGAGCCGCGAAAAAGACGACAACCTAATCCATCAAATTTCTATTACCAAATCATATGGCACCTTAGGCAATATAACTTCGCTTCACGTAGAGGCCAGTCCCACAAACCGAGGGCGTGAGGCTTAGGACCAGGTCTCCATCACTCCGGAGCCCATAACTTTTGATCCGTAAGAAGTTACGCCGCGCACAACATACCGTTGGAAAGCTCTCTGAGAGCTCTACGGTGGGGGCAGTAAGCATGCTTTGTTGCGCCTATTTTTGGAGCCCAAAATCGAACGTTTTCATCAGTTTCGGGACATTTTTCTTCTTTTGCGCTGTTTTTTAATCCTGGATCGTACGTCGTTAGCCGCGAAAAGGACGACAATCTAATCCATCATCTTTCTATTACTGAATCCCATGGCACCTTAGGCAAGACAACTTCGCTTCACGTAGAGGCTGGGCCCGCAAACCGAAGGCGTGGGGCTTGGGACCAGGTCTCCGTTGCTCCAGTGCCCATAACTTTTGATCCGTAAGGAGTTAGGTGGCGCACAACATACCGTTGGAAAGCTTTCCCAGAGCTTTACGACGAGGGCAGTAAGCTTGGTTAGATGCGCCAATTTTCAGAGCCCAAAATTAAACGTTTTCATCAGTTCGATACACTTTTCTTCGTTTGCCCTGTTTTTCTGTCCCGTAGCGTACGTCGTGAGTAGCGAAAAGGACGACAACCTAATCCATCACATTTCTATTACCGAATCCCAAAGCACCTTGGGCAAGAAAACTTCGCTTCACGTAGAGGTTGGGCCCGCAAACCGAGGTTATGGGGCTTAGGACCTGGTCTCCGTTGCTCCGATGCGCATAACTTTTGATCCTTAAGGAGTTACACGGCGCAAAGCATACCGTTGGAAAGCTCTTCGAGAGCTCTACAAAAGGGGCAACAAGCCTGCCCAAGAATACATGTTTTCGGAGCCCAAAATTGAATATTTTCATCATTTTCGGGACACTTTTCATCTTTTGCGCTGTTTTTACATTACGGATCGTTCGTCATGAGCCGCAAAAAGGACGATAACCTGATCCATCACATTTCTATTACCGAATCCCACAATACCTTGCGTAAGACAACTTCGTTTCACGTAGAGGCTGGGCCCGCAAACCGAGGGCGTGGGGCTTAGGACCAGGTCTCCGTAGCTCCGGTGCCCATAACTTTTGATCCGTAAGGAGTTATGCGGTGCACAACATACCGTTGGAAAGCTCTTCGAGATCTTTACGACGGGGGCAGCATGCTTGCTCGGCTGTGCCTATTTTTTGAGCCCAAAATCGAACGATTTCATCAGTTTCGGTACACTTTTCTTCTTTTGCACTATATTTTCGTCCCGGATCGTACGTCGTGAGCCGCGAAAAAGACGACAACCTAATTCATCACATTTCTATTACTGAATCCCAAGGCACCTTAGGCAAGACAACTTCGCTTCACGTAGAGGATGGGCCCGCAAACCGAGGTCGTGGGGCTTGAGACAAGGTCTCCGTCGCTCCGGTGCGCATAACTTTTGATTTGTAAGGAGTTACGCGATGCACAGCATACTGTTGGAAAGCTCTCCGAGAGCTCTACAAAGGGGGCAGCAAGCCTGCACAACTGTACCTATTTTCGGAGTCCAAAATTGAACATTTTCATCATTTTCGGGACACTTTTCATCTTTTGCGTTGTTTTTACGTCCCGGATCATTCGTCATAAGCCACAAAAAGGACGATAACCTAATCCATCACATTTCTATTACCGAATCCCACAACACCTTGTGCAAGACAACTTCGCTTCACGTAGAGGCTGGGCCCACAAACCTATGACGTGGGGCTTGGGACCAGGCCTCCGTGGCTCTAGTGCCCATAACTTTTGATACGTAACGAGTTATGCTGTGCACAACATACGTTGGAAAGCTCTCCGAGAGCTTTACGGCGGGGGAAGCATGCCTGTTGGGCTGTTCCTATTTTTTGAGCCCAAAATCGAACGTTTTCATCAATTTTGGGACACTTTTCTTCTTTTGCACTATTTTTTTTGTCCCGGATCGTACGTAGTGAGCCTCGAAAAAGACAACAACCTAATCCATCACATTTCTATTACCGATTCCCAAGGCACCTTGGGCAAGACAATTTCGCTTCACGTAGAGGCTGGGCCAGCAAACCGAGGGCGTGGGGCTTAGGACCAGGTCTCCGTTGCTTTGGAGCCCATAACTTTTGATTCGTAAGGAATTACGCAGCACACAACATACTGTTGGAAAGCTCTCTGAGAGCTCTACGATGGCAGCAAGCCTGCTTTGCTGCGCCTATTTTCGGAGGCCAAAATTTAACTTTTCATCAGTTTCGGGACACTTTTCTTCTTTTGCATTGTTTTTCCATCCTGGATCGTACGTCGTGAGCCGCGAAAATGATGACAACCTAATCCATCACATTTCTATTACCGAATCCCCAAGCACCATAGGCAAGACAACTTCGCTTCATGCAAAGGCTAGGCCCGTAAATCGAGGGCGTGGGGCTTTGGACCAAGTCTCCGTCGCTCCGGAACCCATAACTTTTGATCCGTAAGGAGTTACGCGGCGCACAACATACCGTTGGAAAGTTTTCCAAGAGCTCTACGACGAGGGTAGCAAGCCTGTTCAGCTGTGTCTGTTTTCGGAGCCCAAAATTGAACGTTTTAATAATTTTTGGGACACTTTTCTTCTTTTGCGCTATTTTTTCATCCCGGATCGTACGTCGTTAGCTGCGAAAAGGACGACAACCTAATCTATCATATTTGCATTACTGAATCCCATGGCACCTTGGGCAAGACAACTTCACTTCACGTAGAGGTTGGGCACGCAAACCGGAGGTGCGGGGCTTGGGACCAGGTCTCCATCGCTCCGATGCCCATAACTTTTGATCCGTAAGGAGTTAGGCGGCGCACTACATACCGTTGGAAAGCTCTCCCAGAGCTCTACGATGGGGGTAGCAAGCCTGGTCGGCTGCGCCTATTTTTAGAGTCCAAAATCGAATGTTTTCATTAGTTTCGAGACACTTTTCTTTTTTTTCCCTGTTTTTTTGTCCTAGATCATACGTCATGTGTCACGAAAAGCACAACAACCTAATCCATCACATTTCTATTACCGAATCCCAAAGCACTTTGGGCAAGACAACTTCGCTTCACGTAGACGCTCGGCCCATAAACCAAGGTTGTGGGGCTTGGGACCAGGTCTCCGTCGCTCCGATGCACATAACTTTTGATCCGTATAGAGTTACGCGGCGCACAACATACCGTTGGAAAGCTCTCCGAGAGCTCTACAAAGGCGGCAGCAAGTATGCTCAGCTGTACCTGTTTTTAGAGCCAAAAATCAAACATTTTCATCATTTTCGGGACACTATTCTTGTTTTGTGCTATTTTTACATCCCGGATCGTTCGTCATGAGCCGAGAAAAGGACAACAACCTAATCCATCACATTTCTATTTTCGAATCCTACAACACCTTGTGCAAGACAACTTCGCTTCACATAGAGGCTGGGCCCACAAACCGAGGGCGTGGGACTTGGGACCAGGTCTCCGTCGCTCCGGTGCCCATAACTTTTGATCTGTATGGAGTTAGACGGCGCACAACATATCGTTGGAAATCTTTCCTATAGCTCTACGACGACAGTAGCAAGCCTAGTTGGCTGCTTCTATTTTTGGAGCCCAAAATCGAACATTTTCATCAGTTTTGGGACACTTTTCTTCTTTTGCACTATTTTTTTTGTCCCGGATCGTACGTAGTGAGCCTCGAAAAAGACAACAACCTAATCCATCACATTTCTATTACCGATTCCCAAGGCACCTTGGGCAAGACAATTTCGCTTCACGTAGAGGCTGGGCCAGCAAACCGAGGGCGTGGGGCTTAGGACCAGGTCTCCGTTGCTTTGGAGCCCATAACTTTTGATTCGCAAGGAGTTACACGGCACACAACATACCGTTGGAAAGCTCTCTGAGAGCTCTACGATGGGGGTAGCAAGCCTGCTTTGCTGCGCCTATTTTCAGAGGCCAAAATTTAACTTTTCATCAGTTTCGGGACACTTTTCTTCTTTTGTATTGTCTTTCCATCCTGGATCGTACGTCGTGAGCCGCGAAAAGGATGACAACCTAATCCATCACATTTCTATTACCGAATCCCCAAGCACCATAGGCAAGACAACTTCTCTTCATGCAAAGGCTAGGCCCGTAAATCGAGGGCGTGGGGCCTTGGACCAAGTCTCCGTCGCTCCGGAACCCATAACTTTTGATCCGTAAGGAGTTACGCGGCGCACAACATACCGTTGGAAAGTTTTCCAAGAGCTCTACGACGAGGGCAGCAAGCCTGTTTAGCTGTGTCTATTTTCGGAGCACAAAATTGAACGTTTTAATCATTTTTGGGACACTTTTCTTCTTGTGCGCTATTTTTTCATCCCGGATCATACGTCGTTAGCCGCGAAAAGGATGACAACCTAATCTATCATATTTCTATTACTGAATCCCATGGCACCTTGGGCAAGACAACTTCACTTCACGTAGAGGTTGGGCACGCAAACCGAAGGTGCGGGGCTTGGGACCAGGTCTCCATCGCTCCGATGCCTATAACTTTTGATCCGTAAGGAGTTAGGCGACGCACTACATACCGTTGGAAAGCTCTCCCAGAGCTCTACGATGGGGGCAGCAAGCCTGGTCGGCTGTGCCTATTTTTAGAGCCCAAAATTGAATGTTTTCATCAGTTTCAGGACACTTTTATTTTTTTTCCCTATTTTTTTGTCCTAGATCATACGTCGTGTGTCACGAAAAGGACAACAACCTAATCCATCACATTTCTATTACCGAATCCCAAATCACTTTGGGCAAGACAACTTCGCTTCACATAGACGCTCGGCCCATAAACCAAGGTTGTGGGGCTTTGGACCAGGTCTCCGTCGCTCCGATGCGCATAACTTTTGATCCGTATAGAGTTACGCGGCGCACAACATACCGTTGGAAAGCTCTCCGAGAGCTCTACAAAGGCGGCAGCAAGTATGCTCAGCTGTACCTGTTTTTAGAGCCAAAAATCAAACATTTTCATCATTTTCGGGACACTATTCTTGTTTTGTGCTATTTTTACATCCCGGATCGTTCGTCATGAGCCGAGAAAAGGACAACAACCTAATCCATCACATTTCTATTTTCGAATCCTACAACACCTTGTGCAAGACAACTTCGCTTCACATAGAGGCTAGGCCCACAAACCGAGGGCGTGGGACTTGGGACCAGGTCTCCGTCGCTCTGGTGCCCATAACTTTTGATCTGTATGGAGTTAGACAGCGCACAACATATCGTTGGAAAGCTTTCCTAGAGCTCTACGACGACAGTAGCAAGCCTAGTTGGCTGCTTCTATTTTTGGAGCCCAAAATCGAACATTTTCATCAGTTTCGGGACACTTTTCTTCTTTTGCCTTATTTTTCTATCCCGGATTGTACGTCGTGTGTCGCGAAAAGTACGACAACCTAATCTATCACATTTCTATTACTGAATCCCAAGGCACCTTGGGCAAGACAACTTTGCTTCACGTAGAGTCTCAGCCCGCAAACCAAGGTTGTGGGTTTGGGACCAGGCCTCCGTTGCTCTGGTGCCCATAACATTTGATTCGTAAGGAGTTACGCAGCGCATAGCATACCGTTGGAAAGCTCTCCGAGAGCTCTACAAAGGCGGCAACAAACCTGCTTGGCTGCGCCTATTTTTGGAGCCAAAAATCAAACATTTTCATCATTTTCAGGATACTTTTCTTGTTTTGCGTTGTTTTTACGTCCCGAATCGTTCGTCATGAGCCGCGAAAAGGACGACAACTTAATCTATCACATTTCTATTACTGAATCCCACAACACCTTGTGCAAGACAACTTTGCTTCACATAGAGGCAGGGCCCGCAAACCGAGGGCGTGGGGCTTGGGAAAAGGTCTCCGTCACTCCGGTACCCATAACTTTTGATTCATATGGAGTTACGCGGTGCACAGCATACCGTTGGAAAGCCCTTAGAGAGCTCTACGACGGGGGCAGCAAGCCTGCTCAGCTGTGCCTATTTTTTGACCCCAAAATTGAACGTTTCCATCAGTTTCGGGACACTTTTTTTCGTTTGCGCTATTTTTTCATCCCGGATCGTATGTCGTGAGCCACGAAAAGGACAACAACCTAATCCATCATATTTCTATTACCGAATCCCATAGCACCTTGGGCAAGACAACTTCGCTTCACGTAGAGGCTGGGCCCGCAAACCGAGGGCGTGGGGCTTGGGACCAGGTCTCCGACGCTCTGGAGCCCATTACTTTTGATCCGTAAGAAGATACGTGGCGCACAACATACCGTTGGAAAGCTCTCCGAGAGCTCTACGAAGGGGGCAGCAACCCTGCCCGGCTGTACCTATTTTTTAAGCCCAAAATTGAACATTTTCTTTATTTTTGGGATATTTTTCTTCTTTTGCGCAATTTTTTCATCCTGGATCGTTCGTCATGAGCCGCGAAAAGGATGACAACCTAATACATCACATTTCTATTACCGAATCCCACAACCCCATGTGCAAGACAACTTCACTTCACGTAGAGGCTGGGCCTGCAAACCAAAGGCGTGGGGCTTAGGACCAGGTCTTCGTCGCTCCGGTGCCCATAACTTTTTATCCGTAAGGAGTTAGACGACGCACAACATACCGTTGGAAAGCTCTCCCAAAGCTCTACGACTGGAGTAGCAAGCCTAGTCGGTTGCACCTATTTTCAGAGCCCAAAATTGAACATTTTCATCAGTTTTGGGACACTTTTTTTCTTTTGCCTTATTTTTTTTATCCCGGATCGTACGTCGTGAGTAGCAAAAAGGACGACAACATAATCCATCACATTTCTATTACCGAATCCCAAGGTACCTTGGGCAAGACAACTTCACTTCACGTAGAGGCTGGGCCCGCAAACCAAGGGCGTGGGGCTTGGGAGCAGGTCTCTGTCGCTTCTGTGCCCATAACTTTTGATCCGTAAGGAGTTATGCGGTGCACAACATACCGTTGGAAAGCTCTCCGAGAGCTTTACGATGGGGGCAACATGCCTGCTCGACTGCACCTTTTTTTGAGCCCAAAATTGAACAATTTCATCAGTTTCGGGACACTTTTCTTCTTTTATGCTCTTTTTTCGTACTGGATCGTACATCGTGAGCCGCGAAAAGGACGACAACCTAATCCATCATATTTCTATTACCGAATCTCATGGCACCTTGGTCAAGACAATTTCGCTTCACGTAGAGGCTGGGCCCGCAAACCGAGGGCGTGGGGCTTAGGACCAGGTCTCCGTTGCTCCGGAGCCCATAACTTTTTATCCGTAAGAACTTACGCAGCGAACAACATACCATTGGAAAGCTCTCTGAGAGCTCTACAACGAGGGTAGCACGCTTGCCTTGCTGTGCCTATTTTCGGAGCCCGAAATCAAACTTTTCATCAGTTTCGGGACACTTTTCTTCTTTTGCGCTGTTTTTCTATCCCGGATCATACGTCGTGAGCCACGAAAAGGACAACAACCTAATCCATCACATTTCTATTACCGAATCCCAAGGTACCGTGGGCAAGACAACTTTGCTTCACGTAGAGTCTGGGCCCGTAAACCGAGGGCGTGGGGCTTTGGACCAAGTCTCCGTCACTCTGGTGTCCATAACTTTTGATCCGTAAAGAGTTACACGACGTACAGCATACCGTTGGAATATTTTCCAATAACTCTACGACGGGGGCAGTAATCCTGTTCAGCTGTGCGTGTTTTCGAAGCCCAAAATTGAACATTTTCATCATTTTTGGGACACTTTTATACTTTTGCGCTATTTTTTCATCCCAGATCCTACGTCGTTAGCCTCGAAAAGGACGACAACCTAATCCATCATATTTCTATTACTGAATCCCATGGCACCTTGGGCAAGACAACTTCGCTTCACGTAGGCGCTGGGCCCACAAACCGAAGGCGTGGGGCTTGGGACCAAGTCTCTGTCGCTTCGGTGCCCATAACTTTTGATCCGTTAAGAGTTAGGTAGCGTACAACATACCGTTGGAAAGCTCTCCTAGAGCTCTATGATGGGGGTAGCAAGCCTGGTCAGCTGAGCCTATTTTTAGAGCCCAATTTTGAACATTTTCATAAGTTTCGGGATATTTTTCTTCTTTTGCCCTATTTTTCTGTCCCGGATCGTACATCGTGTGTCGCGAAAAGGAAAACAACCTAATCCATCACATTTCTATTACCAAATCCCAAGGCACCTTGGGCAAGACAACTTCGCTTCATGTAGAGGCTCGGTCCACAAACCAAGGTTGTGGGGCTTGGGACCACGTCTCTGTCGCTCCGGTGCACATAACTTTTGATCTGTAAAGAGTTATGCGGCGCACAGTATACCGTTGGAAAGCTCTCCGAGAGATCTACAAAGGCGGTAGCAAGCTTTCTCGGCTGTGCCTATTTTCGGAGCCAAAAATTGAACATTTTCATCATTTTCAGGATACTTTTCTTCTGTTGCGCAGTTTTTACGTCCCGAATCGTTCGTCATGAGCCGTGAAAAGGACGACAACCTAATCCATCACATTTCTATTACCGAATCCCACAACATCTTGTGCAAGACAACTTCACTTCATGTAGATGCTTGGCCCGCAAACCAAGGGCGTGGGGCTTGGGACCAGGTCTCCGTCGTTCCGGTGCCCATAACTTTTGATCCATATGGAGTTATGCGGTGCACAGCACACCGTTGGAAAGCCCTCAGAGAGCTCTACGATGGGGGCAACAAGCCTGCTCGGCTTTGCCAATTTTTTGAGCCCAAAATCGAACATTTTCATAAGTTTCGGGACACTTTTCTTCTTTTGTGCTGTTTTTTCATCCCGGATCGTACGTCGTGAGCCGCGAAAAGGACAACAACCTAATCCATCACATTTCCATTATCAAATCCCATGGCACCTTGGGCAAGAAAAAACACTTTTCTTCTTTTGCGCTATTTTTTCGTCTCGGATCTTACGTGGTGAGCCGCGAAAAAGACGACAACCTAATCCATCATATTTCTATTACCAAATTCCATGGCACCTTGGGCAATACAACTTCACTTCACGTAGAGGCTGGGCACGCAATCCGAGGATGTGGGGCTTGGGACTAGGTCTTCGTCGCTCTGAAGCCCATAACTTTTGATCCGTAAGGAGTTACGCGGCGCACAACATACCGTTGGAAAGCTCTCTGAGAGCTCTACAACGGGGGCAGCTAGCCTGCTCAGCTGCGCCTATTTTTTGAGCCTAAAATCGAACGTTTTCATCAGTTTTGGGACACTTTTCTTCTTTTGTGCTGTCTTTTTATCACGCCCCAACCCGACCTATTGAGGTTAGACTAGGGAGTGATCTAAACATTCAAGTCATTTCACGTACTTAATCGTTCATGAGGTTTAATACTTAACGTTTAGCCTAAACTCCACAAATTCTCTAAAAAATCGGCAGTATAACGACTGTAATTGGGCTCTTTAGTTTGACCTAATTCTCTAAACGCCTCAAAATTTTCAATCTCAATTTCATTTCCAACTAAGATTACTATTTAACACCAATCGGGGAGCCTACTAGTTATCTTGAAGCCTCGTTTGACTAATAACCTAGCATGATACTATGTCTCATTTATTTGTTAATCCTTGTTACAAAAGTACCTGTTGATCTTAGCCTACCAATGAGTACCTGCTTAAGATTGGATAAATTCATTTTACTTAATCCTTTACCTGATACTTCATAAGCCTGCGATAGATACTAACCAGTAGCGATAGCAAAAACGACCATAAGAGTGACTATCTAGTTATGATCAGTACAAGCCAAAATTAGACCCCAAATTACAACAGGGGTCGTTTACAATAGCGACGGCAGGAAACATAAGAAATAGTCTTCAAAAACAACATATCGTTCACAAAATAGCCACAGTCAAATAAGGCACGTAGGGCAGGCAATCACTCCAAAGAGTCGTCGATAGGCACGTTATCCTCAGGTACCTGTTCTTGATCTTCTTCACCTGAGATGATAAAAGAGGGTGAGTCCTTATGAACTCAGCGAGGGGGAACGAGAAATAAGTTTTGAAACACTTTTTCTTGTTCAACTTATGAAAATTCTTTTTGCAAGCATGACATATATCACAAGTAAGTTCATAATATAATATAAAAGTAAAAGAACCCAATTACCCGTCTTTCCTCCCCGAGGTCCTCTAAGAACCAAGCGAGAGTACTTATACACATAGTGAAAAGGATACAGTGAGCTTTTGCTCTCAGTTCATTTCCAGTATCAGTTGTTGCGGCTGACTTCAAATCATCCACTTATCACACCAAATGGGTGTACTCCGGATGTACCCTGAAATCCTATGACCCAACTCTCCGAGGAAGTCTAGCCCCCAAGCGAGAGAGGGAATTGGACAATGGTAGTCATGGTTGCACCGACAAGCCCGATGCTGCCCGGTGTGCGTGAAACGCTACCATGCCAGAATGAAAGGTTGCAACCTTGTATGCAATGCACATTTATGACATTTAATATATCATATTAGGAGGACAATAAAGTAGGTTGCCTCCGAGTAGTCATAAGATTGCACATTGACAAGTAAACACGCGAGGCATGATATGACAGGTAATTTCACTTGTAAAGCACATGGAGTTATATGAATATTAAACGGACAGCCATGTAACACATGTGAATCAAGTCGTATAACTCATTTCGGGGTTCACGCAATCAAATAATAAGACTATACAACATGCAACGACATCTATGTGGGATCGAGTACAAGAAATGTCTACTTATCAACATGTAATCATTGGAATCACATTTAGGGCTATAAGGATAACTACGGGCAGCCCACTAATCACATAATTAAACACAATAGCCATAGGAGCAACACTTAGCGAGTTTTCATAGTCACTAGGGTTTTAATTCATGCGTACCGTGCGATTAAGCAACAAGTTGTCACGTAATTAAACTCAAGCAATGCATCGATTAATTAGAACACCCTCAAGCATTCAAAACAGTCCACAAAACATCCAAGTGCCACAATTCCAAGCATTTGATACAACAAGAGAAGTTACAATAATCTTCAAAGCATATCACTAGATGAAAACCTCACTGCAATGGACTGTTTTCTCACAATCATTGAGACATGCAAAAAATCTCCAATTCCAGTGAACAAAATGTCAAATTAAAGCTTAAGGAGTGCACTAAATCCAGAAACAAACCTCGCATCATTTGGACTTCAGATTCAAGAGTTATAGCCAAAACCATGAGACTACGCAAAACTGTCCAGATTTGTACATATTTCAATACTTGTCATTTTTTAGGACTTTAGGGTCAGATTTAGCCTTAGTCTATGTCTGACAAAATGTCCAGAACTGAAAAATATAATAGCATGCCAAATTTCATGCATTTTGGATATCATTTACCATGTCAAAACTGGTTCGTTCTACAAGGACAGTGAACTGCCAAAAACCTGCTTCATTTTCCCAGATTGTCCAGATTTAGACACCTTTCGATGTTTTTCCATTTTGGAGACCTTAGAGTCAAAATTGGCTTTGGCCTATTTCTACTAACAATGCTCAGAACTGGCAAAACTAGTCACCTACCAATTTTCACATATTTTAAATGCCATTTACCTGGTCAAATTCACTTCGCTCCAACAGGTCAGAAAACTGCCAATTATGCGATTTCACCTATCTTCACATTCTAGCCAAATATCTTGCCATGCATGTTTACAAAAGCTCATGTACACACATATATCACAACTACAGAGGTAAAAATAGACATTTAAAGGCATGCATGTGGTTTTTGAAAGCTTTTCAAAAGAGTTTTAGCCCTCACCTTAGCAAGACAATAATGAAGATGCACAAAGCTTTTGATGATGCACAAGATCGACTTTTCTCCTTGCTTGGCAGAGAGATAACTTGACATGCTCTAATTCCTAGCTTAGTAACCATGTTTTTAGTATGTGCAAGTGGCTAGAATAAAAAGAAAATGAAATAGGAGCTATCAAACATACCTAAGGGCCGAATGAAGGTTCTAAGAGCTTGCATGCATGTTTATTTGCTTCTAGCTTGCTTGGTCGAGTTCCTTGGTGGCTTGAATGCCTTGAAGAACCTTAGGATGATGAGCTTAAGCTAGGGAGTCTATGGTAGCAGCCAAAGCCGAGAGAGAGAGGAAATGAGAGAGAGATAGAATGAGAGAAAGAAAAATGAAATGCTTGGAAGAGTTTTGATGCTTTTGTGGGCATGTGTCGGCCTTGTGCTTCTAAATTTCAGAATTTGTGTCTTCAAGAGCATAATTTGAATCATCTTAGCATGGGTGATTGAGTGTGTCGAGAATGTGATGCATTGGGTAGGGTTTTAGGGTTATTTTTTATGCTTTGTGTCATAGGTTGTCTAGGTTTGATTTTTGAAATTGCAAAGCATTGTCAAATGCAAGAGGTGGTCGGCCAAGGCTTGCAAAATTCCGAATTTTTGTCATTTTTTGAGTATTATTATATTGTGTGTTTGGGATGTGCAAAAGAATAAAGAATAAAGAATAAGAATGCTTAGCTTTTTGTGAGATTTCGTCTTCTAGTGAGTTGAATTAGCATTTTAATATTAGTTAGTGGAGTTTGTAGGATTAATTAATGATCTAGTGCTTCGTGTAAGATGCTTTCTTGATTAGTGTGTGGGCACACTTTCTTAGGTTTAGGGCACGTACTACGAGGTAAGGCACGAACTACGAGACGAATGCACGTTTCCCAAGTAAATGCACGCAACTCTAATTGTATGCACGTAATTCAATGCAAGGCACACAAAATGAAACACGACTCTTAAACCTAGGTCAAGGCACATAAATCTAGGTTAGGGCACACGAAACGAGGTATCGAACGCAAATCGAGGTCGGGCCTCACATCCTCTCCTCCTTAAAAGAATTTCGTCCCGAAATTCAATATTACCTTTGAAATAATGCTGGATACTGTTGCTCCATCTGGTCTCACCTTTCCCACGTTGCTTCTTCAACTCCATGATGATCCCACAACACTTTGATCATCAGTATAGATTTGTTGCGTAACTCCCGATCTTGCTGGTCTAGGATTCGAATGGGCTTCTCTTCATAAGACAAGTTATCCCGAAGATGCAACGGCTCTGGCTCCAAGATATGCGATGGATCAAGGTGATACTTCCGTAGCATCGAAACATGAAAGACATCGTGAATATTGGAGAGGTTTTGGGGTAGTTCCAGGTGATACGCCAATTTGCCAACCTTCTCAATTATCTCAAATAGTCCTGCAAACCTCAGGCTTAACTTTCCACCCTTGTCATGTTTAATCAGTCCCCTCCGAGGTGATATCTTCAAGAACACCTTGTCGCCGACCTCAAACTCTAGACTCCGCCTCCGTCGGTCTGCATAACTTTTCTGCCTGCTTTGGGCGGTAAGCATCCATTTCCGGATGAGGTGGACATTCTCAACAGTCTTCATAAGTTCAGGTCGAAGGGTCGGGTCAAAAGTCTTCGTCTCACCTATTTCATCCCAGTAAATTGGGGATCGACACTTACGTCCATAAAATGCCTCAAATGGGGCCATCCCGATAGTGGCCTGATAACTATTATTATAAGCGAACTCCACTAGAGACAGATATTTCTCCCAACCTTTTCCGAAGTCTAAAACGCACGCCCTCAGCATATCCTCCAGAATTTGAATAGTTCTCTCAGATTGTCCATCAGTTTGAGGGTGATAAGCCGTGTTGAAACTCAACTTCGTTCCCAAAGCTTCTAGCAATCTCTTCCAAAATCGGGAAGTAAAATGAGGATTCATTTCCGATACAATACTCACAGGCATCCCGTGCAACCTTACAATATCCGCCACATACATATCTCCCAATTTCTCAGGACTATCCTCCTTGTTCATCGGTAAGAAGTGCGCTGACTTGGTCAATCTATCCACTATGACCCAAACGACATCATGACCCTTTTGTGACCTGGGCAGGTCCATGGCAAAGTCCATAGTTATATGTTCCCATTTCCATTGAGGAATTTCCAACGGCTGAAGTAAACCTGCTGGTCGTTGATGTTCTGCTTTGACTCTCTGGCAAGTCAAACACCGTGCCACGAATTCTGCAATCTCCATCTTCATGTTATTCCACCAATAGTGTTGCTTCAAATCCCGGTACATCTTTGTTCCGGCGGGGTGAATAGTGTATCTTGAATTGTGGGCTTCTTCAAGAATCTTCTTTTTCAGCTCTGGCTCATTAGGAACACAAATCCGATTCCTAAACCTCCAAATACCATCATCATGAAACTTGAAATCTGTGTTGCTTTCTTTAATCTTCTGAAACTGTTAGTCCTTCTGTTGAGCCTCTCGTAATTCAGACAATAAGGTCGATTGAACTTGTGTAGTGGCAAATAGTAACCCTTTTTGAGTCAATTGTGGTTTCCACGAAAATGCTTCCTCTAACAACTCCTGCACCTTAACTTCCAGTTTTGCCATGCTCGCTTTCCGACTTAAGGCATCTGCAACTACATTTGCTTTACCGGGCACATAATTGATTGTTCAGTTATAATCATCCAAAAGCTCCATCCACCGTCTTTGCCTCATATTCAACTCTTTTTGTGAGAACAAGCACTTCAAGCTCTTGTGCAGTAAACACCTCAAACTTGTTACCCCACAAATAGTGCCTCCATTTCTTGAGTGCAAACACAATAGCCGCTAACTCCAAATCATGCGTCGGGTAGTTCAACTCATACGGCTTCGGTTTCCTAGAAGCATATGCAATCACTCTGCCATTCTGCATCAACACACAACCCAGTCCTTCCTTCGAAGCATCGCTATAGATTATAAAGCCTTGACTCCCTTCAGGCAATGCAAGAACAGGTGCAGTAGTCAATCTCTTTTTCAATTCTTGGAAGTTGTTCTCACACTTATCATCCCACACGAACTTTGTTATCTTTTGAGTGAGCTTTATAAGCGGTCCTGCGATCTTTGAGAAATCCTTCACGAACCTCCGATAATAGCCGGCTAGACCAAGAAAACTCCGAACCTCCGTAACATTTTCTGGCTTCTTCCAAGACATCACCGCTTCTATCTTTGCTGGATCCACTACTATTCCCTCTTGGGATATGATGTGCCCCAAAAATGCAATCTGCCGCAACCAAAATTCGCATTTGCTAAACTTTGCATACAGTTGATGCTCTCGAAGTTTCTGTAGTACCAATTGCAAATGTTGTTCATGCTCAGCCTCAGATTTCGAGTATACCAAAATATCATCAATAAAGATCACCACAAATTGGTCCAAGTAGGGTTGAAACACCCTGTGCATCAAGTCCACAAAAGCTGCAGGGGTGTTAGTTAGCCCAAATGGCATCACCACATATTCATAATGCCCATATCTCGTCCTGAAAGTCGTTTTAGGCACATCCTCCTTTTTTGATTCGCAACTGATAGTACCCTTGCCTCAAGTCGGGCTTCGAATACACTTTGGCTCCTTGAAGTTGATCAAACAACTCATCGATCAGTGGAAGTGGGTATTTATTCTTGACGGTCACTTAGTTCAATCCTCGGTAATCGATGCATAGCCTCAACGTTCCGTCTTTCTTCTTTACAAATAGGACTGGCGCTCCCCACGGAGAAGAACTTGGTTGAACAAACCCCTTCTTCAACAATCCTTGCAATTGGTCCTTCAATTCTTGTAGCTCGGCTGGTGCCATATGATAGGGAGCTTTAGATATTGGCTGGGTGCCAGGTGTCACGCCCCAACCCGACCTATAGAGGCTAGACTAGGCTATAGCCTAAATCATTTATTCTATTTCACGTACTTAGTCATTTGTTATGATTTAACATTTAACGTTGGTCTAGAACCCCAAAAGATTTTTCAAAAAAAAAAGGGCAGCATAACGGCTGTAGTTAGGACCTTTTAATTTGACCTAATTTCTAAACGCCTCAATTATTCTAATCATTAATCCAATTCTATTAAGGACTCCTATTTTGTCATCAACCGATATGCCTACTAGTTTATCTTGAAAGTCTCGTTTGGTTAATAAGCCTAACATGAAAACTATGTCATGTTTATTTGTCAATTTCCTATCATGCAAGTACCTATTTTCCTTTAGCTTGCGCATAATCACTAGGTGAGATTAAGTAGAGTTACATTATTTACTTCTTCACCTAGCGGTTCAAACGCCTACGATAACTACTAATTAAACGACGAAAGTAAATAACCAAATAAAGAGTTCGTCCGGTTATAATCAGTACAAGCCAAAATTAGACCCAAATTACAACGGGGTCATTTACATCAATAAAATGAACAGTTTGCAATCAAACACAACATCCATAGAGCAACCACTTTCAGGCAAAGCACAAAAGCACGTAGTCACTCCAAGGAATCATTAGCAAGCACATTTACTTCAGGTACTTGTTCCAAATCTGCTATACCTGTGACAAAAAAGAGGGTGAGTCCTTATGAACTCAGCGAGGGGGAACGAGAGATAACGTTTTGAAATCTTTTTTCGGTTAAACTTATGAAAAACCCTTTTTGGAAGCATGACATATAACACAAGTAAGTTTATAACATAATATAAATGTAAATGAACACATTTACCCGTCTTTCCTCCCCGAGGTCCTCTAGGAATCAAGCGAGAGTACTTAAACACATAGTGAAAAGGATACGGTGAGCTTTCGCACTCAAGATCATTTCTGATAACAGTTGTTGCGGCCGGCTTCAATCATCCACTTATCACGCCAAATGGGTATACTCCGAATGTACCCCGAAATCCTACGACCCAACTCTCCGAGGAAGTCTAGCCCCCAAGCGAGAGAGGGAATTGGACAATGGTAGTCACGGTTGCACCGGCAAGCCCGATGCCTCCCGGTGTGCGTGAAACGCTATCACGCCAGAATGAAAGGTTGCAACCTTGTATGCGATGCACATGTATGCCATTTAACATTTCACATTGGGAGGTCAACAAAGCAGGTTGCCTCCGAGCATGTATATGATCACATTTTAACATATTGGCATATAAGGCATTGTAAGAACATGTAATCATTTCATATATCAATTCAAAAGCAATTAAACTCTCACGGGCAGCCAAGTAACCATATTCAAATAATCCATAGCATGTCTTTTAACAATTCACATTAGGAGGTCAACAAAGTAGGTTGCCTCCGAGCAATTATAAGATCGCATATCGATAAGTAAACTTACAAGGCATACTTTGACATGTACATTCACTTTGTAAAACACTTAGGAACATGTGAACATTTAACGGACAGCCAAGTATCACCATATAAAACAAGTCATATAGCTCATTTTAGTTCACATATTAAGTGTTGAGATCATACGAGCATGCAACGACACTTGTACAAGACCGAGTGCAAGAATAGTTCACGTATCAATATGCAATCATTGAGAGTCATGTTTAGAGCTATATGGACAATTACGGGCAGTCTATTAATCTTCCTCAACGTCATTTATAATTCACAAAAGAATGGTTTATGACTCAGGAACCTACGGGGCCATTTGGGTTTACTAGGCCGTGCTCAGGGTCGGTTCCGTTTTCTAAGCACCACAAGCAACTCTTAAACCATTTCAAGCATACTTTACATTCATTAGGCAGCCCAAGAATCACACAATTAAACACAATAACCATAGGAGCAACACTTAGCGAGTTTTCATAGTCAATAGGGTTTTAATTCATGCTTACACGTGCGATTTAAGCCACAAGTTGTCACGTAATTAAACTCAAGCCATGCATCAATTAATTAAAACACCCTCAAGAATTCAAAACAGTCCACACAACTTCCAAGTGCCACAATCCCAAGCATTTAATACAACAAGAGAAGTTACAATAATTTTCAAAGCATATCACTAGATGAAATCCTCACTGCAATGGTTTGTTTTCTCAGAATCATTGAGACAAGCAAACAATCTATAATTCCAGTGAACAAAATTTCAAATTAAAGCTTAAGGAGTGAACAAAATCCTGAAACAAACCTCGCATCATTTGGAGTTCGGATTCAAGAGTTATAGCCAAAACCGTGAGACTACGCAAAACTGTCCAGATTTGCACACATTTCAATACTTGTCGTTTTTGAGGACCTTAGGGTCCGATTTAGCCTTAGTCTATTTCTGACAAAAATCTCCAAAACTGAAACATATAGCTGTATAACAAATTTCATGTATTTTGTATATTATTTACTAAGTCAAAACTGGTTCGTTCTACAAGGACAGTGAACTGCCAAAAACCTGCTTCATTTTTCAGATTTTCCAGATTTAGACACCTTTCGATGTTTTTCCATTTTGGAGACCTTAAATTCAAAATTGGCTTTTGCCTATTTCTATGAAAAATGCTCAGAACTGGAAAAAATAGTCACCTACCAATTTTCAAACATTTTCAACACCATTTACCTGGTCAAATTCACTTCGCTCCAACAAGTCAGAAAACTGCCAATTATACGATTTCACCTATCTTCACATTCTAGCCAAATATCTTTCCATGTAGGTTTACAAAAGCTCATGTACAAATATATATCACAAGTACAGAGGTAAAAATAGACAATTAAGGCATGCATGTGGTTTTTGAAAGCTTTTCAAAAGAGTTTAACCCTCACCTTAGCCTATTGATGGTTAATGATGCACAAACACTCTTCAAAATGCACAAAGGGAGTTTCTTCCTTGCTTTGGCCGAGAGATATCTTGATTTCCTTTAAATCCAGCTTAGTTAGCTTATGATTAGTGTGTGCATGTGACTAGAACAAAAAGAAATGGAAGAAAACTATCAAGACTTACCTTAGGCCGAAAATGATGAGTTTTGTGAGCTTGTGTGCGTTTTTGAGCTAGTTGCCTTGCTTGTGCTTGCTATGGCCGAGCTTGGGTGAGCCTTAGAGAGTTTTTAGGAGTCTTGATTGCTCAAGGGGCTGCCATGGTCAAAAATGAGAGAGAAGGAGTGAGAATGAGAGAGTTTGTGAGGAAAAGTGAAGTTTTAGTGTGTGTGTGTGTGCTCGATTTTGGTGAGTTGAGAGAGCATGTGTGAGATGTTTTTGATGTAAAAATATGAATTTTAATTGTATTTGGGTGCCTTGGTCGAAAATGAGGGCTAGGGTAGTGTGTGGTGTGTATTTTTTATGCATTCTTGTGCTTTGTGAGGAATATTGAGTGTTTAAAATATGATTATTTTTGTTTGTCTATCCTAGGTAGCATAGTGTCTTTTGTTGTCATAGGAATGTTGGAAAGTTAGGGAATCTAGGTAGAATAAAATATAGGAATGTTTGTTGATGAGTTTGAATTATGAATAGAATAATAGATAGTGGGAAATGTAGGAATAGTTTAGTGTTATTTTATTGTTAGTGGAGTTTGTAGAGAATTTGAATTAGGAATATAATATTGGTTAGTGGATTGTGTAGGATTATTTTAGTGTCTAGTGCTTTGTGTAGGATTCTTTCTTGATTAACGTGGTGGCACGGATTCTTAAGTCTAGGGCATGAATTACGAGGTAGACACGAACTACGAGGTAAGACACGAACTTTAAGACTAATGCACGTACTTCAAGACTAATGCACGTAATCCTAGGTGAATGCACGTAAACCAATGCAAGGCACGTAATTCAATGCAATGCACGCAAATCAAGGCACGACTCTATATCTAGGTTAAGGTACACAGTTCAAGGTTGGGGCACATGAAACGAGGTAACGCACATACATCGAGGTCAGGGCACGTATATTTAGGTATCGCACGTCAGTCGGGGATTAGGGCACACTATTCTAGGTCAAGGCACATATGATGAGGCATGCACGAAAACCAAGATAGGGCACGTAATCCAAGGTCGGTCATATAATTCTCGATCTATGGCACGCAAATCGAGGTATGACACGTTATTCGGGGTCGGGCCTTACATCCTCCCCTCCTTAAAAGAATTTCATCCCGAAATTCATTCTTACTTGTTGATTTCATTTAGACGGATTATGACCTTTGTTATTTTCCCATTCCGGTTTGTCCCATGTTCTGTGATCTCTCTTACCACAACCAATTCACTTCCTACGTTTCTCCAATCATTTAATTCGGTGTGACCCCTACATTTATAGTTCGTTCCTTTAAACGACTATATTCTTCATTTGATCTTAAGGTCAAGTTTATTAATTAAGGTTAGAATCTCCATATATAGTCATCAAAGCTGCATCGGTATTCTAACTATATAACTATAACTCCAAAATCATGACTCATGTTGTGTCAATCTTGCATTCATACCTCAAAAGGAATATCACAATAATACCATGATCCTATGGTGACATACACCAATTCCAAGATGATAGGTCTATATCCGATTTATATATCCTACCAACTAGTTTCAAAATTGTTAACACGTAGGACATACACATGTTATGAATTATTTCCACAATACGACCCTATTTTTAGGTTGAACTCACCAAACAAACTAATTCATCTCAAGTCGTCATCTATCGGTAGTATCATAGTTCTTATCTTGAAGGTACATTGGATTAGTAAATCTTCTAATGATTAGTCTCCCGGTTACAGGTTCCTTGTCACTAACATCTTTTCCCAGCTTTGTTAACCTTCACGCTCGTAATCAAGGAGAAAGACCGTTGAGACTCATTAAACTCGAATTCTAAGGTTTATTAAGTACCACCAACAAATTGCCATTGAAATTGCATGGGTAAACTAATCATGTGGCACTAGTTCAACTTTTCAAGTAAGTTTCATCAACTTGTGATCCACAATTTATTTCCTTATTCAAATCTCTATTTTCAAGTCACAAGGCTTCAGAATTTTCTTTTAAGAATAACCAAAACTCCTAAGACGAATAGTTTCAACCTCAAATAAATTCCACTCATCTCAATCCAAGGTTACGTCATATTTATGAAGACAATGGTCCTACTCACTTAGCGATCTAGTCATTCCTTCGAACACTTAATGCCCGCCAATATATCTTCAACATTAATGTTACTAAGCTAGGTTCATAGCCATGTAAGTGAGATCAATGTTCCACTAGGTTACCGGCCGTACAACATCAATCCTAGGACTATAAATGGGTACCGAAATGATCTAGCTCATAAGATACTTACCATACTAATCCAAGTAGCTTGTTACACAAAATAACTTCAAGGCTATGTCATCATAAGAATTATAACCACAATCATCCTACAATATAATCTAATAGAATTTCAAAAGTAATCAACTACTCATTTAACTATCACTACAAAATCCACCCTCTATTCAACGACCACGATTCCAAGTCTACCAACCGCTAGTTTCTAGATGTGAAACGGTGCACATAAACACAGTTGTCTAATAACGATCTCTCGGGTCATCATGACTCTAATTCATTTCCATCTTAGCTATATGAAATCTTACTCTCATCATTTACATGTTCAACTAGCTAAGAACATCAAGACTTATCGACCTTAGGCCCTAGGCTTTACCACGAATCATCATGCATACTTACTATTAGCTATTTAGGATTACTATTCATATCCTAACGACTCCACTTTGTAACTGAATGCTTTAATCTCATTTCCATGGTTTATATATTAGGTCCATCGGTAATACTTAGGGATATATGCTTCCTAATATCCTTTAGGGTATCCAAATAACGAGTGTATAGAATGACTTACTTTGCATAATCACAACTAAATCCGAGAGGCACCAAATTAATACCATGATTCTAAATATCACCGATATCCAACTTAGGACCTTTAGCAACGTTAGTCATCTAATGTATAATTCAATTCCTTACACTTCTATTCGACCTGGCATTTTAGGTGCAGTTTTCCAAACACGAGTTCTAGCTACGTGAATTCCTTGATTCTAACATTCCTATACCTTGTTATACTAAAGAATCATCAACCTTGTTAAACTCAGTCTCCATAGTTGCCTACATGTCTTGAGGTTATCCATTGTTAACTCACTTAAATACGCTATCCATGACTTAATAATCTACCCCTAAAAGTAACTATCGTCAACTTCCACGAATTCATCTTTTAATTTCTAGGTCATGATCTCAACATTTAGTGAACTTGAAACTTGCTAGTATTCACCATATCAGATTCATCAATGCTTAATTCCAATCAAGTAAGGATTCAATCATACGAGTATATTGCTAACTTCTTAGATAGTCTATCAAGCCAATTTTAAGATGTGAGAAATGGATTCAAAGAAACCTCCAAGTCAACTTCCACTATCAACACATGAGAATATATACTACTCTACATATTTAATAGTATACCCTTATATCTAAGGAAGTAGTATGTCTTTAACCTTTATACTTGAACCACAATTAGAAGAACGATTTAACAGAATCAAAACTTCATAGCCATAAAATTGATAACTTAATCATAGGTATGAGTATTCCAAAGATAAGTGGATAACTTTATCTCAACATTTATACCTGTGTTACGCATTTTATATATACATATCCAATAATACATACGATCCATCGAGTACTTGTGAAGATGCGAGAAATCTCTAACCGAGCCTTTTCGTTCGTCCTGCACAAATTCACTTCCCTGAAAGTCCTAATCCTAATTATCTATGTGTATAAACAGTCATTCACGGTTATATAACATGTACATGTATCAAGGAAGGAGTATAAAAACATGCATGCATTATCGAGGTCACTAACGTGTCGGTGTGCATGACACATAATGCATATGGTCTTCAAAAGCACATAATATTCAATGCTCAAAGCAATTAAAGCACATTAGCACACATTAACACATATAAACAAGACATCATAATTACCTTAGGGCTTCTACCCATGGTCCGAGAGTTGAACCCGACTAATGCCTAGTTACTAAACTAAGCTCTGATACCATTCTAATATAGGGTGTCACGCCCCAACCCGACCTATAGAGGCTAGACTAGGCTATGACCTAAATCATTTATGCTATTTCACGTACTTAGTCATTTGTTATGATTTAACACTTAACGTTGGTCTAGAACCCCAAAAGATTTTTCAAAAAAAAATATGCAGCATAACGGCTGTAGTTAGGACCTTTTAGTTTGACCTAATTTCTAAACGCCTCAATTATTCCAATCATTAATCTAATTCCATTAAGGACTCTATTTTGTCATCAACCGATATGCCTACTAGTTTATCTTGAAAGTCTCGTTTGGTTAATAAGCCTAACATGATAACAATGTCCTGTTTATTTGTCAATTTCCTATCATGCAAGTACCTATTTTCTTTTAGCTTGCGCATGATCACTAGGTGAGATTAAGTAGAGTTACATTATTTACTTCTTCACCTAGCGGTTCAAACGCCTACGATAACTACTAATTAAAAGACGAAAGTAAACAACCAAATAAAGAGTTTGTCCAGTTATAATCAGTACAAGCCAAAATTAGATCCAAATTACAACGAGGTCATTTACATCAATAAAATGAACAGTTTGCAATCAAACACAACATCCATATAGCAACCACTTTCAGGGAAAGCACAAAAGTACATAGTCACTCCAAGGAATCATCAACAACCACATTTATTTCGGGTACTTGTTCCAAATCTGCTACACTTGTGACAAAAAAGAGGGTGAGTCCTTATGAACTCAGCGAGGGGGAACGAGAGATAACGTTTTGAAATCTTTTTCCGGTTAAACTTATGAAAAACCCTTTTTGAAAGCATGACATATAACACAAGTAAGTTTATAACATAATATAAATGTAAATGAACACATTTACCTGTATTTCCTCCCCTAGGTCCTCTAGGAACCAAGTGAGAGTACTTAAACACATAGTGAAAAGGATACGGTGAGCTTTCGCACTCAAGATCATTTCTTATAACAGTTGTTGCGGTCGGCTTCAATCATCCACTTATCACGCCAAATGGGTGTACTCCGGATGTACCCCAAAATCCTACGACCCAACTCTCCGAGGAAGTCTAGCCCCCAAGTGAGAGAGGGAATTGAACAATGGTAGTCACAATTGCACTGGCAAGCCCGATGCCTCCCGGTGTGCGTGAAACGCTACCACGCCAGAATGAAAGGTTGCAACCTTGTATGCGATACACATGTATGCCATTAAACATTTCACATTAGGAGGTCAACAAAGTAGGTTGCCTCCGAGCAAGTATATGATCATATTTTGACATATTGGCATATAAGGCATTGTAAGAACATGTAATCATTTCATATATCAATTCGAAAGCAATTAAACTCTCACGGGCAGCCAAGTAACCATATTCAAATAAGCCATAGCATGTCTTTTAACAATTCACATTAGGAGGTCAACAAAGTAGGTTGCCTCCGAGCAATTATAAGATGGCATATCGATAAGTAAACTTACAAGGCATGCTTTGACATGTACATTCACTTTGTAAAACACTTAGGAGAATGTGAACATTTAACGGACTGCCAAGTATCACCATATAAAACAAGTCATATAGCTCATTTTAGTTCACATATTAAGTGTTGAGATCATACGAGCATGCAACGACACTTGTACAAGACCGGGTGCAAGAATAGTTCAGGTATCAATATGCAATCATTGGGAGTCATGTTTAGAGCTATATGGACAATTACGGGCAGCCTATTAATCTTCCTCAACGTCATTTATAATTCACAAAAGAATGGTTTATGACTCAGGAACCTACGGGGCCATTCGGGTTTACTAGGCTGTGCTCGGGGTCGGTTCTGTTTGCTAAGCACCACAAGCAACTCTTAAACCATTTCAAGCATACTTAACATTTATTAGGCAGCCCAAGAATCACACAATTAAACACAATAACCATAGGATCAACACTTAACGAGTTTTCATAGTCAATAGGGTTTCAATTCATGCTTACACGTGCGATTTAAGCCACAAGTTGTCACGTAATTAAACTCAAGCCATGCATCGATTAATTAAAACACCCTCAAGCATTCAAAATAGTCCACACAACATCCAAGTGCCACAATCCCAAGCATTTAATACAACAAGAGAAGTTACAATAATTTTCAAAGCATATCACTAGATGAAAACCTCACCGCAATGGTCTGTATTCTCACAATCATTGAGACAAGCAAACAATCTCCAATTCCAGTGAACAAAATGTCATATTAAATCTTAAGGAGTGAACTAAATCCAGAAACAAACCTCGCATCATTTGAAGTTCGGATTCAAGAGTTATAGCCAAAACCGTGAGACTATGCAAAACTGTCCAGATTTGCACACATTTCAATACTTGTCGTTTTTTAGGACCTTAGGGTCAGATTTAGCCTTAGTCTATTTCTGACAAAAAATGTCAAGAACTTTCTGATCAAGAACTGAAAAATATAGCATCATACCAAATTTCATGCATTTTGGATATCATTTACTAGGTCTAAACTGGTTCGTTCTACAAGGACAGTGAATTGTCAAAAACCTGCTTCATTTTCCAGATTTTCCAAATTTAGACACCTTTCGATGTTTTGCCATTTTGGAGACCTTAGAGTCAAAATTGGCTTTGGCCTATTTCTATTAAAAATTCTCAAAACTAGAAAAACTAGTCACCTACAGATTTTCATGCATTTTCAACACCATTTACCTGGTCAAATTCACTTCGCTCCAACAAGTCCGAAAACTGCCAATTATACGATTTCACCTATCTTCACATTCTTGCCAAATATCTTTCCATGCAGGTTTACAAAAGCTCATGTACACATATATATCACAAGTACAGAGGTAAAAATAGATATTTAAAGGCATGCATGTGGTTTTTGAAAGCTTTTCAAAAGAGTTTAACCCTCACCTTAGCCTATTGATGGTTAATGATGCACAAACACTCTTCAAAATGCACAAAGGGAGCTTCTTCCTTGCTTTGGCCGAGAGATATTTTGATTTCCTTTAAATCCCAGCTTAGTTAGCTTATGATTAGTGTGTGCATGTGACTAGAACAAAAAGAAATGGAAGAAAACTATCAAGACTTACCTTAGGCCGAAAATGATGAGTTTTGTGAGCTTGTGTGCGTTTTTGAGCTAGTTGCCTTGCTTGTGCTTGCTATGGCCGAGCTTGGAAGAGACTTAGAGAGTTTTTAGGAGTCTTGAATGCTCAAGGGGATGCCATGGTCGAAAATGAGAGAGAAGGAGAGAGAATGAGAGAGTTTGTGAGGAAAAGTGAAGTTTTAGTGTGTGTGTGTGTGTGTGTGCTCGGTTTTGGTGAGTTGAGAGAGCATGTGTGAGATGTTTTTGATATAAAAATCTGAATTTTAATTGTATTTGGGTGCCTTGGTCGAAAATGAGGGCTAGGGTAGTGTGTGGTGTGAATTTTTTATGCATTCTTGTGCTTTGTGAGGAATATTGAGTGTTTAAAATATGATTGTTTTTGTTTGTCTATCCTAGGTAGCATAGTGTCTTGTGTTGTCATAGGAATGTTGGAAAATTAGGGAATCTAGGTAGAATAAAATATAGGAATGTTTGTTGATGAGTTTGAATTATAAATAGAATAATAGATAGTGGGAAATGTAGGAATAGTTTAGTGTTATTTTATTGTTAGTGGAGTTTGTAGAGAATTTCAATTAGGAATATAATATTGGTTAGTGGATTGTGTAGGATTATTTTAGTGTCTAGTGCTTTGTGTAGGATTCTTTCTTGATTAACGTGGTGGCACGGATTCTTAGGTCTAGGGCACGAATTACGAGGTAGACACAAACTTCAAGACTAATGCACACAATCCTAGGTGAATGCACGTAAACCAATGCAAGGCATGTAATTCAATGCAATGCACGCAAATCAAGGAACGACTCTATATCTAGGTTAAGGTACGCAGTTCAAGGTTGGGGCACACAAAACGAGATAATGCACGTACATCGAGGTTAGCGCACGTATATTTAGGTATCGCACGTCAGTCGGGGATTAGGGCATACTATTCTAGGTCAAGGCACATATGAAGAGGCATGCACGAAAACCAAGACAAGGCGTGTAATCGAAGGTCGGTCATATAATTATAGGTCTATGGCACGCAAATCAAGGTATAACACGTTATTCGGGGTCGGGCCTCACACCAGGCAGTAATTCTATAATGAACTCGATCTCCCGATTTGGGGGTAAACCAGGCAATTCTTCTGGAAACACATCCGCATAATCTTTAATCACTGGCATCTCCTCCAACTTAGCTTTGTCCGACGGCTTGTTGATGAGGTAAGCTAAGTATCCACTACATCCTTTTCTCAAGGACTTCACTGCTTTCGTAGATGAAATGATGGAACTCCCGGTGAAGTCTCTTCGACCCACTACCTCCAATATTGGTTGACCAGGTATCTGGAATGTTACAATTTTTGTCTAGCAATCTAGTTGGGCATGATGCTTTGCCAACTAGTCCATCCCTAAGACGACTTCATAGTCTCGAAAGGGTAATACAATAAGATTGGCTGAGAATTCCCTATCTTTAATTTGGATTTTACATGCTTTACAAGCTGAGCGAGTAACAAGTTTAGAACCCATCGGAGTACCAACTTCTACTTCGTAAGGCAAACATACAACTCTCAGTTTCACACGTTGCACACATAAGGGAGTAATAAATGAATGAGTAGCACCTGGATCAATTAGCACCCTAACAGGTTGATTCAATATCAAGAATGTACCTTCAACAACAACGATCTCCTCTAGAAGCTCCTTGCACTCAATAGCATAAGCTCGGGCCTAAACTCTAGGAACTGGAGTCTTGCCTCTACCAGCTGGTTTAACCTAATTTTGTCCTCCTTGCCATTTAGGGCAATCCTTGATCTGATGCTGATCACTACCACACCCCACACGTCGTCCTTACTTCTTCCAGCACTAGGCCTTAGTATGACCCTTCTTGTCACAGTAAGAACAGTTGATAGACTGAGTAGCAGGTGAACTACCTGTGGATCCGCGGGTGGAAGAGGCTGATGGTGCTTTAGTCGGGCCACGGTTATTAACTGGTATGTTCTGGCTCTGGCCCTGATTGCGACTCTGACTCTGGAATTTCCTCTGTTGACCTGGAGGCTGATATGGTTCTTGTTCGGCTGGCTTGAACCGGCTCTATCAAGTTTCCTCTTCTCAACTCGGGAAGCAAAAGCAAGGAGAGCAGAGTTGGTAGTGAAGTCATGTGAAGCCAACTGGTCCTGAATTTCTGGCCTCAACCCATTCATAAATTTCCACATCTTTGCCTCAGGGGTACTAACCATGTATTGAGCATAATGGGACAGTCGGTCAAAACGAGCCTCGTATTGGGCCACAGTCATATTACCTTGGTTCAAGTGCATAAATTCCTCAATCCGCCTCTGCCTAGAAACTGCAGGTACGTATTTCTCCTTGAATGCCTTAACGAAATTACCCCACAAGCGAGGTGTATGATCAGTTTCCAAAAGCGCCTCCACAATGTGCCACCAATGCTCAGCATCCCCGTGCAATAGAAACACAGCGAACTCCACCTTTTCTTCATTAGTATAGTCAAGTGGTCTGAAAATCCTTTCAATCTCAGACAGCCAAGCCTCTGCCTTTTCATCATCAGCTTCCCCGTGGAATTTGGACGGCGAAAGTTAAGGAACTCCCGCATTCTTCTATTTCTCCCATGGCTACCATCATTCCTGTTGTTGTTTGCTTCACGTGCATCTTGACGTTCCATCACCCGCGACACGCGATCCATGGTATTCGCCATCATGTTAAACATAGCCATGCCGGGATTAGTTTGATAAGCATCTCCGGTCTATTGGGGCTCACTGCTCCTATTAGTATTGCAGGTACTAGGGCCAGCCATCTATAGGCACATATTACGATGCACAATTTATTGGAATACGACGAACAAGAATTTAATGTATAAGGTATGCAGAACACAATTCTCGAAATAGTTAATACATGTCAATCATATAAGCACATAGAAACAGAGAAGGCACAATTGATATTGTCACATAATAACACACATAAACAAGTCATCCCGATAATCTTAGAGTTCTACCCATGGTCCGAGAGTTAAATATGGCTTAAGCAATCTAAGCTCTGATACCATTTCTCTATTGTGTCACGCCCCAACCCGACCTATTGAGGTTAGACTAGGGAGTGATCTAAACATTCAAGTCATTTCACATACTTAATCGTTCATGAAGGTTTAATACTTAACATTTAGCCTAAACTCTACAAATTCTTCGGAAAATCGGCAGCATAACGGCTGTAATTGGGCTCTTTAGTTTGACCTAATTCTCTAAACGCCTCAAAATTTTCAATCTCAATTTCATTTCCAACTAAGATTACGATTTAACACCAATCGGGGTGCCTACTAGTTATCTCGAAGCCTCGTTTGACTAATAACCTAGCATGATACTATGTCTCGTTTGTTTGTTAATCCTTGTTACAAAAGTACCTGTTGATCTTAGCCTACCAATGAGTACCTGCTTAAGATTGGATAAATTCATTTTACTTAATTCTTTACCTGATACTTCATAAGCCTGCGATATATACTAACCAGTAGCGATAGCAAAAACGACCATAAGAGTGTCTATCTAGTTATGATCAGTACAAGCCAAAATTAGACCCCAAATTACAACGAGGGTCGTTTACAATAGCGGCAGCAGGCAACATAAGAAATAGTCTTCAAAAACAACATATCGTTCACAAAATAGCCACAGTCAAATAAGGCACGTAGGGCAGGCAATCACTCCAAGGAGTCATCAATAGGCACGTTATCCTCAGGTACCTATTCCTGATCTTCTTCACCTGAGATGATAAAAGAGGGTGAGTCCTTATGAACTCAGCGAGGGGAAATGAGAAATAAGTTTTGAAACTCTTTTTCAGGTTCAACTTATGAAAATTCTTTTTGCGAGCATGACATATATCACAAGTAAGTTCATAATGTAATATAAAAGTAAAAGAACACAATTACCCGTCTTTTCTCCCCAAGGTCCTCTAGGAACCAAGCGAGAGTACTTATACACATAGTGAAAAGGATACGGTGAGCTTTTGCTTTCAGTTCATTTCCAGTATCAGTTGTTGCGGCTGACTTCAAATCATCCACTTATCAAGCCAAATGGGTGTACTCCGGATGTACCCTGAAATCCTACGACCCAACTCTCCAAGGAAGACTAGCCCCCAAGCGAGAGAGGGAATTGGACAATGGTAGTCACGGTTGCACCCGCAAGCCCGATGCCGCCCGGTGTACGTGAAACGCTACCACGCCAGAATGAAAGGTTGCAACCTTGTATGCAATGCACATTTATGACATTTAATATATTACATTAGGAGGACAACAAAGTAGGTTGCCTCCGAGTAGTCGTAAGATTGCACATTGACAAGTAAACACGCGAGGCATGATATGACAGGTAATTTTACTTGTAAAGCACATGGAGTTATATGAATATTAAACGGACAGCCATGTAACACATGTGAATCAAGTCGTATAACTCATTTCGGGGTTCACGCAATCAAATAATAAGATTATACAACATGCAACGACATCTACGTGGGACCGGGTGCAAGAAAGGTCTACTTATCAACATGTAATCATTGGAATCACATTTACGGCTATAAGGACAACTACGGGCAGCCCACTAATCACATAATTAAACACGATATTCATAGGATCAACACTTAGCGAGTTTTCATAGTCAATAGGGTTTTAATTCATGCGTACCATGCGATTAAGCCACAAGTTGTCACGTAATTAAACTCAAGCCATGCATCGATTAATTAGAACACCCTCAAGCATTCATAACAATCCACACAACATCCAAGTGCCACAATTCCAAGCATTTGATACAACAAGAGAAGTTACAATAATCTTCAAAGCATATCACTAGATGAGAACCTAACTGCAATGGACTGTATTCTCACAATCATTGAGACAAACAAACAATCTCCAATTCCAGTGAAAAAAATGTCAAATTAAAGCTTAAGGAGTGCACTAAATCCAGAAAGAAACCTCGCATTATTTGGACTTCAGATTCAAGAGTTATAGCCAAAACTGTGAGACTACGCAAAACTGTCCAGATTTGTACACATTTCAATACTTGTCATTTTTGAGGACCTTAGGGTCAGATTTAGCCTTAGTCGATTTCTGACAAAAATGTCCAGAACTGAAAACTCTAACTTCATACCAAATTTCATGCATTTTGGATATCGTTTACCAAGTCAAAACTGGTTCGTTCTACAAGGACAGTGAACTGCCAAAAACCTGCTTCATTTTCCAGATTTAGACACCTTTCGATGTTTTGCCATTTTGGGGACATTAGAGTCAAAATTTTCTTTGGCCTATTTCTACGAAAAATTCTCAGAACTGGCAAAACTAGTCACCTACCAATTTTCACACATTTTCAACACCATTTACCTGGTCAAATTCACTTCGCTCCAACAAGTCAGAAAACTGCCAATTATGTGATTTCGCCTATCTTCACATTCTAGCCAAATATCTTGCCATGCATGTTTACAAAAGCTCATGTACACACATATATCACAAGTACAGAGGTAAAAATAGACATTTAAAGGCATGCATGTGGTTTTTGAAAGCGTTTCAAAAGAGTTTTAGCCCTCACCTTAGCAAGACAATAATGAAGATGCACAAAGCTCTTGATGATGCACAAGATCGACTTTTCTCCTTGCTTGGCCGAGAGATAACTTGAGATTCTCTAATTCCTAGCTTAGTAACCATGTTCTTAGTATGTGCAAGTGGCTAGAACAAAAGGAAAATGAAATAGGAGCTATCAAACATACCTAAGGGCCGAATAAAGGTTCTAAGAGCTTGCATTCATGTTTCTTTGCTTCTAGCTTGCTTGGTCGAGTTCCTTGGTGGCTTCAATGCCTTGAAGAACCTTAGGATGATGAGCTTAAGCTAGGGAGTCTATGGTAGCAGCGAAAGCCGAGAGAGAGAGGAAATGAGAGAGTGATAGAATGAGAGAAAGAAAAATGAAATGCTTGGAAGAGTTTTGATGCTTTTGTGGGCATGTGTCGGCCTTGTGCTTCTAAATTTCAGAATTTGTGTCTTCAAGAGCATAATTTGAATCATCTTAGCATGGGTGATTGAGTGTGTCGAGAATGTGATGCATTGGGTAGGGTTTTAGGGTTATTTTTTATGCTTTGTGTCATAGGTTGTCTAAGTTTGAATTTTGAAATTGCAAAGCATTGTCAAATGCAAGAGGTGGTCGGCCAAGGCTTGCAAAATTCTGAATTTTTGTCATGTTTTGAGTATTATTATATTGTGTGTTTGGGATGTGCAAAAGAATAAAGAATAAAGAATATGAATGTTTAGCTTTTTGTCAGATTTCGTCTTCTAGTGAGTTGAATTAGCATTTTAATATTAGTTAGTGGAGTTTGTAGGATTAATTAATGATCTAGTGCTTCGTGTAAGATGCTTTCTTGATTAGCGTGTGGGCACGCTTTCCTAGGTTTATGGCACGTACTACGAGATAAGGCACGAAATACGAGACGAATGCACGTTTCTCAAGTAAATGCATGCAACCCTAAATGTACGTATTTCAATGAAAGGCACACAAAACGAAACACGACTCTTAAACCTTGGTCAAGGCACGCAAATTTAGGTTAGGGCACACGAAACGAGGTATCGCACGCAAATCATGGTCGGGACTCAGACTTTTCGTCCCGGATCGTACGTCGTGAGCCACGAAAAAGAAGACAACCTAATCCATCACATTTCTATTACCAAATCCCATGGCACCTTGGGCAAGACAACTTCGCTTCACGTAGAGGCTAGGCCCGCAAACCGAGGGCGTGGGGCTTGGGACCAGGTCTCCGTCGCTCCGGAGCCCATAACTTTTGATCGGTAAGGAGTTACGCGGTGCACAGCATACCGTTGGAAAGCTCTATGATGGGGGCAGCAAGCCTGCTCAGCTGTGCCTATTTTTTGAGCCTAAAATCGAACGTTTTCATCAGTTTCGGGACACTTTTCTTCTTTTGCGCTGTTTTTTCGTCCCGGATCTTACGTCGTGAGCCTTGAAAAATTCGACAACCTAATCCATCACATTTCTATTACGGAATCCCAAGGCACTGTGGGCAAGACAACTTCACTTCACGTAGAGGCTGGGCCCGCAAACCGAGGGCGTGGGGATTGGGCCCAAGTCTCCGTCGCTCCGGTGCCCATAAATTTTGATCCGTAAGGAGTTACATGGTGCACAGCATAACGTTGGAAAGTTTTCCAAGAGCTCTACAATAGGGGCATCAAGCCTGTTCAGCTGTGCCTATTTTCGAAGCCCAAAATTGAACATTTTCATTATTTTCGGGACACTTTTCTTCTTTTGCGCTATTTTTTCATCCCTGATCGTACATCGTTAGCCGCGAAAAGGACGACAACCTAATCCACCATATTTCTATTACTGAATCCCATGGTACCTTGGGCAAGACAACATCGCTTCACATAGAGGCTGGGCCTGCAAACCGAAGGCGTAGGGTTTGGGACCAGGTCTCCGTCGCTTCGGTGCCCATAACTTTTGATCCGTAAGGAGTTACGCGGCACACAACATACCGTTGGAAAGCTCTCCCAAAGCTCTACGACGAGGGTAGCAAGCCTGGTCGATTGCGCCTATTTTCAGAGTCTAAAATCGAACGCTTTCATCAGTTTTTGGACACTTTTCTTCTTTTACCCTGTTTTTCTGTCCCGGATCATAGGTCGTGAGTCCCGAAAAGGACGACAACCTAATCCATCACATTTCTATTACCGAATCCCAAGGCACCTTGGGCAAGACAACTTCGCTTCACGTAGAGGCGCGGCCTACAAAACAAGGTTGTGGGGCTTGGGACCAGGTCTCTGTCGCTCCAATGCGCATAACTTTTGATCCGTAAGGAGTTACCCTGTGCACAGCATACCGTTGGAAAGCTCTCCAACAGCTCTACAAAGTGGGCAGCAAGCTTGCTTGGCTGTGCCTGTTTTCGGAGCCCAAAATCGAACATTTTCATCATTTTCGGGATACTTTTCTTCTTTTGCGCTATTTTTACGTCCCGGATCGTTCCTCATGGGCCGCGAAAAGGACGACAACCTAATCCATTACATTTCTATTATTGAATCCCACAACATATTGTGCAAGACAACTTCGCTTCACGTAGAGGCTGGGCCCGCAAACCGAGGACATGGTGCTTGGGACCAGGTCTCCGTCGTTCCGGTGCCCATAACTTTTGATCCGTAAGGAGTTACGCAGTGCACAGCATACCGTTAGAAAGTTCTTAGAGAGCTCTACGACGAGGGCATCAAGCTTGCTCGGTTGCACATTTTTTTATCCCAAAATCGAATGTTTCCATCAGTTTCAGGACACTTTTCTTCTTTTGCGCTATTTTTTTTATCCCGAATCGTACGTCGTGAGCCGCGAAAAGGACGAGAACCTAATCAATCACATTTCTATTACCGAATCCCATGGCACCTTGGGCAAGACAACTTGCTTCACATAGAGGCTAGGCCCGCAAACCGAGGGCGTGGGGCTTGGGACCAGGTCTCCGTCGCTCCGAAGCCCATTACTTTTGATCTGTAAGGAGTTACGCGGTGCACAGCATACCGTTGGAAAGCTCTTTGAGAGCTCTACGTCGGAGGCAACAAGCCTACACGACTGCGCCTATTTTCAGAGCCCAAAATCGAACATTTTCATCAGTTTCGAGACACTTTTCTTATTTTTTGCTATTTTTTAATCCAGGGATCGTACGTCGTGAGCCGCGAAAAGGATGACAACCTAATCCATTACATTTCTATTACCGAATCCCAAGGCACCTTGGGCCAGACAACTTCGCCTCACGTAGAGGATGGGCCCGTAAACTGAGGGCGTGGGGTTTAGGACCAAGTCTCCGTCGCTCTGATGCCCATAACTTTTGATCCGTAAGGAGTTACGCAGCGCACAGCATACCGTTGGAAAGCTCTCTGAGAGCTCTACGAAGTGGGTAGCAAACCTGTTCAGCTATGCCTATTTTCGGAGCCCAAAATTGAACATTTTCATCATTCTCGGGATATTTTTCATCTTTTGCGCAATTTTTTCGTCCCAGATCGTTCGTCATGAACCGCGAAAAGGACGACAAACTAATCCATCACATTTCTATTACCGAATCCCACAACACCTTGTGCAAGACAACTTCGCTCCACGTAGAGGCTGGGCCCGTAAACCGAGGGCGTAGGGCTTGGGACTATGTCTCCGTCACTCTAGTACCCATAACTTTTGATCTGTAAGGAGTTATACGGTGTGTAGCATACCGTTGGAAAGCTCTACGATGGGGGCAGCAAGCCTGCTCGGCTTGACCCATTTTTTGAGCCCAAAATCGAACGTTTTCATCAGTTTCGGGACACTTTTCTTCTTTTGAGCTATTTTTTCGTACCGGATCTTAAGTCGTGAGCCGCGAAAAAGACGACAACCTAATCCATCACATTTATATTACCAAATCCCGTGGCACCTTGGGCATACAACTTCAATTCACGAAGAGGCTGGGCCCGCAAACCGAGGGCGTGGGGCTTGGAACCAGGTCTCCGTCGCTCCCGAGCCCATAACTTTTGATCCGTAAAGAGTTATGTGCCGCACCACATACCGTTGGAAAGTTTTCCAAGAGCTCTACGACGGGGGAAGCAAACCTGTTCAGCTGTTCCTTTTTTCAGAGCCCAAAATTGAATGTTTTCATCATTTTCGGGATACTTTTCTTCTTTTGCGCTATTTTTTTTGTCCCTGATCGTACGTCATTAGCCGCAAAAAGGACGACAACCTAATCCATCATATTTCTATTACTGAATCCCATGGCACCTTGGGCAAGAAAACTTCGCTTCACGTAGAGGTTGGGCCTGCAAACCGAAGGCGTGGGGCTTAGGACCAGGTCTGAGTCGCTCCGTTACCCATAACTTTTGATCCGTAAAGAGTTAGGCGGTGCACAACATACCGTTGGAAAGTTCTCCTAGAGCTCTACGACAGGGGCAGGAAGCCTGGTCGGCTTCGCCTATTTTCAAAGCCCAAAATTGAACATTTTCATCAGTTTCGGGACACTTTTCTTCTTTTGCCATGTATTTCTGTCCCGGACCGTACGTTGTGAGTCGCGAAAAGGACGACAACCTAATCCATCACTTTCTATTACCAAATCCCAAGGCACCTTGGGCAAGACAACTTCATTTCACGTAGTGGCTGGGCTCGCAAACCGAGGTTTTGGGGCTTAGGACCAAGTCTCCGTCGCTCCGGTACGCATAACTTTTGATCCGCAAGGAGTTATGCGGCGCACAACATACTGTTGGAAAGCTCTCCAAGAGCTCTACAAAGGGGGCAGCAAGCTTGCTCAATTGTACCTATTTTCGGAGCCCATAATCTTACATTTTCATCATTTTCGGGACATTTTTCATCTTTTGCGCTGTTTTTACGTCCCGGATCGTTCGTCATGAGCCGCGAAAAGGACGACAACCTAATCCATCATATTTCTATTACCAAATCCCACAACACCTTGTGCAAGACAACTTCGCTTCACGTAGAGGCTGGGCCCACAAATAGGGGGCTTGGGGCTTAGGACCAGGTCTCCGTTGCTCCGGTGCCCATAACTTTTGATCCGTAAGGAGTAATGCGGTACACAGCATACCGTTGGAAAGCTATCTGAGAGCTCTACGATGGGTGCAGCAAGCTTGCTCTGCTGCGCCTATTTTTTGAGCCCAAAATCGAACGTTTTCATTAGTTTTAGGACACTTTTCTTCTTTTGCGCTGTTTTTTTGTCCCGGATAGCACGTCGTGAGGCACGAAAAGGACGACAACCTAATCCATCACATTTCTATTACCGAATCCTATGACACCTTGGGCAACACAACTACGCTTCACGTAGAGGCTGGGCCCGCAAACCGAGGGCGTGGGGCTTGAGACCAAGTCTCCGTCGCTCCGGGGCCCATAACTTTTGATCCGTAAGGAGTTACACGATGCAAAACATACCGTTGGAAAGCTCTCCGAGAGCTCTACGACGGGGGCAGCAAGCCTGCTCGGCTGCACCTATTTTTGGAGCCTAAAATTGAATGTTTTCATCAGCTTTTTACCTCTGTACTTGTAATATATGTATGTTCATGAGCTTTTATAAACATGCATGGCAAGATATTTGGCTAGAATGTGATGATAGACAAAATCGCGTATGGGACAGCCTTCTGTCTTGTTGGTGTTAGGTGATTTTGACCAGGTACATGAGATTGCACATGCATGAAAATTTGTAGGTGACTAGTTTTTCCAGTTCTGAGCATTTTCCATAGAAATAGGCCAAAGCTAATTTTGACTCTAATGTCCTCAAAATGGAAAAATATCAAAATGTGTCCAAATCTGGAAAGTCTGGAAAAATGAAGCAGGTTTTGGCAAATTCACTGACCTTGTAGAACGAACCAGTTTTGACTTAGTAAAGGATATCCAAAATGCATGAAATTTAGTATACTGCTATACTTTTCAGTTCTAGACATTTTTTTTCAGAAATAGACTAAGGCTAAATCTGACCCTAAGGCCTTCAAAAACGACAAGTATTGAAATGTGTGCAAATCTGGATAGTTATGTGTAGTCTCACGGTTTTGGCTATAACTCTTGAACCCGAACTCCAAATGATGCAAGGTTTGTTTCTGGATTTAGTTAACTCCTTAAGCTTTAATTTGACATTTTGTTCATTGGAATTGGAGTTTGTTTGCTTGTCTCAATGATTGTGAGAAAATATACCACTGCAGTGAGGTTTTCAATTAGGGATTTGCTTTGGAAATTATCGTAACTTCTCTTGTTGTATTAAATGCTTGGGATTGTGACATTTGGATGTGGTGTGGACTGTTTTCAATGCTTGAGGGTGTTTTAATTAATCAATGCATGGCTTGAGTTTAATTACGTGACAACTTAGGGCTTAATCGCACGGGTGAGCATGAAATGAAACCCTAATGACTAGGAAAAACTCGCTAAGTGTTGACCCTATGGATATCGTGTTTAATTATGTAATTAGTAGGCTGCCCGTAGTTGCCCTCATAGCCCTAAACATGATTTTGATGAATACATGTTGACAAGTAGGCCTTTCTTGCACCCGATCCCACGTAGATGTCGTTGCATGATGAATAATCTTATTATTTGATTACGTGAACTTCGAAATGAGTTATATGACTTGATTTACATGTATTACATGGTTGCCCGTTTAATATTCATATAACTCCATGTGCTTATAAGTGAAATTACCTGTCATATCGTGCCTCGCTTGTTTACTTGTCAATGTGCAATCTTATGACTGCTCGGAGGCAACCTACTTTGTTGTCCTCCAAATCTGATATGTTAAATGTCATAAATGTGCATTACATACAAGGTTGCAACCTTTCATTCTGGTGTGGTAGCGTTCACGCACACCGGGCGGCATCGGGCTTGCCGGTGCAACCGTGACTACCATTGTCCAATTCTCTCTCTCGCTTGGGGGCTAGACTTCCTCAGAGAGTTGGGTCGTAGGATTTTGGGGTACATCCGGAGTACACCCATTTGGCGTGATAAGGGGATGATTTGAAGTTGGCCATAACAACTGATATTAGAAATGAACTGAGAGCAAAAGCTCACCGTATCCTTTTCACTATGTGTATAAGTACTCTCGCTTGGTTCCTAGAGGACCTCAGGGAGGAAAGATGGGTAATTGAGTTCTTTTACTATTATATTACATTATGTACTTACTTGCGATACATGTCATGCTTGCAAAGGGTTTTCATAAGTTGAACCGGAAAATGAGTTTCAAAACTTATTTCTCGTTCCCCCTCGCTGAGTTCATAAGGACTTACCCTCTTTTATCATCTCAAGTGAAGAAGATCAGGAACAGGTACCCGAGGACAACGTGCCTAACGATGATTCCTTGGAATGATTGCTTGCCTTATGTGCCTTACTTGACTATGGCCATTTTGTGAACGATATGTTGCTTGAAGACTATTTCATAGGCTGCTTGTTGTTGTATTGTAAATGACCCTCGTTGTAATTTGGGGTCTAATTTTGGCTTGTACTGTTCATAACTAGTTACACACTCTTATGGTCGTTTTTGCTATCGCTACTAGTTAGTATCTATTACAAGCTTATGAAGTATTAGGTAAAGGATTAAGTAAAATGAATCTATCCAATCTTAAGCAGGTACTCATTGTTAAGCTAAGATCAACAGGTACAGGTGTAACTAGATTAACAAACAAACGAGACATAGCTATCATGCTAGGCTGTTAATCAAATGAGACTTCGAGATAACTAATAGGCGTTTCAATTGGTGATACATAGTAGTCTTAATTGGAAATGAATTTGAGATTGAAAGTTTGGAGGCCTTTAGAAAACTAGGTCAACTAAAGAGCCCAATTACAGCCGTTATGCTACCGGTTTTCCAAAAAATTTTGGAGTTCTAGGCTAACGTTAAGCATTAAACCTTAATGAACGATTAAGCACGTGAAGTGATATGAATGTTTAGATCACACCCTAGTCTAACCTCTATAGGTCGGGTTGGGGCGTGACATAGCTTGCGGGCACACTTTCCTAGGTCTAGGGCATGCACTACGAGAAACGCACATAAATCAATACGGGGCACGAATTATGAGGTAGACACGAACTACGAGGTAAGACGCGTACTTCAAGATAGATGCATGGATTCCAATGCAAATGCACGCAACCCTAGGTGAATGCACGTAAACCAATGCAAGACATGTAATTCAATGCAATGCACATAAATTGAGGTACGACTCTTAAACCTACGTTAGGGCACGCAGTTCAAGGTCAGTGCACACAAATCGAGGTATCGCACGTAAATCGAAGTCAAGGCACACAATCCTAGGTCAAGGCACGTATAATGAGGCATGCATAAAAATCAAGATAAGGCACGTAATCCAAGGTCAATCATATAATTATGGGTCTAAGGCATGCAAATTGAGGTAAGACACGTAATTCAGGGTTAGGCCTCACATCCTCCCCTCCTTAAAAGAATTTCGTCCCGAAATTCATTCTTACTTATTGAGATCATTTAGACGGATTTTGACCCTTGTTATTTTTCCCACTCTGGTTCGTCCCGTGTTCTGTGATCTCTCTTGCCACAACCCATTCACTTCCTACGTTTCTCCAATCATTTAATTCGGTGTGACCCGCACCTTTATAGCTTGTTCTTTTGAACGACTCTATTTTCTCCGATTGATCTTAAGGTCGAGTTCATTAACTAAGGTTAAAATCTCCAAGCATAGCAATCAAAGCTGTATCGGTATTCTAACAATATAACTATAACTCCAAATTCATGACTTATGTCGTGTCAATCTCACATTCATACCTCAAAAAGGAATATCACAATAATACCACGATCCTATGGTGACATACACAAATTTCAAGATGATAGGTCTATATCCGGTTTACATATCCTATCAACTAGCTTCAAAAGTGTTAACACGTAGGACATATACAACTTATGGATCATTTCCACATACGACCCTATTTTCATGAAGAACTCACCAAACAAACTAATCCATTTCAAGTCGTTATCTATCGATAGTATCATAGTCCTTATCTCATAGATACATTAGATTAGTAAATCTTCTAATGACTAATCTCCCGGTTACAAGCTCCTATTCACTAACATCCTTTCCCAGCTTCGTTAACCTTCATGCTCGTAATCAAGGAGAAAGACCATTGGGATTCGTTAAACTAAACTCAAAGGTCTATTAAGTACCACCAACAAATTGCCATCGAAATTGCATGGGTAAACTAATCATGTGGCACTAGTTCAACACTTCAAGTAAGTTTCATTAGCTTGTGATCCACAATTTATTTCTTTATTCAAATCTCTGTCTTCAAGTCACGAGGCTTCAGAATTTCTTTTAATCTTAACCAAGACTCCTAAGGCGAATAATTTCAACCTCAAATAAATTCCACTAACCTCAATCCAAGGTTACGTCATAGTTAAGAGGGCAATGGTCCTACTTACTTAGCGACCTAGTCATTCCCTTGAACATCTAATGCCCGCCAATATATCTTCAACATTAGTGTTACTAAGCTAGGGCCATAGCCATGTAAGTGATATCAATGCTCCACTAGGTTATCGGCCTTACAACAACAATCCTATGACTATAAATGGGTACCGAAATGATCTAGCTCATAGATACTTACCATACTAATCCAAGTAGCTTGTTACATGAAATAACTTCAAGGTTGTATCAACATAAGAATTATGACAATAAGGCATCCTTCAATATAATCTAATAGAAACTTCAAAAGTAACCAACCACTCATTTAACTATCACTACAAGATCCACCCCTCTATTCAACGACCACAATTAGAAGTCTACCAACCGCTAGTTTCTAGACGTGAAACGGTGCACATAGATACGGTGGTCTAATAATAGTCTCTTGGGTCATCATGACTCTAATTCATCTCTATTTTAATTATATGAAATCTTACTCTTCTCATTTACATGTTCAACTAGCTAAGAGCATCAAGACTCATCGACCTTAGGTCCTAGGGTCCACCATGAATCATCATGCATACTCACTATTAGCTATTTAGGGTTACTAATCATCTCTTAACGACTCCACCTTACAGCTAGATGCTTTAATCTCATTTCCATGGTTTATATACTAGGTCCATCGGTATTACTTAGGGATATATACTTCTTAACATCCTCTAGGGTATCCAAATAATGAGTGCATAGAATGACTTACTTTGCATAATTACAACTAAATCCGAGGGGCACCAAATTAATACCAAGATTCTTAATATCACCAATATCCAACTTAGGACCTTTAGCAACATTAGTTGTCTAATGTATAATTCAATACCTTGTACTTCTATTCAACCTAACATTTTAGGTGTAGTCTTCCGAACACAAGTTCTAGCTACGTGAATTCCTCGATTCCAACATCCCTATATCTTGTCATACCAAAGAATCATCAACCTTGTTAAACTTAGTCCCTATAGTTGCCTACATGTCTTGAGGTTATCCATTGTTAAGTTAGTTAAATACACTATCTATGTCTTAATAATCTAACCCCTAAAAGTAACTATCATCAACTTTCACGGATTCATCTCATATTTTCTAGGTCATGATCTTACCATTTAGTGGACTTGAAACTCTCTAGTATACACCATGTTGGAATCATCAATGCTCAATTCCAATCAAGTAAGGATTCAATCATATGAGTATATTGCTAACTTCTTAGATAGTTTATCAAGCCAATTTTAAGATGTGAGAAATGGATTCAAAGGAACCTCTAAGTTAACTTCCACTACAAGCACATGAGAATATATACTACTCTACATGTCCAATAGTATACTCTTATATCTAAGGAAAGTAGTGTCCTTAACCTTTATACCTGAACCATAATTAGAAGAACTGTTTTAATGGAATCAAGAACTTCATAGCTATAAAATTGATAACTTAATCACAGGTATGGGTATTCCAAAGATAAGAAGATAACTTTATCGCAACAATTTTACCTGTGCTATGCATTTTATATATGCATATCCAATAATACATACAAGCCGTCGAGTACCTGTGAAGATGCGAGAAACCTCTAACCGAGTCTTTTCGTTCTTCCTGCATGAATTCAATTCCCTGAAAGTCCTAATCCTAACTATCTATGTATATAAACAGTCAATCATGGACATATAACATGCACATGTATCAAGGAAGGAGTATAAAAGCATGCATGCCTTATTCAGGGCACTAACGTATCGGTGTGCATGACACATAATACATATGGTCCTCAAAAGCACATAATATTCAATGCTCAAAATAATTAAAGCACATTAGCACACATTAACACATATAAACAAGACATCATAATTACCATAGGGCTTCTACCCATGGTCCGAGAGTTGAACCCAACTAGTGCCTAGTTAGTAAACTAAGCTCTGATACCATTCTAAAATAGGTGTCACGCTTCAACCCGACCTATAGAGGCTAGACTAGGGTATGACCTAATTCATTTATACTATTTCACATTCTTAGTCTTTTGTTATGATTTAATGCTTAACATTGGCCTAGAACCCCAAAAGTTTTTTTCGAAAATCTGACAGCATGATGGCTATATTTAAGACCTTTGGTTTGACCTATTTTTTAAAACGCCTCAAAACTTCCAATCTTTGATTCGATTCCCACTAAGATTCCTATTTTGTCATCAACCGATATGCCTACTAATTTATCTTGAAAGTCTCATTTGGTTAAAAAGCCTAGCTTGATAACTGTGTTCCATTTATTTGTCAATTTACTATTACGCAAGTACCATTATCCTTTAGGGTACGGGTGAGTACCTAAGTGAAATTAGATAGAGGTAACTTAGTGGATTAATCATCTAGTTGTTTAAACGCCTACGATAACTATTATACGAGATAATGAAAGCAAATAACCAAATAAAGAGTTCGTCCGGTTATAGATAGCACAATCCCAAAATTAGACACCCAAATTATAACGGGGTCATTTACATCAACAAAATAAGTATTCTTCAAGCAAAGACAACGTTCACAAAACAACCACTGTCAAGAAAGGCACATAAAGCATGTAATCACTCCAAGGAATCATCGACAGGCATATTCTCTTCAGGTACCTGTTCCAAATCTTCTTCACTTGTGATCATAAAAGAGGGTGAGTCCTTATGAACTCAGCGAGGGGGAACGAGAAATACATTTTGAAACCCTTTTTTCAGTTAAACTTATGAAAAACTCTTTTTGAAAGCATGACGTATAACACAAGTAAGTTTATAACATAATATAAATGTAAAAGAACACATTTACCCGTCTTTCATCCCTAAGGTCCTCCAGGAACCAAGCGAGAGTACTTATACACATAGTGAAAATGATACGGTGAGCTTTTGCTCTCAATTCATTTCCAATAACAGTTGTTGCGGCCAGCTTCAATCATCCACTTATCACGCCAAATGGGTGTACTCTGGATGTACCCTAAAATCCTACGACCCAACTCTCCGAGGGTGGAATGCCAAGCGAGAGAGGGAATTGGACCATGGTAGTCACGATAGCACCAGCAAGCCCGATGCCGCCCGACGTGTATGAAACGCTACCATGCCACAATGAAAGGTTGCAACCTTGTATGCAATGCTCATTTATGCCATTTAACATTTCACATTAGGAGGTCAACAAAGTAGGTTGCCTCCGAGCAAGTATATGATCACATTTTGACATATTGGCATATAAGGCATTGTAAGAACATATAATTATTTCATATATCCATTCGAAAGAAATTAAACTTTCAGGGGCAGCCAAGTAATCATATTCAATTAATCCATTGAATATCTTTTAACAATTTACATTAGGAGGTCAACAAAGTAGGTTGCCTCCAAGCAATTGTAAGATCACGTATCGACAAGTAAACATACGAAGCATGCTTTGACGTGTAAATTCACTTTGTAAAAGATTTAGGAGCATGTGAACGTTTAACGGACAGCCAAGTAACACCATATAAAACAAGTCATATAGCCCATTTTAGTTCACATATTAAGTGTTGAGATCATACAAGCATGCAACGACACTTATACAAGACCGGGTGCAAGAACAGTTCACTTATCAACATGCAATCATCGGGCATCATGTTTAGAGTTATAAAAACAATTCCGGGCAGCCCATTAACATTCCTCAACATCAATTTATAATTCACACAAGAGTGGTCTATGACTTGGGAACCTACGGGGCCATTAGGGTTTACTGGGCCGTGCTCGGGGTTGGTTTCGTTTGCTAAGGACCACAAGCAACTCTTAAACCATTTCAAGCATGCTCAAAATTTATTAGGCAGCCTACTAATCACACAATTAAACACATTAACCATATGATCATCACTTAGCGAGTTTTTCATAGTCATTAGGGTTTCAATTCATGCTTACATGTGCGATTAAGCCACAAGTTGTCACATAATTAAACCCAAGCCATGCATCGATTAAATTAGGCAACCTCAATCAACCACAACAGTTCACACATCATCTAAGTGCCACAATTTCAAGCATTCAACATGATTCTAAGCACATCACTAAACAAAAAACCTCACTGCAATGGTCTGTTTTGCCACATTCGATTAGACAAACAAACAATCTCCAAATTCAGTGAATAAAATGTCAAATTAAATCTTCATGAGTGATTTAAATCCAGAAACAGACCTCACCTAATTTGGAGTTCGGACTTAGGAGTTATGGCCAAAACCGTGGGACTACGCAAAACTGTCTAGTTTTAGACACATTACGATTTTTACTCTTTTTGAGGGTCTTAGAGTCAGAAATGGTTTTGGTATATTTCTGGAAAAAATGTCCAAAACTGAAAATTCTAGTAGCTTGCCAATTTTCATTCATTTTTACCAACATTTATTCAGTCAAAAATGCTTCGTTCTCCAGAGCCAGTAATCTGCCAGAAACCTATTTCATATTTCCCGATTTTCCAGATTTAGACACCTCACGATGTTTGACCATTTTGGAGGCCTTAGAGTCAAAATTGGCCTTGTCCTATTTCTACAAAAAATGTTCAGAACTGGCAAAAATTGTCACCTACCAATTTACACGCATTTTCAACATCTTTTACTAGGCCAAATGCACTTCATTCTACCAAGTCAGAAATCTGCCAACGACACGATTTTTGCCTATCTTCAAGTTCTAACCAAAAGTCTAGCCATGAATGGTCATATAAGCTCATATACACACATATACAACAACTAAAGAGGTAAACATAGTCATATGAAGGCATGCATGTGATTTTTGAAAGCTTTTTAAAGAGTTTAACCCTCACCTTTGCCTATTGATGGTTAAAGATGCACAAATGTTCTTCAAAATGCACAAAGGGAGCTTCTTCCTTGCTTTGGCCGAGAGATGGCTTGTCTTCCCTTAATTTCTAACTTAGTTAGCATGTGAGGAAGGTGTGCATGTGTATGAAACCAAAATAAATGGAAGAAAACTATCAAGACTTACCTTAGGCCGAAAATGATGAGTTTTGTGAGCTTGTGTGAGTTTTGAGCTAGTTTCCTTGCTTGTGCTTGCTATGGCCGAGCTTGGGAGAGTGTTAGAGAGTTTTTAGGAGTCTTGAATGCTCAAGGTGCTACCATGGTCGAAAATGAGAGAGAAGGAGAGAGAATGAGAGAGTTTTGAGGGAAAAATGAATGTTTGAAGAGTTGTTTGTGAGCATGTGCTTGTGTGTTGGTCTTGAGCTTTGAAAAATCTGATTTTGTGTCATCTTTTGAGTATTATTTGAATTGTTAGCATGCTATGGTGATGTGGCCGAGAAAGGTAGCTTAGGGTAGGGTGTTTAGGAGTTATTTTATGCATTGTGCTTAGTGCATGTGTCATAGAGTGTCTAGGCTTTAATTTAATTGTGCAAAGTTGATCAAATTGCTTTGTCTTGGTCGTGTAATGCAAGGGAAAATCTGAAATTTCAGATTCAAGTTAGTGTATTTTGGATTATAATAAGTGTAGGTTTATAATAGTTTATTGGTTAGTTGAGTGTGTTAGGAAGAATATATTATTTTTTTAGTTAGTGGGTTTTGTAGAGAATTTGAATTAGGAATATAATATTAGTTAGTAGATTGTGTAGGATTATTTTAGTGTTTAGTGCTTTGTGTAGGATTCTTTATTGATTAGCGTGCGGGCACGCTTTCTTAGGTTTAGGGCACGCACTACGAGACACGCACATAAATCAATACGGGGCACGAATCATGAGATAGATACCAACTACGAGGTAAGACACGTACTTCAAGATAGATGCATGGATTCCAATGCAAATGCACGCAACCCTAGGTGAATGCACGTAAACCAATACAAGGCACGTAATTCAATGCAATGCACGTAAATTGAGGTACGACTCTTAAACCTACGTTAGGGCACGCAGTTCAAGGTCAGTGCACACAAATTGAGGTATCGCACATAAATCGAAGTCAGGGCACACAATCCTAGGTCAAGGCACGTATAACGAGGCATGCATAAAAATCAAGATAGGGCACATAATCCAAGGTCGGTCATATAATTCTAGGTCTAAGGCACGCAAATTGAGGTAAGACACGCAATTCGGGGTCGGGCCTCACATGCGGGGCGGGGGTGGCACAGCCCCAACGCATGGGTATACAATGCAATACCTCGGCGTGATTCACTCGGTAGGCATTCCCGCCCACAATATAGCCCACGATATAGCCCACAATGTGCCACGAAGTGCCCACAATGTCCCCCCGCATGGACCTCGACCAAGGAGCTTGACACCACATACCCCCCTATAGTACAATTAGATGCAAAAACCCAAGTGACAACAGTAGCGTACATTTTGTCAAATATTCATAATGGGCGTTTTACACTATAAATGGCCCCAAATGTCATGATCTTCGTACCCAACTTGCTCCTTATTGATAGTATATGATATCCAAATGTTTCAAAATTATTTTTTCTGAAAAAATATTTTTTAATATTTAATAATTACGAAAAATAGGGTAAAATCAGAAAAAATAGTAGAAAATTTAGAAAAATTTATATTAATTCATACATTAATTTGTTAAATGATATTCAAAAATATTTTTTTCAGAAAATTAATTTTTAATATTTAAAAATTACAAGAAATAGGGAAAAATCAGAAAAAATACTAGAAAATTTAAAAAAATTTATATTAATTCATAAATTAATTTGTTTGCATGATATTTGGCGTTAAAATTTTTTTTGAATGGATTGGGAAACCGATTAATCTATTTCGCCTCACAAATGTGATGAATTGTTTGTCGGACAAGGCAAAGGTTAAGACTGCTTCATTGATTCAGAAACCACTTGTAAAAGGATATCAATGTCCACATTCGTGTCATAATACATTCCGCATGCCCAATACCCCCGAAGGCTTAACATTGCCCATTGTGCCAAACGTCCACTAGTTGTGCCAAAGCCATCCACCAACATCCCCCATCGTCCCTCAAATGTACCCTCATAGTGCCCCAACCGTGCCCCAACAGTGCCTCAACAGTGCCCCAGTCGTGCCCCAACAGTGCCCCAACAGCGCCCTTTGAGCGCACCACGCGCGCCACTTGCGCGCACCATCGTGCGGCATGCGGTCCACATGCGTGCACCATCGTAGGGCATGCACGCCCGATGCGCGCACTATCGTGCGGCATGGGCTGTAACGCCCCGGTCCCTCACGAGACCGGAGGCTCTAATAACCATGCTATTCTCAACCCAATACCAAACCCGGTCACAAAATTTTTGGAAAAAAACGGACAGAGTTTCCTCTGTACCGCGGACATTTTTCAAACCTGTAAATGCTCAAAATAGCCACAATATACTAAAACAAGCTTTTATAATTAAAATTCAAAGGTTCAAGGTCATCCAAGCCAGGAGACAAACAACAGCTCCAAATCACACATGCATGCACCCAACTTAACTTTTCATTAAACCTTTTTAACATGTCATCCTATGATAACATTAGAGCAATTTTAGAAGTTGAAATCAACACCTCTAAACATACACCCCCAAGCATGCAAGAACTAAAAGGAGAATTAAAAGTTATTACAAACCATAATATCTCAAAGCTAACATTACAACCAACAACTTTCAACTTGCAACTACAAGAATATACATAGCCTTAAGGTCACAAAATAGATCATGCTATAGCAATACAAATACACCATATAACAACAAGAAGGCAAATCCGCCTTAGACAACAAACACATAACAACTAGGGCAAAGGCTCAGCCTGAACTTCTTCCTCTTCCACTAGCACCTCAACTAGTTGGGGTTCACCCTCAGCACTTCCTGAAACATGTTTAGCGAGGTATGAGCAATCACAATTGCTCAGTGAGGGATAAGGTCTACTGGGGACGTGCAATGCAGCAGTTAGTACAAATAAAGTATTTTACAACCAAAGAACAATTAAAACAACAAGTTACTACACATTAAAAAAAGGATACGATACACTTTGATTTCTGTAACGTCCCGGCTAAGCGAATACCCCGAAGGGCAGAGGCACACCAGCGACGCCACGAACTGAAATCTTGATGTAATAATGACACTGATATCGATAAGCCGGCATCCCCTTATAACTCCAAACGGGTGTACTCCGGATGTACCCCGAAATCCTACGACCTAACTCTCCCTGGGCGGCATCCCAAGCGAGAGAGGGACTGGGCAACCATGGTAGCCGAGGTGGACCAGCAAGCCCGATGCCGCCCGGTTTCCCCAACACTACCATGCCCGAATGGTTGCGCAACCACGATGCAATGCACTCAAAATGATAACAATAGTATAAATCAATAAACACATGGTTGAGGGACAACAAAGTAGGTTGCCCTCACACACAATATATAGACAATAAGTGCACATAATCTAAGTACAAGTAAATAAACTATTATGCACATAAGGATGAAGTCTCCCTCACCTCTACCGAGCTCCAAGATGTAAGTTTGAATCACATCATTTCCAGTCACCTTGAACCTATGAGCAAACATTACTTCAATTACTCTTTAACTACAACATTCATTCTAAGTTAGCTAACTTATAACTTCGCTTATTTAGCATATATACAATATCTATTAGAATTCTATTTTTAACAAAATACCACTTTTATATACTTTAACTTAACATATATTCCATATTTTCAATAGTCTACAAGTTAATTAAGAAGATAGTTCAAAAACTTAAATGAGAATGATACAACCAGCATGCTATAACTAGATATAAATCGAGCTAGAATTTAGTTTAACTAAAATCAACACATGAGCCTGCAGTTAATCATACTATTTCTCATTTAACTTTAGTTAATAACTTGTACAAGAAATTAATTCACTCCACATAACAATAAACTAGCCATTAACTCAACTCAAAGAATTTCTCCAAAGGATATATAGATAATAAAGGTTAGGTTACTTTAATGTTCAAATGACACATTCATTCACAATGACACTACCCAGTCTTTTACTACTTTAATGAACTTCTAATTCATATTCTACTTTACTTACAATAGTTAGTAATATCTCTATGAAGATAGCCCAACATTAGCACATAGGGAAAGAAATGCATTTATCAACTAATAGAAAAGTTAACTATCAACCATTTAATAACTAACATACTATTTTAGTAAAATAACTATACTTCAAGCTAAGATTCTAACATATCACTAGTAGTATTAACTTAAGTTAATTACATTTAACATATAATAGACAACTATCAACTTACAATTAACCTTACATGTAGTTTCAAAAAGCATTAAACACATTCTTCCACATAGTTTACTTGACCTTTCTAAGTGTTCACTAGTTGCACATTGATAACAATAACTAATTCTAACAGTTGAATTGTTTAGCATATATAGAAACATTACCTATGTCTAAAGGTGGTGACCATCACAACTCTACTAGCATTTCTCATTCACAGTCGAATAGAATAGCTTTCAATTTAAATTAACTTTACTAGCAATTAGATTTCAATTACAATTCATGAAAACAACATAACTATAAGAGCCCCATTACGTTATTAATCATCCAAGGACACTACACAATAAGGTCTTGATCGAATACATCCAATTAGAACTGAATTATATCATTACTATAGCAAAATAACAACAAAATTCAGATTCTCGCGTAACAGGGCATTTCTGACACATCTCACCAAAATGATCATAACTTGCTCTAGACAACTCCGATTAATGCACCGTAAAAAGCTGTAGAAACTAGACTCGTAAGGCTTTCTAATGGTATATAATTCAACCCCTAATCCCTCTCCAATTAATACAGTTTTAAGCTCGAAGTTTCCTCAGTGCAGTTAAAATAGAAGCAGTTTATACAAGCAAATAAGCAGTTTTACAAAAGGGCATATACAAGATATAATTAGAATTACATCAAAAGTTCCACTCCAACTTGAAACTACATTTAAACATTCAAGAAGTCATGCCAAGGTCTTAGAAGCGCGAGACAACCGAAATTGCACCTAAACCCCTTTGTTATTCAAGCCATTTCTCCTCCAAACCAAAGTTAATGATTCAAATTTAAAGGGAAACTCTACCAACCTTCTAACTAACCCTCAAGGAACCCTTTCAACCCTCTAACTCTTCAAACGCCCGCAATAACCTCGAAAGCCCCAAATTCCCTCTTATAGCTTTACACTACACCTACCTCATCCGGGCTTCAAACAAGGATTAGCAAAGCTTCTATAGCACCTAGGTAGCCTAAGGATACCAAAAGTAGAGCCCGAATCCACCCGGATTCGTCTTAACCCCAAAACCCCTTTATTAAAGTCGACTATTTTACATTTTATGCGATTTTGGAGCAATTCAAGTGCACGGGGCTATTAGACTACCTTCATTAGCACCTAAGGCATCTATTAGGAGTGTTGAATCAAGCTAATTCGAGCAATTACACAAAACCCTAGAAAAACGTCACTATTCACCTCATGAATTAAACTAACGATTCCAACCGTTTAAAAAGCGAAACAATGGTTCAAATATGTTCTCTAGCACTCATATACAAGGTATAATAGCATAGATAATCAATACAATAGCATTTGAACACATTTTCAACAAATCAAGAAAATAGCAACTATTTTAAAATGCGAAAATAAGCCGTGAAATCCCTCACCAATGCGCGTAGGAGCTCTTAGGAGGCTAGTAGACACCCTAAACCACTTGCACCTAGCTTGGCTTGGCTTGGAATGAGGATTTGTTGAGCAAAAAAACTCTATTTCTTCTCCTATGCAATTCTCGGATTTGCTACAGTGTTTTCAGCATGCTCTCTTTTTTTTTTTTTTTTGTTTTGCTAAGTTATGAGCTAATGTGTGTGTTGTGTGAGTTATATATTAAATGGGGCTAAGTTGCTTGCTTAAATGGTTCACTAAATGCGCTTAGTTAGCTTAAAACGAGCCTAGATAGTAAAATGAATGCTAGCTAATTCATTCCCTAAGTTATGTTACGTAACACTATTCATACAACTACAAAAATCATTTTCTAAACGAGCTCTCCTATCGCCTCTAGCTCAAATGCACATTTTTCCCACTACTCTAACAATTAATATGATTTAATAAAAATGCTAATTCGCTAATAGC